>JASDQU010010565.1:288004-325969 GCA_032191745.1 Picea mariana | reverse complement strand
AACATAAATTTATATATTATAATTTTATATTTTTTAAATTACATTTTTAAATGTAGAAATAGATTCAATATATATCTTTCTACAAATCCTTAAGATATTCACTAAACATCAATAATATCCCCGAAAAATATATCTCTCTACAAACCCCTTAACTATTCACTAAGCATCAATTTGTTTTGGCATGTTCTGAAATGATTTGGTTTCCTTCGAAACCATAGGCGAGCCCCTACGAGTGGAGCCTTTGTTTTATGCTACATTGTGTTAATCGTGGAAAGAAATGGACTCTCTTACCCTAGAGGCCACCTCCAAATGATTATGCAAAGTGCTTTGCTCTTCATGGTCACATGCCCGAGAACAAAACACAATTTCCTATGTGTGAGTGCTTAATGAGGGGGTGGTTGTATTCACCTCTTAACTATATCATTTTGGGTCTTGTAATTAAGGTCTTTTTATTTTTAGATATTTATTTCATATTTATTTGTTTCTATTTTTCATAAATAATAGTTTATATTATTAATAATAATAATTAATAGATTTAATAATAATAATAATTTATTTTTAAGGTATATATATCTTATCTTTTTTGGATTTGAATTTATGATTTTTTTTTAAAAAACATATATTTTTAATCATTAAACTACTCAATATATAAAAAAATATTTTTAAAAAATTATTTCTCTATTTTCTTAAAATATTTTATCGAAATATAATATTTCAAATTCAAATAATTTATAGAACTAAACGAACATCCCATCAAGTCATTCCCAAAACGGTCAATTCATTTCCAAAACGTTAAATGTTTAACCTAAACTTCAAATTAAAAACTTGACCAAAAAAAATTGACATATATTTATAATTCATAAATTACTTCAGTATTAACATAAATAAATCAAAAATAAATAAACATGTATTTATAATTCATAAATTACTTCAATATTAACATAAATGACATCTGACTCGGATGGGGTGACACGTAGGGATGGGGGTACAGGTGGACGCGCACTTGACTCAGGCATAAATGCCGAAGGCTGCCACCCACGAGTATGTATTAACGATGGATGACGGCCTTCGCTGCAGTCGCAGGACGGAGGGACCTTTCCCTCGCGTGGTCATTTATGCCATCGGCATTCCCGGGATGGCAAAAGTTAAATGTGAAAGGATGACTTCGGCTCTGGATTATTCGGTTTCCAATTTGCCTGGGAAGAGAAGGACTGTATTGGCCTCGGCTTTGTTGGTGGTTTGGACGCACTGGTGTGGTCCATCCTTCACTGTGCCTTGGCATGGTTCACCCTCTTTGCATTTCTTTATGACTCTAGTGGGACAGAGCTCGCCTGCCCGAGCCTTGAACCTGTATCTTCTCTCACCTTGGCTTATCCGCCTCCACCTGCATCTGCTCTGTTCCATCGCCATGGTTCGCATTAGAGGCAAACCTCACCGTGGAGCGGCCTGGGAAGCAAAGAAAGCGCAGAGGCATCAAAAGGCAAAACTGGAGCGCGCCCTAACTCTGGCGAATTCAATTCTCAGGAAGGAGGCCAGAGCGAAAAAATTACAACGGCTTGCTATCATAGCTGAGCCAGGAGTTGGGTCCAGTCGAGACGTCCTGGAAAATGTGTCGGGGGCCATACAGGAAGTTGGTTTTATGGAGGAGTTTCCCCCCTGTATAGTGGAGGAAGAATCGGTCTCGGAGCACCAGCTGATTATAGAGGAGACCCGAGCGAAAACTCCTCGGATGGAATGCAGACCCACTCCGATACYGGTAGACTACATCCCCGGTTGTATTGTAGAGGAGATACCTTGGCTTGGGGACGACGAATGCAACTGTCAAAACACACAGGAGGACATAGCAGGCATGAAGGGAGAAGTGGCAGAAGCGGAGCAAGGGAGGTGCGACGAGGGTTCTGGAGCAGCGATGGACGTGGGTGGCAGCATGCACGGTTCAATCATCCGAGAGGAGCACCTAGCACTGATCTTCGACATGCGTGGACACTTGTATGATCTGGAGCATCGGGCCCTCCTCATGGGCCAGCGCATGGACATGTTCCTCGACGCTTTCTCCAACGTGCCAGCAAAGCGCAAATGCCCCCTCTGTGCGCAAGTTTCGACTTTCTGACTGGGACCACACGGCAGGATGGGAAGGATGACAAGTCATCAGGCATCTAGGTTTTTCTTGTTTCTTGGCTCTACTGTTGTTTTACTATGCTGTTGTTTTATGTACTTAGTCCATAGACATCTGTCCTAGTTTCCTCCGGGCAGGACAGATGTCAAACAACTTTATGTTCTATAATACTATTTGCTACTTGCCCTCTATATGTTGGTTTCCGAAAATCGACAGCATTTTGGGTGATACCAGTCATACTTTAATGTATACTCTGTAAAAGTTTTGTCTTTTTAATATAGCAGGCTCCACCCCTTTTTTTTTTTTTTTTTTAAATCATAAATAAAATCTGAAAACACGTAATATTTATAATTCATAAGCTACATCTGAAAACATAATACAAGAAAATAAATTAAGTTGATGTAAAGTGCAAACTGTAAATTAAATATGCGTTGACCATTACTGCTACTGCCGTGTATGTTTCAATTACAAACTTTTGTATATCAAATATAAGACTAATTGCAATTTTTTTTATATCAAAAAATAAATAATGATTTGAGTACTTTACAATATTTTAAGAGAGGAATTATTATTTTTAATCTCTTACTAGGATGTTGTGAATGGATATGATAAAAAAATTTACCACCTTCTTTATTTTTATTTTTTATTAGGATGTTGTGAATGGATATGATAAATTTTTCTACTTCTTTCTTCTTTATTTTTATTAATCTAATTAAATGATTTTATGTTATTAAAATCTCAAACAAAGTTAGTTGCATCATACGACTTCATTAATAGAAGGATTGATTCTCTTTCCCACTCTGAATTATTTGAATCATGTCTCCTCTTAACCCACATGGAGTTTAGTCATATGAAGAAACAAGTAGTGGAGGGGTTTACTCCTTAGCCATGGTTGTATTGGTGTAAACATCACACTTCTCAAAGGTGTGAGAAGGTTATTACTGAAGCTATAAATTGAGATTCCCGTACATCTTTCTTTGATTCTGTCCATTAAGGCTTTGCCACTAACTCCTTCCATAAGTTTAATTTGTTGATCTTTGATTTGTTTGTCTTTAAAATATTTACCTTGAGGAAAGATCCTTTCATATGGATGAGGTCTTGACAAAGTCTATACATAAAAGTTGTGTTTTCATTCTCGTGTCTATTTAAAATTTTCATCTCTAAGAAATCTTTACTTTGGTCTAGCTTTACATAGATTATGGCATAAGTAAAAATATCCTTATCTTTTTGGGTTGGATTTTTCTTAATAAATTTATATAGAGAATTTGTAATTTGTTGTATGATTTCCTTTTTTATAGATAAGCAAGGTTAATTCAATAACCTCACCTTCATTGAAGTTGAAGAAATAGATATTACAACTGAGTTAAATTTAAGAATCATATCAACTGTACAAATATTAAAGTTTAAAAAAATGATTTTAAAATGTCAATTTATCTTAATTTATTGCTAAATGCATGCATCACTCTTCCAAAGTGTGGTGGGAAAATGGATGGAGAGATCCCAGATTCTTGGATAAGTCTTTAAACACACTTCAAAACCAAACATGACATGATAGAGGCCACCAAAATCCAATTCGTTGAGTGTCAACTTGAACATGTAGTCTAGGCACGATAGAAAGCCAAAACATAACATGTTGAGCTTCATGATGAGGGATCAGGGAACTTCCATAGAACACCAAACCAATACCTGGGAGTCTTTTTGTCAAGTGCTTAGAGAAAACTTCTACCCACTGGGATATCTGTAGAACCTCATGAATCACCGGTTGCTTCTTCATCAACTTCCTGGTCAATCAGTTTAGAAATACATCAATGAATTAACCAAGCTTCACATCCAACTACTTATTTGTGAATATGAAGATGTAATATTAAAGTTCAATTATGGTCGACTTCTTCTTATTCAAAATGAAGTTGATCTATTTGAGATCCCAACCCTAGATCATGCTTTCTTAAGTCCCTCACTATTTAACACAAATTTGAGCAAAGGCCCTACCCCTCTATTCCTCATTCTTCTATCCCAAGCCTTAACCCCACCCCTCTATTCCTCGTTCTTCTATTCCAGTCCCTAACCCCACCCCTCTATTCCTCGTTCTTCTATTCCAAGCCCTAACCCCACCCCTCCTTCCCAGAGCGAGCACACCTGCCCATGGTTGACCCTTTCCCCACATCCAAGATGATGGTGCACCTTTCACAACATTTCTACCCATGTTATTGCTAAGTGCCATGCTCTACAACAAGGTATATTTTAAGGATTTGCATATTATACCTAGGTATACTATTCTAGGTGATTATTTCAGTTTGAAAATGATACATCTAGGTATGTAGGGGAATATTCAATAAAAAACATATAATTTACTATTAAAATGTGTAAATTTTTGGTGAATATTATCACTTTAATCATATTTATGTAAAATAAAAGGTGAATTTTTAACCAAATTGGCGAACATTTGTTCCAAAAAATGGCCAAAAATAGTCAATTAGTGGTTTGGGATGCAACCATTACTCTTACTGTATGGGTTAGTAGATGTTGAGGGAAATCCCTTATGAAGATTCTCAAACTTTGGTGGGAGAGAAAAAGCCTAGAAGCATTTGAAGAATTTCCCCTCCTTCTTTGTTGGGCTATTTGGAAAGCGAGGAATGAGATGTTGTTTGAAGATGTGGTGATTTCCCCACTTCATGTATTTTCCAAAATTAGATATGCAAGAGGTGATCATTGCGAAGATCATGTAGCAGATTACTCATGTCCACATTGATAAGTCCAGGTCATGGGGCTGTTTTGATGGTGCGTTTAAGGGAAACCCTGGAAATGTGGGGAAGGTGGTGTCTTGCATCTTTCAGTCCAACATTCTGTCTATTTTTCCTAAGGATTAGGTTTTGGCTCCAACAATGTAGAACAGGTTAAGGCAATGTTTTTGTTAGTGGAGATTGTTGTGGTGAGAGGTTGTCATGATTTACAAATCTTTGGTGATTCGCAATTGGTCATCAAGTGGCTATCAACACAGACTAGGAAACTAAACTTAGGGTTGGAGCATCTCATTAGGAAGGTCAAAGAACATCTAGGCAGGCTGGATCAATTCTTCTACTGTCATATTTTTTTGAATTACATGTAATTGTTGATGGTCTCTCCAAAAGGGATGTGAATGCTCTAGTAGGCTTACTGGAGATCACAAAGTCTGGAGAGTTTGAGATTGATGTTTTGTCTGCTAGAAAAGTTTTTTGTATGAGTGTTAGGTTGTTTGGTTGAATGGGCATTGTGTGTTTCTTTATACTAGCTATATTATTAACTAGCCATAAATGGTCTAGCCTTACTTTATAGTTTCTTTGTTGAGACTTTGTTTGATTTGTAGCTTCTAAGATACTTGATTTTCAATTGATAGATATAGTTGTAGCAACTTAGAGATCTACTTTCCATGGATTTTTGTTTTAGAGAATTGGTTCTAGAACTCCTCCCTTTGGTTTTAGTGTCTACATGGCACCATGCTTAATGTAATTTCAGTGTTTCTTATTTTAAGGTCATGGCCAAGCCAAACACCAAATTGGTGTATGAGACCCCTTTGTTTGTGGGACAAGGGATCCCCTCCATGCAACAATTTGTCTTCTAAAGTCTACGGAGGTATACATACCCTACCCCCCTCTGGATTTGAACTCGTGACCTCTTAGAAGGAAACACGTGTTCTTAACCATTAGGCGTACTCGGGCCATGTATATTTATACAGCCTAAGTGGACCCAACCAGAGTGGGCCCAGCCTGAGTGGGCCTAATGGTTAAGAACATGTGTTTCCTCCTAAAAAGTCACAAGTTCAAATTATAGAGCGTAAGTGGACCTAATAGCTAAGAACATATGTTTCTTCCTAAGAAATCACAAGTTCAAATCCAAATATGTATGTGTGTGTCCAAAAAGATTAACACAACTAATTTATCCAAATATGTATGTGTGTGTCCAAAAAAATTAACACAACTAATTTTGAGAAAAAATATGCCTAAAAATTATAATATACATTATATTCAAAAACAAATTTAAAATATAATAATAATAATAAAATAATATTTTTAAAATATGAAAAAATAAACCTTTTTGCAAATCCAATTTTGATAAAAAAAAATAATAAGACTACATGAACTATTTTGACCATCCTGCATAGGTAGTGGGATCCCCTTTGACTTCACACGTGAGAAGAGATACGTTATCCGTGAGGCTCGGCTCCCAAAGTGTGACTTCACACGTGTTTTATTTTACCTTTTCCCAAAGTATAAACATGCTTATGAGTTGACACGTGTTGTCTTTCACCTTTTTGTCATTTCATGGATGACAATACATTCAACTAACGAGAAAAGCAACTACGATGGCTAAACCATTGTTTGTTTTGAAGTTCACTTTATATTTAAGTTTGGATGATATCTACTTCACATTGTTTTCTTGGCAATTACGGATGTAATCATGTCCTTAATAAAATTAATATTATTAAAATATTATCAAAGAAATATTACTAAAATCATTGAACTAATTATTATTTTGTAATTATTAATGAAATCAATAAAATTAGTGATCTCCTATAAAGGAAGTTGATTATTTGTATCATCTACACCTACTCAATCATGAAGTTGATTAGTTTTTAATTAAAATTTATTAATTAATATAAATTTAATCACTTTATAGTTTTTAATTGAGATTTACTATTCAATACAAATTTAATCACTTTACATCTACTCAATCATGAAATTGATTAGTTTTTAATTGAAATTTATTAGTCAATACAAATTTACTCACTTCTTAATTGAGATTTACTATTCAATACAAACCTAATCACTTTATTGCACATTACTAGAACTTAATCATGAAATAATGACAAAATCCATTTTTAAGGTAATTTTGGTCTCATTTAAGAGTGTGAATGAGATTTCTTTTAGCCATTTATGAAATTATTAATTTCATATAAAAGAATTTATAATATCAACTTTACTTAATTTTTTTTTTAATTGTTATTTTTTTCTAAAAGAAAATCTTTATTTTGATTTGTTTGTAATAGGGATTTTTTTCTGTTTAATTTTATCTGAAATTCGATGAGAAAGTGTTGGATTTGTAAACTTAAGTGGCTTAGTTTGTATAATTAGAGTGTTCTAGGGTTTTTCAACACTCTAAATCCATTTATGCATTCAGAAATGCAATTTAAAAAACAAAAAAAAAATTGGTTGATGGGGCTTGGTTTGTGACGGGAGACGGCTCTGACGAAAAATTCAATCTAGGGTTTAATAGTCAGGGTTTTGGCAGCGACCATTATGGTTACCAAAGGGGGAGGGAGTGGAACCCCCTCCTACAAGCAGGTAGTGGTGGACAGAGGAAAAGGCCCACGCAGCGTCGGTTTCAAAGAACATTTGACAAGCACATCAGGATCAAGATCATAAAAGAATCAAGAGGTCAACCAAGGTAAAAGTGATCACGTGGGGGAAGAGGCTAGAGAAGCCCAGAATGGTACGAAAGAAACGATGAACCCCAGTGGGGTAGGTGGGCACAATATGTGTAAACCTAAAACATCATTGATCCCCAAAGTTATACTAGAAGACCCCCAAACACAACTCTTCCGAGATCAAATGAAGACACATGCACTGATATGCAAGTTCATGGGCCTATGGCCCACAGAAAAAACGTTGCGCAGCTGGATAAAATACCAATGGAAGCTGAGTGGAGAAATTGAACTCCACCTGGGATCGAAAGGGTTCTTCACAACATTCTTTATGAACCTAGAGGACAGGGATAAAGTCTTTGAGGGTGGGGCATATTTCCATGCCTCAGCAGGGTTGTACATGCGCCCATGGAAGGAAAACTTCTCCCCAGAGAAAGAAACCTTTAAAAATGTCCCAGCCTGGCTAAGGCTTTACTCCTTACCACTAGATTACTGGTTGTCATCCACCTTCGAAGCAATAGGGAACAAGCTTGGAAAATATGTCAATACATCGGAAGCAACATTAAAAGAAAGATACACATCCTATGCAAGGATCTGCATAGAGGTGGATGTCTCGGGGGCTCTGTTGGAGGCCATAAGCCTGGAGTTTAGGGATGAGGAATGGATACAAAGTATAGATTATGAGCAGATCACGTTTCGATGCACGAGATGTCATTAAGATGAACACCTACCGAGAGAATGTCCCCTCAATAAAAAACAAGAACCGGAAAACACCAAACCACAACATGATGAGGATGGTTTTGTGAGGCCGAATCACAAAAGCAGAGGAAACAAAAGACAAGGCAAGCCCCCAACAAGAAGCAACCCGAAATCCAGGAAAAGAGCAGAAGGAAGGGGCATCCCCAACTAGGGGGAAGAAGGGGGAAAGCAAAAGACTAAATCTAGGGAAACAAGCGAACATGCAACTCATGAGAACACAAAAAATCCAAACAACAAGCAAGAAAAGAGAGGCAATGCGAGTCCTATGGAAGGAGGAAACGAAGACGCCAACACCCCAATGCAGGAGGTAGACGAAGATGTTGAGATGACACCAAGTGAGGTAGGAACAAAAGACCCATATCTCAGAGACATTGTGGAAAGGGAAGGAATAGACCTCCCGAACATACTGGAACAATGGAAAAGGCAGGGAGTTGACAATGTGCCAGCGGAGCAACTGGATCACATTCAATATCTCTTCCTCCTAAGGAAGGAAGAAAAATCCAGAGGTACCAAGCGCATGCATGGTGAGATAGCACACCTGGGAATCAAAATAGGAGATGGAAAACCACAACACTCACCCAAGCAGGCAAGGAGGAAGAAAGGCAGGAAATCAAACAGTGTAGCCCTACAAGAACTAGGATCCCTGTTGATAAATTTAGGTAAGATTAAAAATTTATTCCCCAACTGCCCCCCACATGTTTAAATGAAGATTATAACTTGGAATATAAGAGGCCTAAACAACCCAAGAAAACAACAAATCCTTAAAAATAGACTGAGGAAGGAACAACCTGACCTCTGTTTCATTCAAGAAACAAAATGAAAACTAGACAGAATGGAAATAATCAGTAAAAAACATTGGAGTAAGTACAAGATGTTGGATGTAGAAAGCCAACAAACGACAGGAGGAATCCTCACCTTGTGGAACCCACAATCGATGAACCTACTCGCAACAAAAGCCACGAGACACACATTTTCTGTTAACATGCAAGTTATAGGGAACACGAAAGAAATTCTATGCACGAATGTGTATGGCCCCCAGGTGCTGGAGGAAAAAAGGAGAATGCTCCTAGACCTAGAGAATCTAAAAGAACGAACCAACAACGTCCATTGGATTGTGGTTGGGGACTTCAACATCATCACTACTCTTGCTGAGAAAAAAAGGGGCACCGGGACACTGGACAGGGATGCAGAAGAATTCTTAGCTTTCATAGACACAATGGAGCTTGTGGACATCAGGACCAACAATGGACAGTTCACCTGGAACAACAAACGACTAGCTCACCACCAAGTAGCCACAAGGCTAGATAGTTTTCTGGTGTCAGAATCCATCATTTTGCAGGGTTTATCTTTGGACTGTAGCATCCTCCCCTGGGGGGGATCAGACCAATGGTCGGTTCAATCGGAAGTGAATTTTCAGACCACACCAAAGAACAGGCCATTTAGATTTGAGAAATTTTGGATCAGCCATCCCACCTTCAAGGAGAACATCAACCAATGGTGGAAGGAGGAACTACCAGACCAAGGGACAAGGATGTTCAAACTATACAAGAAACTCAAGTACATTAAACAAAATCTTAAGGAGTGGAACAGAGAAGTCTTTGGGAACATAGACCAGGGGAAAAGAAGCATCGAGGCCACGATGAGGAAGTCGTGGGAACTTTTCATCAAAGATGGATACACAGAGGATCGGAAAAAAGAAGAGATCCAAATGATCCAGGAATGGGAAGCAAGATGCAAGCAAGAAGAGACTCTGTGGTGCCAAAAGTACAGAATAAGGTGGCTTAAGGAAGGGGAGAGGAACACCAAGTTTTTTCACAGAACAACTATCGCAAGAAGATCTCATAACAAAATCTTGAATATTAGGGATTAGGACGGAATCGAAAGAGAATCCCACCAGTATATTGAAAACACATTGGTCAATCACTTCCAGGGGATAGCCGAAGAGCCCAATGAAGACAGATCCGCGGCCATCCAGAGGATAACTCAGCACATCCCCAAATTGGTCACAAAGAATCAAAATGTCAGCATAGGCAAACCCATCACAGAGGAAGAAATTGACCAAGTGGTCCAGGAGATGCCCAATGAAAAGACCCCAAGCCTAGATGACTTCACAGTGGAATTCTTCAAAGCCTGTTGAGAGGTGGTTAAGTATGACATATATGGGGTGGTGGAGGACTCCAGACGCTCAATCTCCATCCTAAAAGCTTTAAATGCCACAATGGTTACTCTAATCCCAAAAGAAAATGAAGCTAGGACTCCATATCACTACAGGCCAATAGCCTTGTGCAATGTGGTTTACAAGATAATTTTCAAAGTCATAGACAATAGACTGAAACCACTCCTTCCCACACTGATTTCACAGGAACAGACAAGCTATGTGGAAGGAAGACAAATCCTGGGCAATATCATCCAATCCCATGAGATAATCCACATGCTGAAAAGCCAAACGAGAGGGGGGATGATAATCCAAATTGACCCGGCGAAGGCTTATGACAAAATAAGCTGGCACTACATGGCCAAGACGCTGGAAGATTTTGGTTTCGACCAACATTGGATCATCACTCTAGTCTCAACGACAAGTTTCTCACTATTAATAAATGGAGCCGCAGCCAAACCTTTCTATCCATCTAGAGGCATCAGACAAGGGGATCCGTTATCCCCCTTCCTGTTCATTCTAATGATGGAAGGGTTGAGTAGATGTATAAAATGCGCAATTGCACCTAGTGAAATAAAAGGCCTCAAACCGTTTGAAAACTGTCCAACCTCAACACACCAACAGTTCGTTGATGACACCTTGCTTCATGGCACGTCCACAGTAAAGGAAGCAAAGGCTTATAAAAAATTCTTAGAAGACTTAGGGGAAGCCTTGGGGGCAGAAATCAATCACTCCAAGTCCATGATATATTTTCTCAACACTAATCCGACAATTCAAAGAAACTTGGCCAACATTCTGGGGTTTGAATGTAAAACGCTCCCAACAAAATACTTGGGAATGCCCCTGATAGATAGAGCTTGCAAAACTGCTACGTGGGAAGGAGTTATCAGTAAATTGCAGGAGAGGGTAAAAAACTGGACATATAGAGCTCTAAACCTAGATGGAAGGCTTATCCTCACCAAAACAGTGCTACAAGCAATTCTGGTGTTTATGATGTTAGTGTTTCTAGCCCCCAAAGCAATACTACAAAAGAGATTTCCTATGGAGAGGCACAGAAAACAAAAAGAAATGGACCTTGGTGGCCTGGGACAAGGTATGCAGACCAAAGAGCAAAGGAGGCCTGGGGTTACAAGACCCACAGGTAACCAACGAGGCCTATGTGGCAAAGCTCTATTGGAGATGGTTAAAAGACAAATTGGTGCAGTGGGTGAATATCTGGAAAGACAAGTATGCCCCGAACATCAACGACCATGGGCGAATTCGGTTCATGGGCATAAGAGAGGGATCATCCATTTGGAATCTCACCTAGTGAAATAATAAATGGATCCAGAATCATAGCTTCTGGGAAGTCAGAAATGGTAGAACAACTAGGTTCTGGGAGGATGCGTGGCAACATGAACCCAGAATGGAAACTCCAGACAGGGAGGAGATCCAACAGGAAATGATTGGGCAAGGAAAAACAAAAATCCATCAATACTGGAAGAAAAGGGATGGCAATGCTAGATGGAAGATCTGGGACAAGCTTAATCCACAAAATAGAGCCCAGATTGAAATAATAACGAAAGAGGTGGAGGAGGAATTGGGGCAAAGGAAAATCAGGGTCTCGGAAGAAGATGACCAATTGAGGTGGGGCGGGAAAAATGGGGGCGAATTCAACTTAAAAGAAGCACAGTATTACATCGCGGGCCAGGACCAAGAAAATCTGGAGCCACAGTGAGAAAAGATTTGGAAGAGTCCCCAATGGCCAAAAATCAAAATGTTTGAATGGCTAGTACTACACAACCGAATTCTAACTTGGGAGAACCTCATGAAAAGGGGTTTCATAGGTCCCTCTCGCTGCCATCTCTGTTAGGTCAAGGAGGAAACAATTGATCACCTCCTTGACGAATGCAACTACACAGCTGAAATTTGGGATTGGGTGGCATGCATCTACCGTGAATCCAATAGAGTCAGGGGGAACATCAGCGCAACCATCAAAGACTAAAATGAAATATACATCAAAAATGAAATGGTGAACCTTTGTTGGAATTTAACGTCGAAGATGGTCATACAGGAGATTTGGAAAGAAAGAAACAGGCACATCTTCAGGAATGATAGCCTACCGGCAGAAAGGATAAAGGATGCAATAGTCTCTCAAATAAGATAAACGGTGCATAGCTACAACTACAATAAAGGAGAAATTTCAACTTACAGACCAAGACTCCTGCATCCTGGAATTTTTCCATCTGAAATATTGGAGCAACAACATACATGTGGGATGTGAACTGCAACTCCAGATAGGATTCTGCAACTGGACTCCTCCTTCGTCAGGGTTCCTCAAACTGAATTTTGACAGGGTGACAAAAGGAAATCTGGGAGTGGCAGGGGCAGTTGGAGTGATCAAAGATAGTGGTGGAAATATCATCCAACTGTACGTTGGGAGCATAGGAAACTCAACAAATAACACAACGGAATTCGAAGCCCTAGAGCTCAGCCTTGAAATCCTACGCTGAGAAAGGATGACAAACACCATCATGGAAGGTGACTCCACCCTAGTAATCAACACGGCGAAAAAACTCCAAAACGACACCAGAGTGGGCAAGGTTCAATGACACTGGCACCTAGCACACTCCCTGCATAAAATACAAGAGCATTTGAGAACATTGAACACAATAGAGTTGTGGTGGGTGCACAGGTCAGCAAACGCTCTAGCGGACAGACTCGCCAACGAGGGGGTCAACAAGGAAGGCCCGAAACTAGACAAAGCCTGGATCAGAATACCGAGTGAGAAACTTAGGAAAGACTGTAGCCACCTGATGGCAAAAGATCGTGATGGCAGCTTAAGCATGGAAAGTCACATCAAGGAGGACAACGCAAGGCCTCTCAAAAGGAACGTGGGACCCAGGCAGAATATGATTGCCTAACACTTGGCCACCAATTATCATGCAAGACCATAATAGGTAGTGGGTGGGTGAACGAAAGAAAGGACGATACATTAGTAAGAGTCATGGGGAAAGCATGGGTGAATGTCCAAGCAACAAGTTGAATGCAATGAATGACTTAAGGCATGAGGAGATGGTGATAACCAGGAACAATCCACCAGCCCCCAATACAAGTACGGGGATAGGCACAGTTGGATCACAAGCGAGTAAGGGCAGTGGAAAGTACAGGGATAAAGGTGGCACCATCATGATCAAACGAGCCTTACCAGCAAATAATGATGGAAGCGCTCACCACCGTAGGCAGATCATGGTTGGAAGTATAAGCTCGCAGTGGGGGAAATACCATAAGAAGAGGGACATCCAGAGGAGAAGAAAATAGAAGGAGTGCAACAATAAGGGTTATTATAGTTTCAAGGGAAGAAAGAGTAAGGAAACTTGTGAAGTGAGGTACATGCCGAGTAGCCAAAGCAGGATCTGCGGTAGGCAAAGAGGAATGGCGCGACTGAAGCATACGCATAGGAAGAGGATCCCCCTTGGGAAGGAATTCTTGGAAAGTTCACGGCGGTTAAAAAGAATGGAGCAGGCAATGAAAGATGTGGAGGGCACCTTCCATACTCTGGTTGCGTCGAAGGGGAAGGCAACAATTACCTGGTGGGAAGAGGAATTAAAGGACAAGCGCAAAGGCAAAGAGTGGGGTGACATGGTGCTGGAAGTGGATTGGGTAACTGATCCGAGGGCTACGTGACCCAGGGAAACCCTCTACCACAAAACAATAGAGATGGTCTGGCTAACCAAGATGATGATCGGGAAAGTGAATTCAAAAAAGGAGGAAGCCATACAGGAAGATAACCGGGAAAACAAGACAATTTTGGACGATATCCTGCGTCGCCTCATCAGTCTGGAAATAATCATCAAACTGTTAGTAGAGGTAGAGAAGGACCAAAAATGAAAGATGGAGTGGTTGGCGGCTTAGTTCCACCTTTACCTACACTATGTTCATCACATGGAAATCACGCCTGCGGATGGACAAGGCGCACCAGCCCAAATTAGGAAGACCTGCACGGTCTCCCCGAAGGAAGATAACAAGAGCCAGGTGGGTGGTGGGAAGGAGCACCCCCAAGTGCTGTAACGCCTCTTAGTTTCGACTTTTTGAATTTTGTTAGTCTAATGGCAGTTATGCCTAGGTAGTGGAAGGTTAGTTCAAACCTGTTACAAACTTTGTTTTAGGGGGAAAATTTTAGCTTTTTCTTTATATCTGTGTTTTTCAAACTAGGTATGGAAGGTCTGGTCTGGTTTCCCCTTATGGCAGACCAGAACCATCCACCGCAACTATCAACTCTAGCAGCTAAGACCCCCTAGTCTGGCTTCCTTCTAGACAGACCAGGATACCCACCTTTTGTATCATAGTACTTACAAGCAATATAGATTCCTACACTTATTTACAAAAAAAAATAAAAATGAATAAAAATTCAAATATATAAAATTTATTAAACTAAAATTTTATAAATAAATTAAAATTACATTTTTAATATCACCATCATTAAATTTGCATTTTTATTGAGTATCATACAAAACTATTCATAACTTTTTGAAAACGAAGCCACATTTTTTTCCACACACACACATATATATATAATTACAAAAGAGTTATGTCTCCTTATATCTTATCATTCCTTAAAAAAAAAATTAATAAAAGCATTATAAAAATGTAACTAAATAGAGGGTGAATTCAAAATCCAAGCATCTCATATATCTGATTACTTCTCGTTCTATACAAATGTGTTATATGTTGCATGTTTCTCAAAACCTTTCATAACTTAAAAAATAAAAAAAGAATTTGGTATTTTTTTTATCTTTCTTAACTCCACACAAATATCTCTGAGAAGCTCAGTGTTACTCTCTTTGAATTCATCATAGTGTTTCATAACTTAAAAAAAAAAAAGAATTTGGTACTTTTTATTTTTAGCTTTCTTAACTCCACACAAATATCTCTGAGAAGCTCAGTGTTACTCTCTTTGAATTCATCACAGTGTTGGTATGAAGACCTTCATTTTCCAATACATGTCCAAAATTTTGGAAAACTTTGTGATCCTTCTTTTGGAGAAACCAATATTTAGCATAATTTCTAACGATTCTGCATTAATTTTTGAAGTACTTGTTATCCTTCTTTTCTAACATACATGTTCCTCTAACTGCTCAATCCTCTTTATGGTGCTTGGCTTGTGTATGTTTATATACCCCTAGGCTATCTGCTAAGCATCAATTTGTTTTTGCATGTTACGAGATGTTACAAGATGATTTAGTTGGATTCTTGGTTGCCTTTGAGGATGAAGGCCAACCTCTACGAGCAGGGAGTTCACTGCTCATGCATTCTTTCTATTCGTTGTCTCATGAGATAGAACCTTGCCACTCCCTTCCATTGCCCTTCTCGTTTGCATGCTTTGTTTCTCTCTATGCAAAGGCCATTATTTGTTACAAAGTTGGGTTTCTATTGAGGCCTTTGTTTTAAGCTCCATTGTGTTGGCATTGTTTTCTTTGTAAACTTGTAGGACATTATACTAGGGCATGTCCACTATAGGATCTCTTCCTTTTCCAAAGAGATGTGAGATTATTTCGCTTCCATGTTGACATATAAGGATGGAATAAGCAAATCAGAGGAGCAACACATCCATTTGAGTAGGAAAATCAACGCAATTTATAATGGATGTATTGTTGGGGAGGTGAAGCAAAATACAACATGTCTCCTAAATAGAAGGGAGCAAGTGGTGGTTTAGATTTGTCAGTGAAATTTCTATCTTGGGATGTAGAGTAACATGTGACTTTGCAGTTGACATCGTGGTGCTACAAGAAAGGAAACTATTGTCATTCTAGTAGAGCAAACCATTATTAGCTTAGATGGCAACAAAAACATAAAATTGATCATTGTGTTCAAGGGATTACACATACATTGTAAAACACATGGATAATGAGATTAAAATGAATCTTTGTTTTCTTTTAATGCAAATATGTACATAGGATGATGTTTCATGCACCCAATAAGGGATTACATGTTGATGCAAATAAGTGGTTTCATATTCTTTCCAACAAATTGAGTAAATATAATTTGGGATTGAATAGTCAAAATTTTAAATTTAGAATAATGCAATGAAATGGTTTGATATCTACGGTCTACTATAGCATAACATGCATTACATAAACTTTCTTCATCTAACATACCTTCATCAACAAATACATTAACTTAACCATTGGATAAGGAAGCTAGGAAGTGCCAATTAACACATGTTAAAAACAAAAAATAGAATCATAATAAACAACAAAACATAATAGGATTTGTCCCTGGCCTCAACAAAGCTTCATTAACGTGTCACTTCATGAGACATGGTGCTTTTCAATGTATAAATACAAATTCATCGCTAACTCTGATTACCATGGAGTAACTTTGCTTTGATAAAATGTATACAAGAGGGTTCGATAATACCTTTTTTTACCAAAGAGGGCAATAGATTCTTGTTTCTATTGTGTTGCAAGCAAATAGATTTCCTACATAGGTCATAGTAGGAAGAATGTATTATTCATGATGCATTGAATACAAGACAACCTATTCTAATGTAGCACTAGAAACACATGCCAATCCATGTTAGAGGCATCGAAAAATGTTAAATCTTACTTAAGGTAGCATTTTTATTTTACAAGGAACAAGTAAGTTGCATCAAGTTCAAGACTTCCATATCCTTTCTCCTGGTGGTATTATCTTAACATAGACATAATCTTTGATGACCCTATAAAATATTCAGTAAATCATGAAAAACTCAATCCCTACATTTCCCCAATTATTAAATTTTATGTCAACTATATATAATTTGATTGTAAATTCAAGATTTCAAGTAGCATCTCATAAAAAATTGGTAGTAAGGAAAAATGCAAAGTAGCAAAGTTTCAAAACATTATAACCAACGATTGATTAAAAGTCTTAGTATGATTGATTAAAAGTCTTAGTATGTCAAGATACAAAATTTAGAAAATGAAAATTTAAATATAGAGTTTAGTCTTGAAAATGTGGTAGACTATCATATAAGAAAATGCATCAAAAATGAAACAATAAATTATGACAAAATGTTAATTACCTAAGCGCAATATGTGTGCTTCGAGATGCTTTCAAACTAAAATGTTGATGCAACAATCAAATTGTGGATACAACATCATGTTGAAAGAAATACCAAGAAAATGTTTTTGAGTAGATAAAAATCTAGGAGTAAATGGTCCAATTTTTAATTTATGAGAATCAATGCACTCCTACAACCTAAAATTGGAGACAACAATGAAGCAAACAAATCTAGAATTTCGTTATGAGCATACTAACATGCAAGGTAATAAGAACCTCCATAGTTGTGGCTACCATGCCCAGTGAATAATAATTTAGCATCAAAGTCGTTTAGTATTGTGGGAAAATGTGTAAGTATGAAGTGAATTGTTAACTCACAATATAATCCTAAAATTGATTTCAACAATATGGAACATAGAAGCCCACAGGGGTGCAGTCTAGTGGCCAACAGACGTATTGTTAAGGCGTCTGTGCTGCTAAGAAGATCATGAGTTCAAACCTCATCTTATCTGGAGGCCAGGCTTGCGGGCGGTGTGGTTATCCCTAGGGGTTATAAGGCAGCCGCCGTTACCAGTTCCTCTAGATACAATATATATATATATATATATATGGAACATAGAAAACCATATGTGAGTATTGTAGCTATCTATTGGGTAATAACAAGTGTAATGAAATTGCAGGATGTTGAGATTGCTTCTACCTTCATAACTTTCACAACTATGAAGAAGCAAGAGCTTAAGACCTTGTTCTTAGTAGGTTGACAATTTCATATCTAGAGTTCGATCCTGAAATTGTGTTTATTGACATTTTGTAGTTTGTTTTCATCACTAAAATAATAGTTTTTATATAATTTTATGAAAATGAAATCAAGAAATCTCCAAACACCTACAAAAAAAATATTTCAAACAAAGAATAAAGAAACAAATTATGTTATTGGAACCCTAGAAAAAAATCGTAGAAAGTTAAACTCTTTATAAAGTTAAACTCCTTATTGATTCTTCCAATATAGACATGAAAAACCCTTTTGCTTACATATGCAAATACATGTAATGAAAAACACCTTACAACATAATATATAAATTAAAAATAAAAATAAAATGTCATTTATAAATAAATAAAAATAAATAAAACTTTCAAAATCAAATAATTTCATCAAACCAAATCAACATCACTTCATTTCTAAGACGGTCAATTATTTCCAAAATAATTATAAATAATTTGTGGGATTTGTAGCCAATGTTCTGCATGTATCTGTAACCATTTTTTGGGCACCTTTTCTTTAGGATTTTTCTTGTTGTAAAGACTATAAAGAAGGTGTGTTGTAAGGCCGAAAAGGATAATGAATCAATCAATAATCGTAGAGGTTATTGGTCATGTAGATGTAAGCCGAATTGGCTACATGGTTGTTCTTGTGCAAACAAGAGGGTATGATGTCGATTGTGTCTCAAGTGTGGACCAAGGTTAGACATGTAACCTTTTATTCTGAATGAATAAGACAACAAGGAGCAGAACGCTCAAGGAATGTTGGTTTTCTCAGTTTGGGTTTCCAGGGTAAAATCTCTGTGTACTGTGTGCTTGATGTGTCATTTACTATCTTGATTATATCTTTGTTCCTCTCTTATGCTATGTTTAACGTGGAAGTGTGTCTCATTTCCTAACAATAATGAGGTTAAATGAATCTTTGTTTTTTTTTCATACAAATATGTACAGAGGATGATGTTTCATGCACCCAATGAGGGATTACATGTTGATGCAAATAAGTGGTTTCATATTCTTTCTAACAAATTGAGTAAACAAAATTTGGGATTGAATAGTCAAAACTTTAATTTTAGAGTAATGCAATGAAAATGTTTGATATATGTGATCTACTATAGCATAACATGCATTACATATACTTTCTTCATCTAACATACCTTCATCAACAAATACATTAACTTAACCATTGGACAAGCAAGCTAGGAAGTGGCAATTAACACATGTTAAAAACAAAAAACAAAATCATAATAAACTACAAAACATAACAAGATTTGTCCCTAGCCTCAACAAAGCTTCATTAGCGCGTCACTTCATGAGACATGGTGCTTTGCAATGTATAATTACAAATTCATTGCTAACTCTAATTACCATGGAGTAACTTTGCTTTGGTAAAATGTATACAAGAGGGTTCGATAATACCTTTTTTACCAAAGAGGACAATAGATTCTTATTTCTATTGTGTTACAAGCAAATATATTTCCTACATAGGTCATATTAGGAAGTGTTGAAATATTGTAACGACGAAGAATATTCTACTTGAGAAAGAGTTGAATAATATTATTATATTATATTTAATTAGGCCCTATTGTGCCTTAGTAAAAGTCGACCCTATTGAAAGGAAGCAATGGCTAGATGGAAAAAAGTTACCGGAGATGGTACCTGACTTATGGCCAGAAGAAGTAAGTAAAACAGACATTAAAGGATATTACACTCTTAGCAAAAGAAAAATTGGGGCTAGAACAACATAAAGAAGGTGTGGAAAATGTTTTTTGATGCTTGAACAACATTAAGAGAAGTGTTCTGCTGGAGTTAGGGTTTGACAGTCGCGGTGAGATAGGGTTTGACAGTCGCGACCATAGCAGAGNGGGGGGGGGGGGGGGGGGTAAGGGGACCCCCTCATACAAACAGGTAGTGGTGGACAGAGGAAAAGGGTCAAGCAGCGGAGTTTTCAAGGCACCGACGACAGGAACCTCGGGATCAGACCCAGGGAAGCATCAAGAGAGAAGTTGGGACAAAAATGAGACCATGGAGGAAGTCGCTAAGGAAACTCAAAAAGAGGAGCAAGAGACCGCGAAGGCTAACGGGACGGAGGGGCACAACCCCTGCAAGCCCAAAACAACAATGATACCCAAGGTGGTACTGGAGGACCCACAAACGCAACTCTACAGGGACCAGATGAAGACGCATGCGCTCATATGAAAATTTATGGGGTTATGGCCCACATAAAGAACTCAGTGCAACTGGATTAAATATCACTGGAAGCCTAATGGAGAAGTGGAGCTCCACCTCAGCTCGAAGGGTTTCTTCACATCAGTCTTTATCAACCTAGAGGATAGGGATAGACTCTTCGAGGGAGGTCCATACTTCCACGCCTCAGCGGGACTCTACATGCAACCCTGGAAATAAATCTTCTCCCCGGTGAAAGAAACTTTCAAAAAGGTACTAGTCTGGCTGAGATTCTATTCCCTACCCCTAGACTACTATTTTCCCTCTACCTTTGAAGCAATAGGAAACAAACTGGGGAAATATGTGAAGACCTCAGAAGCCACCCTAAAAGGAATATACACATCATATGCAAGAATTTTCATAGAGATGGACATTTCTGGACCACTCCTAGAAGCCATAAATCTGGAATTCAGGGATGAGGAATGGATCCAATACATAGATTACGAACAGATCCCCTTTAGATGCATACAATGCCATGAACATGGACATTTGATCAGAGAGTGCCCTCTAAACAAAAAGCAGGAAGCGACAAACCCCAAAACTCCGCAAGACGAGGAAGGGTTTATAACCTCGAACCCCAGGAACAGAGCTAATAAAAATCAAAATAAAACCTCGGCAGGAAATACCCAGGAGACTCGGAATACAATGGAAGGAAGGGACCAAACAAACAAAGGGACAAAAGAAGTCAAGGACTCAACAAAAGCTCCAGAAGTCAAAGACGAAGCAACAAAAGAGCCCACCCAACAACCAAACAATACAACAACTTAGGGGAGTTGCGCAACCCCGATGGACGGAGAAACAAAAGATGACAACACCACCATGCAAGATGCAGAGGGAGATGCAGAAATGACCCTGAGCAAAGTAGGTACAAAAGACCCCGATCTCAGAGACCTAGTGGAAAGGGAAGGAATAGAACTTCCACACATATTAGAACAATGGAAAAGGCAGGAAGTCGACAACATACCAACAGAGTAACTCGAAAGCATCCAATACCTATTCCTCCTACAGGAGGAAGCAAAAGCCAGAGGAAAAAAATGCATACACGAGGAGATAGGACACGTAGGAGTGAAAGCTGGCAAGGGACAATCGCAGCTATCACCCAAACAGACGAGGAGAAAAAAAGGCAGGAAATCAAACAGCGTAGCACTACAGGAGCTGGGAGTGCTACGGATAAACTTGGGTAAGATCAAGAAACTATTTCCCCACTCTCCCCCACATGTTTAAATGAAGGTTATAACTTGGAACATAAGAGGCCTAAACAGCCCAAGAAAACAAAGAATCCTTAGGAATAAACTAAAGCAGGAGCAACTAGATCTCTGTTTTATTCAAGAGACGAAATGTACTACAGACAGAATGGAATCAATTAGTAAACAACACTGGGGCAAGTACAATATGGTAGCCATCGAAGAACACCAAAGGCCAGGTGGCATACTCACGTTGTGGAACCCACAAATCCTAAATTTAATAGTAGCCGAAGAAACCAGGCACACCCTAACGGTGCGCATGCAAATCATATGAAACACTGAGGAGATTCTATGCACAAATGTGTATGGGCCCCATGGGCTAGAGGAAAAGAAAGGAATGATTCGAGACCTAGAAGATATAAAATGCCGAACCACCAACCTCCACTGGATCCTGGTAGGGGACTTCAACATTATTACCTCCCTTGTGGAAAATAAGGGTGGTATTAGAAGATCAGATCGGGATGCGGAGGAATTTTTAAATTTTATAGGCAGAGCGGAGATGGTAGATCTCCAAACTAAGAATGGCCAGTTCACCTGGAACAACAAACGGAGGAACCAGTTTTAGGTAGCTACAAGACTCGACCGATTCCTTATATCGAAGTCAATCATTATGCAGGGGCTAACCTTAGATTGCAACATCGTACCCTGGGGTGGATCTGATCACTAACCAGTGCAACTGGAAGCAGGCTTCCAAACAACACCTAAGAACAGACCCTTCAGATTCGAGAAATTCTAGATTGATCACCCGAATTTCAAGGAAAAAATCAAACAGTGGTGGCGGGAGAACCAGAGCAAGGGACTAGGATGTTCAAACTACAAAAGAAACTTAAATACATCAAAAATAAACTCAAGGAATGGAACAGGGATATCTTCGGAAATATAAACACAGAGAAAAACAACATCGAAGAAAAAATGAAAAAACTCCAAGAAACTTACATGCGGGAAAGCTATACGGAGGACCAGAAAAAGGAAGAGCTCCAAATGACCCAAGAGTGGGAGGCGCGATGCCAGCAGGAGGAAACACTCTGGCATCAGAAGTCTCGCATCCGATGGCTAAAGGAAGGAGAGCGGAACACCAAGTTCTTCCATAGAACAACCATGGTCAGAAGAGCCCATAACAAAATCTGAAAGATCAAGGACCGGGATGGAATCGAGTGCGAGTCACATCAGGAGATCGAAAGTGCTATGAATAGACACTTCCATGGGATAGCCCAAGAACTGCATCAAGACAGATCGGAGGCCATTCAGAGGATAACCCAACATATACCATGCTTGGTTACCGAGGAACAAAACATCTTCCTGAACAAACCTATCGCCACGAAAGAGGTGGACCAAGCTCTCAAGGAAATGCCCAGTGGGAAAGCACCAAGTCCAGATGGCTTCACTGTGGAATTCTTCAAAGCCTGCTGGGAAATAGTCATACATGACATCTATAAGGTAGTAGAGGACTCTAGAAGGTCTGCCTCCATCCTTAAAGCACTAAACGCAACCATGATCACCCTAATCCCCAAAGAAAATGAAGCCAAAACCCCGGAATAGTACAGACCCATGGCACTTTGTAATGTGATATACAAGATTATCTCCAAAGTCATATCAAATAGATTGAAACCCCTCCTATCCTCATTGATCTCGCAAGAACAAACAGGCTTCATGGAAGGTAGACAAATAATGGACAACATCATCTAGGCCCATGAGATCATTCACACCTTAAAACTTCATAAAAGGGGGGGAATGTTAATACAACTGGACCTAGCAAAATCTTATGACAAAATTAGTTGGCATTATATGATCACGACCTTGGAAGCTTTTGGTTTTACCCAACACTGGATCAGTTGGATTGTCAGTTTAGTATCCACAACAAGCTACTCGCTACTAATCAATGGAGCCTCAACCAAACCTTTCTAGCCCACGAGAGGGATCATACAAGGAGATATGTTGTCTCCTTTCCTGTTCATTCTGATGATGGAAGGCCTCAGCTGGAGCATAAAGAACGCAACAACAATTGGGGAAATAACAGGGCTCAAACCTTTCAAAAACTGCCCTACTTCAACTCACCAACAGTTTGTGGATGATACACTACTCCATGGCATACCCACGATCAAGGAATCCAAAGCCTACAAAAGAATCCTAGAATATTTTGGGGAAGCCTCGGGCGATGAGATCAACCGCTCCAAGTCGATGATCTTTTTCTTTAATACCAATCCAACTATCCAAAGGAATTTGATCAACATTCTAGGATTTGAATGGAAAACACTTCCAACCAAGTATTGGGGGGTTCCTTTGACAGACAAAGTTTATAAGTTGTCAACTTGGGAAGGAGTAATAAACAGGTTACAGGAGTGGGTAAAAAACTGGGCGTATAGATCCCTTAACCTAGCCGATAGATTGATCCTAACCAAGACTGTTTTACAAGCCATCCCAACCTTTATGATGTCAGTCTTCCCCACTCCACAGGGGATCCTACAGAAAATTAGAGCCATCCAGAGGGACTTCCTATGGCGAGGTGCGAAAACAAAGAAAAAATGGGCCCTGGTGGCCTGAGAGAAAGTCTGCAGGCCAAAAATCAAAGGAGGCTTGGGGATACAAGATCCACAAACGACCAACAATGCATATAAGGCGAAACTCTGGTGGCGGTGGGTCAAAGAAACTGCAACACCTTGGGTAAACCTATGGAAGGAAAAGTACGCACCGGACACCCGCGACCAGGACATAATCCGCTTTGGAGAAACCAGGGAAGGCTCAGCCATTTGGAACCTAGCCTGGCGCAACAAAGCATGGATTCAGACACACAACTTTTGGGAAATCAGGAATGGAAAAACAACTAGATTATGGGAGGATGCTTGCCAGCAGGAACCAAAGATGGAAAACTAGGACAGAGGGATACTCCAACAGGACCTCATCATACAAGGAAAAATCAACGTCTATCAATACTGGCAGTAGGGAACATACTGCAACAAATGGAGAATATGGGATAAGATTAATCCTCAGAACAATGAGATACTCGCAACAACAATAAAAGAGGTGGAGGAGGAACTAGGCAGACAGAAAATAACAGTCACGAAAGGAGAGGACCAGTTGAGGTGGGGCAAAAAGGACAGAGGGGAATTCAACCTAAAAGAAGTCCGGCACTATATGACGGACCCAAACCAAGACGACCTGGCACAACACTGGGATAAGCTCTGGAACAACCCCTAATGGCCAAAGATTAAGATCTTCCAGTGGCTAATATTACACAACCACATCCTAACTTGGGATAACCTAAGGAAAAGAGGTTTCACTGGTCCATCAAGATGTCACCTTTGTCAAACTCAGGAATAAACAACCAACCATCTCCTTGATGACTGTGCTTACACTGCAGAACTATGGGACTGGGCAGCAAGTATCTTCCGCCAGTCCGACAGGATCCGTGGTAACATTGCCGCAACAATCAAGCTTTGGAGAGAAAACTATAGTGACCAAGAAGAGGTGAACCTCTGCTAGACCCTCACCCCAGGAATGATCATATGGTCGATATGGAAGGAAAGGAACCAATGCATTTTCAGAAACCAAAGCTGGTCAGAAAGGAAGATCAGGGAAACAATAACCTCCATGATACGCGAGACGGTGATGAGCCGCAATTGCCAGGAGGGTAGAGCGGAACCCACGGATCAGGACTCCCGAGTCCTAGAGGCTTTCCAACTAACATGTGGGTGCAAACCCAATCCAAACACACAACAACCACAACTCCAGGTAGGTGAGCGCAACTGAAAACCTTCAGGCTCCCTCAAGTTGAATTTCAACGGGGCGGTGAAAGGCAACCCAGGAAGAACAGGTTTGGGAGGAGTAATCAGGGATAGTAAAGGGAACATCATACGACTGTATGTGGGAAGCCTGGGCAACTCAACCAATAACTCCGCAGAATTTGGATCCGTGGAGACAGGCCTGAAGATTCTCAGTTGGGAGGGGATGACGAATGCCATAGTGGAAGGAGACTCCGCGCTAGTTATCAACACAGTGAGAAAAATCCAAAACGATACCAGAATATGTAAAATCCAGAGGCACTGGCGATTGGCCTACCTACTGAAAAAAATCTAGGAGCACTTGCGGACAGGGATCACTGTGGAGTTGCGCTGGGTGAGGAGGTCAACAAATGGACTGGCGGACATAATAGAAAACGAGGGGGTCGAGAACGAAGGTCCAGAACTGGACACAATCTGGCGCAACATCCCTCAAGGTCAATTCCGGACAGATTGCACCCAACTTGTGGCAAAAGACTGGGACAATAGGAGTAGTACGGAAGATCATGGCAAGAATGGAGGCACAACAGACACTAAAGGACATGTAGGTCCGAGATAGGAGCTAATGGCCCACCAATCAAATAAGGTTATAAATGCAAACGCGGATCACACATCAGGTGAAGGTACGACACCACGGTCCCGTCAATAAAAAGAAGTACAAAATTTTCCCATTGGAAAGCAGAAGAGATAAATCGCAGGCGGAAAAGGACGAAGGACGACAGGTCACACCAGGGCCAAGTAGGAGCACACATCACCTAAGTACCGAGATGGGACGGGGAAAGGGATGGCATACAACGAGCAGGGAAACGCATTGGCGCAGGGATAACAACAAGGTCATCAAGCGCACACGCTCTGGAACAGAGAATACTGATAGGCAGTACCACCTTGATGAGCAGGCCATGATTGCAAGGACGGGACCGCAGCCGAGTTGGCTCCATAAAGGCAGGGACACCAAAACTTACCACAGAACGAGGCATCGCAATTACAGTGGCCACCTTACTTACCAGAAGGAGGTGAAGCGAAACAGGGAGAGAAACAACGCAAGAACCACCACCTGCAAGTGAATATGGTACGCATGAATAAAACCAGTAGCAAGAGAGGCCCCCAGGGGAAGGAACCTCCACAGAGTGCCTGGCGGATGACAAGAATCGAACAGGCGGCCAGGGAAGCAAAGAGCACCTTCCTCACGAAGATAGACACCAAGGGGAAGAAGATCATTAAAAGATGGGAGGGCGAAATCAACAACGTCGATAAGGGAAAATCTTGGTCAACACTAACCTAGGAAGTAGGGGAGATACGGGATCCCGGAGCCACACAACCGAGGTTAACCCTCTACCATAGGACGATGGAGGAAGATTGGAGAACCAAAATGTTGATAGGAAAGATGTGTGTGGACCGGGGGGAGACCAACAGGACGGAAACCAAAGAGCAGAAGAAAGAGCACAGAAGAATTCTCAACCGCCTCAGTAACTTGGAGGTGCGGGTAAAAAGGCTGGTGGAGGACCATAAAAG
Source organism: Picea mariana (assembly GCA_032191745.1). Classification (NCBI taxonomy): domain Eukaryota; kingdom Viridiplantae; phylum Streptophyta; class Pinopsida; order Pinales; family Pinaceae; genus Picea; species Picea mariana. The sequence continues at coordinate 299,004 of JASDQU010010565.1, read as the reverse complement.
ACAACATGAGAAACTGGAAAGGATGGCAAGGCAATTTCATCTCTATCTACTTTGCGTCCACCATATAGATATCACTCCAGCTGACAAAAATGGAACCCTAGCATGCATAAGAAAGCTATGTCTGGTGGAACAGAGGGAGGAGGACACGACACAGCAGGAAGGGGATGAAGAGCACCCCATCAACCTAGACTAGCGCAGGACCCGCCCAGATCATGTCTCTCAGAGTAGGAGCTAATCCCACTATGTTTAGACTTTTTGGTTTCTTTTGATGAAGTTTTTAGACTGGATGATGGTAGCCTGGGTTGGTTTCCCGTGGTGGTGACCCAGAGACTTTTTGTTTATTCTCAGATACTGCATTTCAGGGACCCTGGATCTGATTTCCATTCAGGCAGATCCTGGGAGCTCATGCATCAGTTTTGTACTATAACCTTATAAAGAAATATAGATTCACACACTCATTTACAAAAAAAAAAAAAAGTCGGCCCTATTGTGCCTTGACAGTTAATTGTAAATTAAGAGGGTAAAGTGATAGGTCGGCCTAGACCTAATTATAGGATGGCCAGACCACTATTTATAAGAGAGGTCAGTGCCTCATTTGGAGAAACACACACTTAGCTCTGCGGTGCGCAAGTCTTGGAGCAGAACCTACTGCAACTGGGGGTGACGTCAAGGAGGGTTTCTGGTCTATTACCTGGTATTTCTTGGTCAAGTGGTGCACTACTCTTCTTAGTGAAGGAGTAGAGGAGGATCTTCTATTCGATCTTTGGTCTATCTATATTGAGGAAGTTTTTGTTGGGTTTTCTCCTCCATGAGGGTTTCCCAGGATAATCTCTGTGTCTCTATTGTTTATGTGATTGTCTCTCTTTCAATGATCTTATTTATGCAGCTAATGTGCTAAATGATTGTAATAATAAAGAAGAACCATAATTGCTAGTTGTATAAGTAAAAAAAAAAATCAATAGGAAGAATGTATTCTTCATGATGCAATGAATACAAGACAACCTATTCTAATGTAGCACTAGAAACACATGTCAATCCATGTTAGAAGCAACGAAAATTGATAAATCTTACTTGAGGTAGCATTTTTATTTTACAAGGAATAAGTAAGTGGCATCCAGTTTAAGACTTCCATATCCTTGCTTCGGGTGGTATTATCTTAACATAGACATAATCTTTGGTGACCCTATAGAATATTCAATAAATCATGGAAATATCAATCACTACATTTTCCCAATTATCATATTTTATGTCAACTATATGTAATTTGATTGTAAATTCAAGATTTCAAGTCGCATCTCATAAAAAAAAATGGTAGTAAGGAACAATGCAAAGTTTCAAAACATTATAACCAACGATTGATTAAAAGTCTTTGTGTGTCTAGATACAAAATTTAGAAAATTAAAATTAAAATATAAAGTTTAATCTTGAAAATGTGGTAGAATATCATATAAGAAAATGCATCGAGAATGCAACAATAAATTATGACAAAATGTTAATTACCTAAGCACAATATATGTTTTGAGATGCTTTCAAACTAAAATGTTGATGCAACAAACAAATTGTGGATACAACATCATGAACAAATACCAGGAAAGTATTTTTTAGTAGATAAGAATCTAGGAGTAAATAGTCCAATTTTTAATTTATAAGAATCAATGCACTCCTACAACCTAAAATTGGAGACAAAAATGAAGCAAACAAATCTAGAATGTCGTTATGAGCATACTAACATGCAAGGTAATAAGAACCTCCATTGTTGTGGCTACCATGCCCAGTGAATAATAATTTAGCTTCAAAGTCGTTTATTATTGTGGGAAAATGTGTAAGTATGAAGTGAATTATTAATTTACAATATAATCCTAAATTTGATTTCAACAATATGGAACACAAAAAACCATATGTGAGTATTGTAGCTATCCATTGCGTAATAACAAGTGTAAAGAAATTGCAGGATGTTGAGATTGCTTCTACCTTTGTGACTTTCACAACAATGAAGAAGCAAGGGCTTAAGCCCTTGTTCTTGGTAGGTTGACAATCTCATTTCTAGAGTCCGATCATGAGATTGTGTTTATTGACATTTTGTAGTTTGCTTTCATCACTAAAATAATATTTTTTACATAATTTTATGAAAATGAAATCAAGAAATCTCCAAACACCCACAAGTATTTCAAACAAAGAATAAATAAACAAATTACGTTATCGGAGCCCTAGAAAAAGAAATTTGCATGAGGGAACATTAGGTCCCCAAATTAGCATGCTCATCGGTTACTTTGTTGACAACACCACAATAAATCTTACCACCATATTGTTTTATGCCAACTTGAGCCTCAAATCGCAGAAAGTTAATCTCCTTATTGATTCTTTCATTGTAGCCATGAAAATCCCTTTTGCTTACATATGCAAATACATGAAATGAAAACCTCATACGACATATGAAATTTATCATAGAAAATCAATGTAACATATATCATTCACAAAAGTGGCCTTTAGTTTATTGATAAATCAAAGCAAAGAGAACAAATCCTACGAAATTATTAAAAAAGAGAGAGAAAACCCATTTTAAAAACCTTAAAATTCATGGCATTGAGTACATAAAATAAAATTTTACTCAGCCACAAGGATTAGCTCAATTGGTCTAGAGCTAGACGTGAGTTTATCATGCTTGTTGTTGGTCACAGGTTCAACTCTTGATTTCCCTTGACATCTTTCTTGTGCAATGGACCACGTGCTAATAATGTCTGTATCAAAGCACGATGTCTTGAGTCAAGTATCACTATTAAGGGTTTCTGATTTTTAGGTCCAAAGATTATGAAATTTAATTAGAACTCGAATTTCATCGAAAAATCGATGATGATCTAGCTTAATTTACAATTGATGATGGGCTATAGTTGCAAAGAAATTGCTCTAGGTTTTTTAGAAAAGTCATTGAATGTCACCAAGTTTATTATTAAGGCTATGATAGTCATCAAGAGTGTGAAGAAGGATTGTGAATAAAAGACGATGCATGAAAGCAATGGTGAACAATAAAGCAAGAGTCATTTGGTACTCAAATCAATGGACAATGGAAAACAATGATAGCAATGCATGAAAGCAATGGTAAACAATAAAGCAAAGATCGTTTGATACTCAAATCAATGGAAAATAAAAAGCAATAATAACATATAGGCAAAGGAGAAACATCACAAAGAGGCATTAAGGCAATGGAGGGAAAAATGATAGCAAAGTGGTCAATCACAATGGAAAGGACAATCCCCACTACATCAATAAACCAAGTACACCGCATCACAAAGAGGCATTAAGGCAATGGAGGAAAAATGATAGCAAAGTGGTCAATCACAATGGAAAGGACAATCCCGACTACATCAATAAACCAAGTGCACCACATAACATATCCTAGAACATAAAATCCATAATGAAAAACACCTTATAACATAATATACAAATTCAAAAAAAATAATTTATAAATAAATAAATAAAATCATTTAGCAATCAAATAATTTCATCGAACCAAATGAATATCACATCATTTCCAAGACGGTCAATTCATTTCCAAAACTTTAAATGTTTACCCGAAACTTCAAATTAAAAAAAAAAGTGACACGTATTTATAATTCATAAATTACGTCTGAAAACACGTAAAATTTATAATTCAAAAATGAAATCTGAAAACGCGGTCAATTCATTTCCAAAACGTTAAATGTTTAGTTCATAAATTACGTCTGAAAACACGTAATATTTATATGTCATAAATGAAATCTGAAAACACGTAATATTTATAATTCATAAATTAGATTGGAAAACATAGTACAAGAAAATTAATTAAAACATGACTTTTTTTCCGGGAAAAAAAAGTACAAGACAATAAATAAAATGAAAGGGAACTAAGTTTTGCAATGACGTAAAGTCCAAAACTGTAAATGAAATATACGTTGAACATTACTGCAAACATGACTTTTTTTCCGGGAAAAAAAGAAGTACAAGACAATAAATAAATTGGAAAGGAAATAAGTTTTGCAATGATATAAAGTCCAAAACTGTAAATGAAATATACGTTAAACATTACTGCTACTGCCTCTGCAAGGTGACAATTCTTGATTCTGTTATTTAATCTACTGAATGCCATTGGCTGTTTCACTTTTTGTGGGCTTGCAGTTATTCAATTGGGTGTTTCAGTGTCTCTAACAAATTGTACGAATTTTGTCGAGAAAGGTTTCAGAATAATGAATCCTCATCGCTTTCATTATTTACATTTAATGCAATAGCTGGTATCATTTGTTGAACCATTGATCTGAGCTGCACCAGAGTAATGAAGTAGTTACCCAATCACATCAAATGGAGAAATAGAGTAATGAATTAGTTAAACAATCGCATCAACTGGACAAAATTTGGAAAAATAGATTAATGAATTAGTTAAACAATCACATCGAATGGAGAAATTTAGATAGAAATCTTTAAAAAACACATGCTTAAAGTTAGATGAAAACATATTCTTTAATTTGTTTGTTTTTCTCTAATATTACCTCCCATCCCCACTCCATATATGAAGATAACATTTGTATTACATTAAAAAAGTCCAATCAAAGTTATGATATATGTTCGACATATGTTCCTTAATCATGATTGGTAGGAAACAAGAGTTACATTGCCAGCTCAATACAATGTTTTCTCAGTCATCATCCAAAGCAATGACCAGCAGATTGACTCTGAAGTTGACCAAGCTCTGCCATCTAGATTTATTAATTGGTTTTGTTTTTGTTCGATTGTAAAGTTATTTCTTTTTTTGAATTAATGAAATTGTAAATATCAAATATTTATAGTGTAAAATTGGATTGTAGTAAAAAACTTAAACCATTTAACTTCCTTAATTTTAATAAAATATTTATAATATCAATTTTTACTTCTCTTTACACTCAATTATAGAAAATGAAAAAACTTTGTTTTAAATTGTATTTTGAAAAAATCCAACATCAAATCAAATCTTGGGAGAGACTCTGTTTTTCTTTGCTAGTATAATTAATAACAAAGAAGTTACTTTATAAACTCAATCAATTAAAATTTTTAAATAAACATAATTTTATATTTTAATTTTAAAAAATAATAATTTTTTTTTTTAATTTATAAATAATATAAAAATATTTTTTAAAACCATGTTCATTCACGTAAATTTATTTTAAATTAAAAATATAACCATCATGGAGTTTCCTTTAAACGTGTAAGGAAAATATATTTTAAATTGAAAATATGACAATCATTGAATTGCATATTTATTATCATAAAAACTATTCATTTATTTGCATATTATGAAAACTATTCATACCTTTATGGTCTCACATGAAGTAACATTGCCCTCCATTATGTGATCATAATGAATCTTATTTTCTACTTTACGCCAATATTTGATTGATTGCATGCAAACTCTTACATGTTCAATGTATTTTATTTATACCTTTAGGTGTGGTATTTTATTTTTAAGACATGATTTTCACATTTATTCGGTTCCCATTTCTCTTAACTTCGTTGACGTATTGTATGTATTAATAATAAAGTATACAAACAAGATATTATAAAGAGAATTATTTAAATAGGAATGGTCTACGATTTAAATCGATTTTCGATTATATATTAATTTTAAAAATAAAATTAAACAACTTCAAATAAAATAATATTTAATAATTAATCAATTATTTAAATCTCTTTATATTATACTTGTTAAAATTTGGTTATTCGGAGATGTTTTAAATCAGTAAATATTTAAAAAAAATATTTTTTAAAGTAAAATGTTTATGAAAAATTCTATGTACTTTTTCTCATTATTTTTATAACAATTTATTTTATGAAAAATTTCATATACTTTTTTTCATAATCTTTATAACAATTTATTTATTATGAGTTCAATATATCACCTAAATAAAATAGAACTTAAATAAATAAAAAATCTATATTACAATTACTCAAATTAAATAAAATTAACAAATATTTCAAAAACATTTCAATTGAGTAATTTTAATATCTGAAATTCATATCTCATTTATATAATTTTAATATTTAAAATTCATACTTCTGTTCAAACCTTAAAAGCTGAAAATATAGACAAATAGTTCACTTTTTATCCTCAGCTTAAACAAAAAATAGTTAGACAAAAATGAGATATGTATTTATTAGGGGTGGAGTACGTATATTTCTGTAGACTTTACTAATCAAGTTGTTAGGGAAAAAAGGTCCTTTGTCCCACAAACAAGAAGATCCCATACATCAATTTAATGTAGCTTGACAATAACCTTAAAAATAAATTATTATTATTATTATTATTATTCATAAATTACATACCAAAACATGATACATATCAATAAATAAAATTAAATATAACCCAACAATTAAATTTTGCCATGATGTCAACTCAAAATATCAAAATAGTAAATGAAATATACAGTGAACGTTAATGTTACTGCCCCAGAGGTAACAAATCTTCATACTGTTACTCAATCCAATGACTGCCGATATACCTTTATAGTTTATGTAAATTTTGAGTAATTAAATTGGGTGTTTCAGTGTCCCGAACAAACTATACAAATTTTGTGTAGAATAAAAAATCACTCGTCGCTTTCATTATTTTGCACTTTTAGGGTTTTTTCCCACAGTTCTTCGACAAGCTTGGAACAAACAAGCAATCACATCATACATTATACTATCACTGCTCTGGCGAATGTCCTGAAAAAACAGAGCAATCGCTGATATCAATCTATGTACCTTGGATTTAAGATCCGCTGAAGAATTTTAAGCACTAGACAGGTGAGATTTTAATGCTTTGCAAAGTTCTGGGAAGAGAACTTATTATGTTGAGAGTCTATATAAATACAAACTTTTATAAAGTGTGTTTTTGTCAAATTTTTTTTTTACAAGGTTGTGGGTATAAAACTTACTATATAAGAATTTGGATAAATCTTCATATTTATAAGTAATTTATCAAAATATGAATATATATAAGTAATTTATGGTAAGTTTATTTGGTGCTTAAGATTTAGTTAAGTTAATAAATTAATTAAATAACATCTTATCAATATTTATTTTGATGGTGTCAGTATGGGTGTGGTCTAGTGGCCAGCTGACGAGCTGTTAAGATGTTTGTACAGGTTATGAATTCAAATCTCGTCTTATCTAGAGGCCATACTTGCTGACAGTGTAGTTCTCCTTAAAAGTTATAAGGCAGCCAACTGTTACAGATTCTTCTAAATACAAAAAGAAATATTTTGATGGAGAAAATTTAAACTGAAATCCATATGAATGTTTACACTCTGCAATGATAACAACTCATGCAATGATAACAACTCATGACATCATATTCTTTTAATTTGTTTTCAACCTCTCTATTACATTAAAAAAAAGCTAAATAATGATGGAAAACAGAGTCATGACATATGTTCTCTAATAATCTTGGATAGGAAATAAGAGTCCAAGTATGCAAATTCAATTCATGAAGTGTTATAGTAATCACTCTATATAACATTAACTATATAAAGTTACATTAACTATATAAAGTTAATGTTAATGTTAAGGATTTTTCGAAGTTAGTAGAATTGAATTTGTAATTTTAAAAGTTAAAGCAAAGTTTTAAAAGCCGTGTAGAATAGATTGACTTTATAAAATGTTAAAAGTGTTAGATGACTCCTTCAATACAATGTTAATGTCCAGGTTTTTTCTAGTTGGCAAAGCAGATTGATTTTATGAAGTTGAAGCTCTGCCATCTACATTCTATAATTGGCTTTGGCATTGGCTAGCTGTTTTACGAAATAACTTTTTTCAATTCTACATAATATTAATGTGTATCTCTTAAAACTCTTTTTAAGTGGGCATATTTGAAACTAGTCTGCATAATATCAATGTGTATCTCTTCCAGCTCTTTCTGGGTGAGGATAGGGAATATCTGGATCTGTTAATAAGTGTGTATGAAATAACTAGTTCCAAGTTCATGTTAACTTTGGATTTATATTTTCAACTTTGGATTATATTTATTAAATATCCAAAATATCTAGCTAGCTGTATATATGTAGATATATATTTGTTTTTTTATAGGTTGATAAAAAAAAAAATACAAAATCCATATAAAAAAACCCACCGAGGATGCAAAGCTCCTGGCTTCCCTCTCTGCAAAAACTGGTAATATGTGTATAAATAATTAAAGAATCCCAACAATAACAAGAAGAAAGCTATACAATCCCAATGGCTACAACAATGCCACTTAAATGTAATTACCTCAATCTTCATTCTTTATTGAGGTGATCAAGAGACAAGCAACTTATTGGCTACTAAACTACCTGACTGACTGGCTTGAAATGTTGATTCCCTCTGCACACCAAATTTCGGAGCTAAGCTGCTCTGCAATATAAATAATTTATGCCATTGCCTGAGCAGGTAATCTCAGTGGCCGACCCAATCTCAATGCTTAAATGCTTTCCATAATCTGAAAGCCATCTGATAAAATTGAGATTGGCAGCTCTGGGTGCATAACATAACATAACAGATCCATCCAGTGCTAAGATGGATCTGTGCTAGTTAGAGCTCTGCATTGATACACGGGCCTCCTTTTCTGCCTCCCCGCATTGGAAGGACATCGGGATTGGTTTGGAGGAACCATGCAGTTATACTGTATGCAAAGAGAAGAACGGAGAGGAAGCCCAGCAGTGGGTTTTATGTCAAACTTGGTGAAGTAATTGTGTTGCAGATACAGCACTTGGATGCCAGCAGACAAGAGATGATCTGCAAACACTTGAGGAACTGCGCCTGTAAAATGGTTGTTGTTCAGAAACAGATTCTGTACTGATGACAGCAATGGGGGAATGTTGCCACTTAACATATTGTAGCTGAGATCAACGCTGGGTATACTTATACTAACCACACCCTGGAGCTCAATAGACCCAGAAAAAAAATTCCTCTGCAACTGCAACGTATTGATGTGGAATCCAAACAGGGAACCTGGGACCCTTCCGCTGAATTTATTGAAGCTGAGATCAACGTACGTTAACTGCCGCAGACCCCCAGTATTCTGTATCTCGCCGCTCAATTGGTTCTTGGAAAGAGCAATATATTTAAGCGATGGCGGCAGAGAAGGCAGGGACCCGGAGAGCGCATTCTGCTTGAGATCCAGACGCACTAAGGGAGCCAGGTTCAGATTGGGTATCGTCCCCGTGAGTTTATTGTAGCAGAGAATGAGATTCGACAGCATGGGAAGCTGTCCTAGACCCGCAGGAATCGAACCCGCGAGCTGATTATAGCTCAAATCCAGCGTCTCCAACTTCTTCAAAGCCCCAAGGCTCTCCGGTATCGTGCCGCTCAGAAAATTCTTGCTTATCCCCAGAAACTGAAGCTCGCGCAACTGACCCAACGTCTCAGGAATCGAACCCACGACCTGGCCAGGCACAAGGGTCAATTCTACGAGCGAACTCAGCAAACCGATGGCACCATCGAGCTTCCCTCTCAGTCCCGGGGATCCGGCGCTGGGGCTCCCGAGATTGAGCGCCAACACCCTCTGTGACTCGCCAGAATTACAGAGGATCCCAGAAAAGCTGCAGGGATCTTTAGAAAAATCCCATGAAGACAGAAATGTGGAGCCTGGCATGTCTTGCAAGTTCTTCTTGATAGATTGAAGAGCCAAGAAATCCAGCGGAGCCAGCATTGCCTCTGTTAATTCCAGCATAGCCAGAACCAAAACGAGGGTTCGAAAACTGCTGCTTCTTCCTCCTCCTCCCTTCAGCATCCAGCCTATGGCCTCCAGCTCCATCTCTGGTTCACTACCTTAAGCTCTCTCCTGGGAAGCAAGCACTAATAGCAGTGAAAATTATTTCCTGTAGAAAACTGTCGGAAGAGAAGACAAACATGCCCAATGAGACAGACAAACATGCCTAAAGAATGCAGACATTATAAAATAAATAAAAGGCCAAAGGCAGGCAAGGCAAGGCAATCAGTGATAGCAGAGCTCTACACTACTTTTGGCTTGCAGGCCAAGTTAAAGTATCTCAGCTTCCATCTTTTTTTCCCTCTGAGCTGTCACCGACAAACAATCGTACCCGTCAGTTGATGACCATGACCTTCTTCTCCTCCTTCCTGTGACAACAAGCGGTTTGCTTTTCTTGAGCTGTCAGTCTGGTTGTGGCTGTGGGTCCATTTTTACACTTGACCAGCAGCTGCTTGTGCCATGGCTGCATGCTGACTCATGAGATGATTCTCACAAGTCAAACTATGTAATAATATTTATATTTTATAACTAGAACTAGCGCATGCGCGTGTAATGCCTATACTATAATGAAAGGGCTAATGTCAGCCATTACACTGCCATTGTCTTCTCTGCTCTGGCCAAGACAGGAATTTTCTTTCTAACTTTATGGGTACTCTTCAATCACCATTTGCTCCCTCCCATTAGGTGGGGTGGGAATTAGTTAATAGGGAGCGAAGGTTTTCACAGTTAATCATATTGATTGAATTTTCTAGATTAAATTGTGTTAAAAAATTTGATACAGTTTAATTTAGCAAAAATTCAACAACAATTTAGCAAAAATTGTTCGCTGTAAAACAAATTCTCTCACCAAAATAATGTAATTTAATAAACTAATCACCTGAGCCTGCAAGTTCTCTAATTCCTGCCGGACCTGCAAGTTCCAGCTATGGTTAAAGCGTCTTTTCACGGTCTGTCAATTTGTACAGCTACAGATCCATGGATTTAATGAAAATGATCAATAAATAAAATAATGTAAGCTTTCCCTAAATAGAGATATAAAATTATTGCTCGTGCATTGAATGCATTCTCGTGTTAAGCAATCCTGCATGGACTGGATTTCCCCAAAAAAAACCGAAAAAAAAAGAGTTGGAGTCACGAGGAAGCTTTCCATCTTGACTTGAAGAGAGTCCTCAAACATTTATACGCACAGCTTTTAACGATAAGTCGCTTACGTTTCCTTTATTTATGTTTGTATAATATTAATTATTATTACAGTAATTAATAATAAAAA
>JASDQU010010565.1:262406-281326 GCA_032191745.1 Picea mariana | reverse complement strand
TTGTCATTCCCTCTTATTGTAAAAAGGCCTTCAGAGCCTCATTGTAACCTTCTTCTTGCGAATGTGCGCTGCCGTCACATCTCTTCTCAGAGATAAGCCGCCACCATTCCATCAAGCTTGTTTCCGCTGCATTTTATAGTTTCAGCTTATTTCGTTATTGAATATAAAACCAACTTTACTGTATCTCTGTTATTTTGTGTTAAGCACTCGTTAATAATCTGTATTCATTTAGTTCTGCTCATAAAATCCGGATCATGTTCATAATGAATTATGAACCTATGCATTTTGCACATTACCATTTAGACATCAGAATGGTCAATGCTCAATTGTTAGTATTTCATTCATGAATTATGTTTTAGAATGTAATGTAGGATTCTTATATAGATAGGCTTGCAACCCATTGTCTAATTCTCAGTCAATTAGTAAGGCTATAGCTATTTTCTCCTGACAAAGTCTTCACACAGTTCCCTCAGCTGGAACTATCTCATCATGCAACTCCTTATTGCATATCCATCATTTCTTGAAATGATCTCAATCATGATTCCACCTTAGTCTCATTATGCATTCAGATTATACATTTAAACATGTGCATATATTCCATCAACTTGCATTCACATATGCACAATATTCTTACCAATTTGCATTTAGACTACTCTTTTATGTACTTAACCACATGCATCAGTATAATTCTATGTGTGTCTAACCTAGGCACATTTTACATTTCTCATGCGACCCTCAAAGGCATAATCATGTTTCCTTATATCATGATAACAAAGCATTCTTGCTCATTTACCCTTTCAACCATTCACACCAGCTCTCTCCGAGGAATGGAGTACACCCCCCTCAAGATAATATTAAAAAAAAAACAATTCAGACCCTTCTACATAGGGTCAACCATGCATCCATGGTCTTACTCAGATATGGAAAGTACACATCTTGTTTCATAGTCCACTTTCTTAGGAAGTCATACCATTCCTTTAGCATACATAAATACATATATATTGTACATGTGCATCACTTGCACATTTCCATATTATTCACATACATTMATTAAATCTTAGTTCTTATCAGTCTTTTCTGATGAGGATTTACAGTCATCCATGTGACCAGTCTCAGAGGATTAATCATACTTATGTTTCCCTTTGTCATGGCAACAACCAACAAGAATTTACTCTTTCCCAACTTCTATAAAAGTATTTAAAATTCAAAAACACAACTAGGTAATTTACAACATTACCCAGTGCAGTAAAATGCCTAAATCCAACTTCCCTTCATGCTTCAAACCATTCTTTGTCAATAGACCTTTATCAGGGAGATCCCTTCCTGGATTCCCTTTCACTACTACTTGAGCATATTAATCCCTACTGATATGGCTACCATCCATCTCTGAATGTCACTCTAGCCCATTGGTCATCTGGAATTACTACACCACTTCCTTTACCATACTTAATATCAACCTTACCTTCTCAAGGTTACACACAACATGATTATCAATGTTTATATTTGACAACGAATTACAGGTTATCATAGATTTATTTTCATATCTCAGACATGCAACCATTACCATATGCATTACAACATATCGACATCTTTCATTTTCATGAAAAATTCAGTACTTAGTCAATAGGCGTGTACATATATTTGTACAGTCATGAGCTCATCAAATGGATCATATGTTAATGTTATTTCACCTCTTTTATGAGGACTATCATCAGTTCAAAGAAGTCTTTTTTATTTACTTAACTAGGTTATTTCAACAACAAGTTTTATTCATTACGGGTCAAGTAAATTTACCTTGCAAATTTACCATTAGTCCTATGGTTGTGAGGAGCTATACATATATATATATAGGGTTTAATCTTTTATTAAAGCAATCATTATTACTACTAAGGATTCTATTAATCCATACCAAATTTCTTTAACCAAAAGGGATTTTCCATAAGGGTCTTAGCCCTTATATAAACAACCATCATATTTGAAAGAGGCTCCAACTTACCATGCTTACAAGTAATGTTATAACTACCAATTTATTCATCCTCTTGGCTCATACAATCCTATAACAAGATTCTTCCATTTTAGCCAGCATTTTTCAGGCATAGTTTCAATCTATTGTTCCTCACCTCAAGGAACTTATGTAGATAATAATCAAGCTTTTTAAACACATAGTATTACTTTCCAACAAGGTCATCTTGTCCTTGTTATACCACTCTTGTAACTAGTATCTCTAGCCCATCCACGCCTAGTGTTGTATCTTTCCCTAATACCACTTGTAACACACCCAACCCCCTAAGTACCCTTTTAAGGGACGGGGTATTAAATTTTTTATTTTCCTGAACCTCTTTGAATCCGTTTAAAAATGACACCATCTTCTTCTGATCACTGAGAGATTTCCAATGAATATAAGTTTGCTCAATATGGAGCTATAGATCAAAAGTTACATCCCTTTGAAGTTTTAGGGCCTTCATTGGCCAAAGGCCTTTGTACTTCCACATGGATCCATGTCACCCATGCAATCCGACGTGGTGTTTCCATGTCATAACATGTCATCCTCTAACACAGACATGGATTCTATCGTGTAAGTTGTCATGGCTCCTGCCACACAAATCATCGGGCCCTCAACATATCAAAATTCTCTTGAGACCAATCTCATCACACATTAACACCTGTCCTCTAGGGATTGGCTTGGTTACACTAGTTGATGTCATCTTGGGACATCAACCACCGGGATGTCGACCCTTTTTCATTTTGTGAAGCCCCATAACTCTCGATCCAGGATGCGTTAATGCCTCTGACACGTGATGCTACCAAAACCTGCCACCTAGAAAGACATGTTATCACTGTCTTCCACCTGTCATGACACATGGTTGTCGTCACCTTGTGACACATGACACTCATTTTTCCCACGAAGCTCTATCTGAAAATACTAAAACCACTTGACATGTGGCATGATCACCATGTGACACATGGACTGACATGGTATACACATCATCACAATGCTCAAGGTTCACCTAATAGGGAATTAACACTTGTATGCTTCCTATTCATTGGACAATGTCATCTTGAATTTGCTAAGCATCAACTATCGACCCTTTTTCTAAGGATTGTTTTCCCAAAACCTACCGGTGGTCCACGATCCAGGATACAGTTGGCATCCTAGGGCATGTGGAATTATCTGGTCATGCCACCTAGCATGACATGTGGCACTCATACCACTCGACATGTGGCACTCATATCCTCCACTGATCCCTGTCCAAAATTGCCAAATATGCATGACATGTGGAACCCCTCGCGTTACAACACGTGGTGCCACCAGGTAATCGTGGACATCGGGATCTTGGCCCCTTACTAACCTCTTGTAGACTAAAACTCCTCTAGGTTCATCACCCGAGGATTACAAGATAATTAATCAAGTTAATCCCATAATTAATTAAGGTAATCCCATGATTAAGGGATGATTAACTATGTTGATTCTAGGGGTTATGATTCTACAAAATCTACGGTTGAGATATCTCACACTTCAATCATATGAATATTATGGTTCCTTCCACAAATCTAGAGTGGAAGTGGCTCTAAGGATTAGATAATGGAGATTCAGAGTGTCATTCAACAGATTGACGGTTCTCATCAAAGAGGATCTCGAACCTCGACACTTTCCCTATCTCCTATAACCTAAAACTTCCGAGGTCCATCGTCTGGTGATTACGGGGTATTTAGCCATGTTAATCTCGGGATTATGACTCCTGAATATTACCACCAAATCTATGACTCATATATGTTGGCTTCCCATATCCGACAACTTACATCTTAAGGCACTCTTCCAAAGGCTTAATCCCAATAGGGTAACACACTTGACTTGGAAGCCACTCACAAGTCAACACATGTCATCCTATGACATGTTGGATGTCGTGTTGATAGTGACATGTCATGCTGACATCATTTTTACCTATCCTTGGTTATATGCGATAAGGCATGGAAACAAGGGCTAGAACCCTGGTCCCTGGATATTAGATATTGAGACTTCCAGAAGGGTTTAGACTTAGAATTATCTCAAGGTTTGGTGCTCCGGTGTCCCAGGACACAGAACCCCTCTTGAGCTTACCTATTAGATTGACGACCGATATTTCTTGGACCGTAGATATGATGGTCGTGGTCTAAGGTGCTCATTCAAGTACTTCATCCCGACATGGCCCATTCTCGACCCTTTGACAAATCAACCTCCACCACGTAGAAACCTTGGCCTCTTTGTTTTCCTATGTGGCATCCTTGTCACATGTGATGAAAAATCCCTGTTAATTCTTGTATATGTATAATAAAGGTATGGAACTAGGGACTGGAACCTTGTCCTGCCAGGTTTCCATTCCTTCGATATGATATATGGTTAACATTCATCTTGCCATTGATCCAATGGTTATCATCCTCACATGGGTTTAAGATGGATTATGATGGGTAACTATCCCATGTTTGGACGAATGAGATTAAATCTCAGCTTAGGGTCAACAGTTGTTGAGTCTCATTGATTTCATTCAATGTAAATTGAATTATAACTTGAGCTTTCAGACTTAGCAAGCAACCTCATGTTGCATCATTTTGCTGGGTTTTTAATTCATCTTTATCATACCTTTAATTCATTTATAATAAGTAATTATCTTGCTCTATGGAATTCAATCGAGGACTCTATTCCTCACAAACATTCATACAGTTTCACCATTATTCAAGCACACAACCTTGAAAAGAAACAACCACTTTATTCATCCAACAAGCATACACAGTCATAGATGTAAATAAAGGCTCTTATCCATTCATTATAATTGAGTTACACAAATTATAAGAAACTCTTATTTGGTTTACAAGATCGAAGTCGACCAACTGAATGTGGGTGTTCACCTTTCCACCCAACTGTAGGCTCAGATGCATTCACTCTTATCACTTTGGCCACCTCTGTGCCAAGCCATGATACCACCAAGGAACTCTCTCATTGTTGACTTATCAAGTCAATAATTATGTCAGGGAGGTTATTCTCCTCCACTTCTTTGGAAACAACTGAAGTCTACCCCTTCTTCCTACTGGACTGAGGACCTCCACGGAATTTATCATATGCTCTCCCAGCTAGATTTCTCTCCAAACAACATCAAGTCTACAACCCTCTTGTGTTCCAGTCACAAACTCATGGGTCTTCTTTGTTCCAGTTTGATCACTCTTCTTCACACCCTTATGGGTATGGTCTTCTATCGACCCCAGAACTTACAGATATTTCTCTTTTCCTTGTGTGTGCTTCTCTTGCACACATATATTGGGAAGGTTATCAACCCATCCTTATGTTTCTTCCATTAGAAGGAAACTCATGGCTTAATCACGGGGACCCTTGGTGATCTTTCATGCTCTCCTTTAGCTAAAAAATTTGTGTTCCTTTTGGCATCCATCCATACTTCCATTCATTGGGGTGGTTGGTTTTTCAACTACCAACCTCCCTCATTAACTGATTTTTCTTGAAATCTAGGATGAGAGAAATAACTTGTTATTTCCAAATCAAATATTTCAGCAAAGGGAATTGGGTCATCTTAGCATGATGAACCCATATCTAGGTTTCCTCACTCTTTACTCTAGTGGTATCATGGACAATACTTCAAGGATTCACCGCCACAACCAGTTGTTGGAAATCTCAATTAAAATAATTATACATTTACATTGTTCACATGCCATGGAATGACAATTATTAACTATGATTAATTACATATAATCATGGGTTTAGGAAAGGGGTGTTACATTTGAATGCACCAAGGTTTGAAAAGGGTCATCGACCTTAAGGTAAATTACCTTAAAGTGTTTGGTGATTTAGGAATAATCGTTTGACAAGTAAGAAATATCATTCATTTCCTGTCACCACATGTAAAAGTATATCAACAGGAGGTATGAAATCTGATTTACTCCTTCAATGCATTCAATATCACTTTTATACCTTGTAATCAAAATATTGATGCAAATATATTGGCCAATGCAACATCTAGGGTCATACCTCTTAACAACAGTTTTTCCGTTGAAATGATTTTTGGGCCTTCAATATTGGATAACATCACAAACTGGCGAGTATTCAAAAAAGATATTCAGATTATCAACTTTCTCACCAATTCATATGTATTCCAAGATTTTGTGATTTAACATGAGACCCATCAGCAAGACCTACAGGATTATCAATATGAGACAAGTAAAGTCAAATCAAATTGCATCCCAAAGAATATACTGACACTTGAGAAATTATTTGATTTATAGACTAAGTTTAGAAGGCTTGCTAATCCAAAGACCAAAAACTCAATCATGATGCATTTCCTAGTCAATCTAGGAACTTCTGAACAACCCAAATACATCAATTTTGACACTTGTTGTTCACAGGAAGATAAGAACACATTTACACAACTATTCAAGAGGCATCGAGATATATTTGTTTGGACTTATGACGATCTAAAGACTTATGACACTTAGATAATCCAACATGTGATTCCAATTAAAGAGGGTGTCAAACCACTCCAACAAAATCTAAGGAAGATACATCCAACTCTCGAATCTCTCATCCAAAAGGAGTTGAAAACGTTGTTGGACACCCAAATCATTTTTAAAGTTCGCCATTCAACTTGGGTGTTGAACATGGTGCCCTTCAAGAAAAAATCGTTAGAAAGTAGGATATGTACATATTTTCAAAATATGAATCGAGTTTNCCCAGCTCCCCCCCCCTTGGAACAAATCCTACAACTCGTCTCTAGCTCCCAAATATTCTCTCTATTGGATGGGTTTTGGGATACAACCAAGTTCTCATGGCAGTTCCAGACCGATTGAAAACCACATTTATAACTAAATGGGGAAAGTATGCATACAAAATAATTCCCTTTGGTTTAATAAACACAAGAGCTACATTTCAAAGGGAAAATGGATATTTATTTCAAAGGGTTAATCATTCCAAGTGTGGTGGTTTATCTCGAAGACATCACCATTTATTCAAAGAAAATGTAATATCACTAAGGACATATGAAACAAATATTTGAACAATGTAGAAAGTATGGGATCACATCGAATTCCAAGAAGACTATTTCCGTTGTTTCAGAAGGTAAATTATTAGGGAATGTGATTTCCAAAGATGGAATTTCGGTGGAGCCGAAAAGAACAAAATCTATTAAACAAATCCCTCCACATAGTTAGAAGTCAATGCAATCCTTTTTCGACAAGATCACTAGGTTTGGCATGCCTAACTCTCTTGTTTTCAATAATGCAACTTATTTTTCATCATTGAAACTATACAATTTATGTTTGCAAAAGGATATTACTATGAAATATGCATCCAAGTATTACCCTTAGGGTAATGGTTTATCCAAATGCACAAACAAAAACCTGATCTGAATCCTTAAGCGAATTGTAGTCAATCACCAGAGAAACTGGCATAATGCTCTACCTAATGCCCTCTGGGCCAATCATGTCACCCTAAGGCCTCTCTAGGGACTTCTCTATATTTTCTTGTTTACGGAAAATAATCTATTTTACCTTTGAATGTCTACCTTCCTTCCCTACAACGCACCCAACAATCTCACGGGAGAGAATGTCCTGTCATCCAACGATGTATCGATACCTTGTTGAACCTAGAAGAAAATTGTACCAAGGAAAAAAAAAAAGTTTGAAACTCATCAACAAACCATTAAGCATTGGTTTCATAAGAAATCCACTAGTGAGAAAGATTTCAAAGTTGGGGATTTAGTCAAATGAGACAAACCGCATGAGGATAAAGGGAAACATTCAAAATTTCAACATTTGTGGCTTGGACCCTATATGATCAAAGAGAAAATTGGCCAAGAAACTTAGTGGTTACAAAATCTTGAAGGGGAATATGATCTCCTTCATGTAAATGGAAAAAATTTAAAACATTACATCAGCTAGCCACCATGGTATCTCCCTCATTGTACATAAATAAAAGTTTGTTTTCTCTTTTATTTCCTGCATAATTTTTAACTTTGATTTATGTTTATTCTTTAAACTTGGTTTTTTTTAGTTTGTCTACTTTTCAAGATTTATTGTTTCCTTTTGAAAACTCTCATCCCAGATTTCTCAAATGATTGATAACTTAGTGCTGGACATGCTTCTAAATTGTAGCACATCAGGTGTCGATAACCTAACAACTCTGTAACCTGGCTTCCAGACACAATCCATCCCTAGTTGTATAGTTGTGGCATGAATCACTTTAAGTTGTATCTAGTAGTAGAACATAGCTCATCAGTAGGAAAACATCGTGGAATTAAATACAACAAAGTAAGGAACCAAGGACTCATCCTAAGAATAGATTTGTATATTTTTTGGGCTAAGCGGAAATGGTTTGGGAAGAGAAATTTGTAGTATTCCAGAGAATGTTTCTGAGGGAGTTCTCTCATCTATAATCAAGTTGGAAAATATCACTATCATAGGTGTCATCCCTAGTCCATTTAAAGGAAAACTGGAATCTCCCATCCACCTCTCTAAGCATAAGAGAATCAAGCTCAAAAAGTGAAGTCTTGGGGAAAGTAATTCAAGATCACATGGGACATGCAAGTATCTATGTCAGGGCTATGGATGCCCGATAGCAGCAGAGCAAGGCTTGTAACACTGGGGTGAATCCATCGAGGCTATGGACGCTTGTTTCCAGTGGAGAAACACTAGATAAATTCATCACAACTTGTATTTTCAGCATTCTTGATTTTTTTGTTTCTCAGTACTACTCCTTATACCTCCCCTAGGTAATTTCTATATAAATAAGTACGCATTGAAAGACAATGTGTTCTGAGGAACGGTCTTAACCTCCCCTTTGTATCATACAAACATCGTATCATCAAAACCTGAGTTGTGGAACCTATTCTTTCTCTTTTAAGTTATGCATGATAACCCTCCCCCCTTCTCAAAAATTTGTGTTTGGATGCCCTCTTACAGAGATTCAAAGGCTTCGTCTAGTGTGTTGCCATTTGTTGTGCCAAGCACTACAACCCTCCATTTCCCTGTAAAAAATTTGCAAAATCCTTCCCAAAAAATGGATCTCGTTGTTTTTACTGAGTTTGAAGACTCTTTAACTTGCATATATCTTTCCCTTTTCTATAAACATGCTATTCAAGCTCCTTTTTTCAACTAAGTCGTTGTCTTTCAAGTTGAAATGCTTGTAAAAAATTCAAGTTAATTTTTTTTTCATTTTTGGATAAGTTAATGAAAACTCCTTCGATGTACATCAAAGGAGTTACCACAAAATCCTTCTATGAACATCGAAGGATCTACCTATAAATTCTTTTATGACAAAGGAGCAACCTCATAACCCAACCCTTTGACTATTCTTTATCGCAAAAGTTGTTGCCAACTCCTCCTATGTGTCAGAGGAGTTTGTATCAACTCATCTGATACATCGGAGGAGTTGTTTTCAACCCTTCCGAAGAACCTTGGTATACTTAGCAGCAAGTCTTCTTATATACATTGAAGGACTTCCCATGAATTCCTCCGATGTACATCGACATACTTTCCTCTAACTCTATCGATTTAAAGTTAACCACTAACCTATATTTATTGCACAACTCGCAGAAAATTATATATAAGTGCTCTCTCTCGACCTTTATTGTTTCATTAATCGATGAAGAAGGAATCACAGACTCAAAACACCAAGCTCTAAGTCTCTCCCCTCTAGTCTCTATCAACATCCTACACATGACCGACGCTTACCAGGTAAGCCCTAATTTTATCTTTCACCCACCCTTTTGATGATTTGGCCATTCTAGGGTTAGAACTTTCATTTATTTAATTTATATGATGTCCTAGAAACTGTAGTTATTCCCTAGGCTTGTACTAAAACGTTTCTCCACCTCTAGTCATATCTTCCCCATCTCTTACCATCGGTTTCACCTCCTTCCTCTTCTCTTATTTTTCTTTTACAAAATCCATAAGCCATAACCCTGCTCGATAAAGTCTCGATAGACCACAAGGCCATCACAATGTTCCCTTATATGATCTCTCTAGCCACAGACTTGTCACAAGTCTGGCCAGGAAAACCATGAATATTGGATAGAGTGTAAGGAGGAAAGTCTTTCCCCTTCTCTCGCCCCTCATATAATGAGTAACCATTGAAACCCCTGATGATCAGAAACCCTAAGAGCTTGATTCTCAAAGAATAAAAAAATTATCCCCTATGGGCTTAAACTCTTCCCAAGACATAACCAATTTTTCCCCTTTTTGGTAGATCGACAAACTTACTATTAAAACCTCCAATTTATCAGAGAGATTCAGAACATATCCCTTGACCACTTTGAAGAATTCACAACAAATTCCTTGAATTACAATTTAACTTATCAAAGCGCCTCATCTCTCCAACTCCTCTGATGTATCATAGGAGTTCATGTTAACTCTTTCGATACATCGAAGGAGTTAAAGTTAACTTTGTCGATCCATTTTAATCTATTCTTTTCATCAATGATCCTACCATTAAATTTCCAGATAAACCATCGATGCCCTTCTCACTAACTCTATCAAGACCTATCAGAGCCTTTCACATTAATCCTTTTGATAGCCTTCGAAGGATTTTTTACTAACTTCTCTTATTTGCATCGGAGAAGTTGATATTAACTTTTTCGATTTTGACTTTTGAGCACCTTTCAAGCCTTTTTCTTCTCTAACTTTCACTAGATTTATCACCATGCCTGCCATCATTCTATCATCTTCAGATGATGATCTTCCACCCAGTGTCAGCTCAAGCGAATCCTCATGTATTTAAATATGCTTTGACAAATTAAATTTTATGTTAGACATGATTTTGTATTAATACTAATCCCATCTTTCCTTCACAAGTTCAAAAATGTCTCTGAGAAAGAAAACAACTAGTAAAGAGCCAACCACGAAGGCCTTCAGAAGTGGCCAACATATTGAAGATGAAACCAAAACTCCTAGAGCCATGTATGATGACACTGTTGGATTCCTAGAAAAGGAAGGAGATGCACTCAGATGGGGAGACATGTACCATATGTTCAAGAAGCATAACTTCTCCACTGACATTGAAGACTAAGTTGAATTAAGGATCTTCAAGAACATTAGAAGAACTCATATATTCATAGTGGTAGTTCATGTTGTTGTATTCCCTTGCGCCGATGCGATCACTTGGATCCTGAATAACATATATTTGAGGAACATATATGTCTGTAACTTCATAAAGGAACCCATAGCATCGTTTTGGCCCAAATACCTAGAAAAGTGATACCACCTCAAGAAAGGGACTAAAAATCTTGACAACAAGCTTCTTTATGAGTTCAAATACATAGCCAAAGAACTATTCCTAAGGTGGTATAAGCTAGACAAGCAATTCAAACTTAGACCCAGGGGAGGGTATCCTACGAAGACACTAAGGAGACCTTATCAGTATATAGTAGCCATGCTATGAAGGCTATATGTGGAGCAAGATGCCTCTCACTTCTCCCTTTCAAACATGCCTCTAATTTATTACTGCGTGGATGAAGGATTGTCCTTCAACTGGGTCGACATTCTATTGGCCAACCTCACAAAATCCATAACTGTAGTTGTAGAAGCTCATCTGTGAACTTTATCAATTTTCCACATGTCTTCCTACCTCCTGGACATCATGTGCATTGCACACCAATACCCTAATATGGGGTGGAAATGGCAGCCATTAAATGAATCCATCCACATCTATTGCAAAATGTTATGTGAGCACAAATACACGACAAAATATCATAATATCTATAAACACTTTTAGCTCCGATGTATGAGTTTATATTTTGCATGCCAGCCCCATGTATGATTGAGAAGGTGATAGTTGTCATAAGAAGGATCGAGGATTGGTACCTTATGGAGCATGGTACTTATATTCGAGTGTACAAAGAAAAAAATCCCCCCATCTCCTTCCTTAGTTTGTACCAGACAAACTAGTACTATAGGAGGTAGCATACCAGATAGTGATCCACAGAGTAGGAGGAATGTTATACCGAGGAAAAAAATCAATTTGGCCACCACTCTCATTGTATGTTTCACTCTACTCATTTTCAAACACCAAACAATCATAATAAGAAGTAAACACCCTACTCTTGTTCCATTTTGGAGAGGAGAGTTTCAGAAGGCATGACCCAAAGGGAGTCGTAAATAGCATTTCAATAAGGTAGGCTTGCCATGGGAATACATGACAAATATATGGGAGGAAGAGGAGGTACATTGAGGTTACAGAACTTACGATGAAGTTACCTTCAAGATATGAGTAAAGTCTATTGGAAGGATTACAAATGAAGAGAAATAACGAGAGGAAGCCATGAAGAAATAAGAGGAGTAGGCAACAGAAAGAATGTCACTTATTTTTTCTTTTGCACATTCAGGATTAGTAGTGGAGGAAGAGACATTGGTAGATAAAAAGAGGAGGAAAAAAGAGAAGGTTTAAAAGAAAAACAATGATGTCATAGAGAAGAAGAGGATGATCATTGAAGAAGCCAAAGCCAAGGCTAAAGTAGAAGTCATAGCAAAGGAAGTTGTCTAGAAAGAAGAAGAGAAAAAGGCAGTAATAGAAAAGGTTGCAACAACAACAATAGTGAAAGAAGTAGCAAAAAAGGAATCTAAGGAAGCAGTAGAGTAAGAACATAGAAAGAAATATGAAGAGGCTAGAAATAGTGAAACATTCCCAATGGACATGGATATCCCTAACATATCAATAGTCAATGCCAGTAGACTAAATTTTGGACTCGGTATTCCATTCAGGCCAAGTGATGTACCCAACCTCCAGAAGTCTGTATACAAAAAAGTGTCGAGATGAATTATAAAAGAATAAGAAAAGAGGGTATCGATAATAGGGAGAAACTCAATTTCAGTCATTACACAGATCCCCATAACCGAACACGTCAGCAAAGATCCAGTTGCCATAGCCTCAACTAGATCCACTTTTTGGAGCACCATAGAGGATAACGTCTAAAATATGCCTTGACAACATCTAATGAATAAAGCAAGGATTAGGGAACTCGAGGAGAAAGTTCAACATGTAAAGGTCGACAAAGGAAACCTTTAGAGTTTGAAGACTAGTGTAGGGAAATTCAAAAATTAACTAGAGGAGGCCCTAATCGACATGTACGTGCACTGGAACATGTTCTAGTATGTAGCTACTACTATCACGGAACAACTTAAAATAGTGAAAACAAATCTTGAACAATTCAACACTATCTGAGAGGGCTTGAACAACATTGATACATGGATCGCAAAAAACTCGTTTGCACCGGCATAGCTCTATCACCCCTCCACTAGAGAAACGAAAACCAACATCTATGCACTTAACTGTTGCTAGAACTTAGGAAAAAATGAAGACAAAAAGACTACCAACTCGATGGAAATTTGTTCACACATACACAAAGAAGCACAAGAACTACTCAAGTTGTGTTGATTGCTCCAGCGAGAAGAGTTTGGAAAAATCATTATAATGGAGGAACTAGTCGAGAAGGTATAGGACAACACCAATCGTAGACAAGGATTCACTGAGGTAGACACCTCAGTGACAATGGATTTCACAGAAAAACACCTCATTCAACCAACAAAGATCTGTTCCATGGTTCAAGATTTCATGAAAACATTGTAGAAAGATATGTAGACCCTCGATGACAATGTGGCGATGCACACATCCACCATTGAAGAACTTGCATATCGTAAAATATTTTGTTTGTATGATCAGCTGCAAATTTGAAATTGCTATTATCTACCCCCTATTTTGTCTTTTCTTAACTACTCTCAATTTTATCTTTTCTTTGTACACTTGTCATCAAGAAGAGGGAGACGAATAATTTTGTAACAACTTGTTTAGAGGAATACAAAGGGTCACAAAATAGTTAGGAAAATGAGTATAAATAGGAAAAGATACCCATTTTGAAAGGGATCTTCAAGCATTGTATAAACTCAAGAACTATTTCAAGGACATATAATGTGGATTAATATTGAGTATCCCTCGGGGATAGTTTTCGAAAGGGAGAAGAACTTGTGTGTGTGGTTGATTTTGATTTGAAATTCTTCAAGTAGAATGTATGTTGATTAGATGGAATATAAGAATAATGTTCAATGATAGACTAATCTGACGCATTCAATGTTATATTACATCATTGTTATTCTTTCTTATATTTTTAAGTCCCGAGCTCATGAGTTGTAAATTTATGCAGAAATATAATTTAGACTTTTCTAATTATATGTATGTATGCTCATGTTCCTAACTTTTCAACTTCATTTCACTAACTGTGTGGGGTTTCTGACAAAGTTTATTTTTGTTTACAACTCATTTGGTTACTAAAGTTTGCTCCTAGATAGGATAGGGTAGGATAGATCAGCAGTAGATTAAATTTATTTTCATACATAGTCTTCATCCACATATTTGCATTGCATAACCACCCACTTTCATCCTCATAACCAGCAATGGTAGCCAAGACAAATTTTGGATGGGTCTCCTAAACCAAATGGTGTATATTCTAATTGGAACCGTGCATCAGGGAGTACCCCTTAGCATTGTTGGGTGAATTTTTCCCACTCAACACGATAAAAAAATGAACAATTTCCAAGTTTCAATTGTGTTTTGAATTCCAATAAACATGGCATGATGATACTGCTAAAAAAACATGTATCAATATTGGAACATATGCATTTTGAAGAACTAAATGTAGAGGTTCTTGTAGCAAGAGTAACAGTCAAAGGATTACATGTTGCAATAATGAATATCTATGCAACTCCATCTAGAATTCTGACCATCATTGTGAGTACAATTGCAAAAGGATTGTGCAATTTTCATTCAAAGGAAATCATAGTTTCTCTAGGAGACTTCAACATTGACATGTGTCAATGCAACGAGAAAAAAAAAAGTTGGAAAATTACATCAACAACCACAATCTTCATTTCTTCTTGGACAAATAAAAACATGTACAAAGAACGTTAATTGATCATGTCTGGTCAAATGCGAACAATGAACAATCCAAATTTTTTACATGAAATACATATTGGAGTGATCATGATACAATTTATTTTCTACTTTCAATTTGAAATGCATGTAAATCATAGTAAACATTGGCATATTGGATTACATGGATATTATAATACATATTGGCATATTTTCATATTTTTTTAACATATTCACAAATTTTTATTTCATTCGTACTAAACCAAATCATGTTTTCATATTCTTTTTGCATATTTAGAAACTTCTTGTTTCTATGTTGGTTCAAGAAATTCTATTGAACATGACAAGCGACTGCCATAGAACAAATTCTAATAGCAGAGAAAATAAAACATGAACAATTTTCATTGCGTTTGCATTTCGGTAACATCTTCTTGCATCTATATTTGTGTTGTTCGATGTACAATACATCGAAACTATCATCGGTAATTAAAAACAAAAAAGGGGGAAAAAAGAGACATGGAACAAGAATTGAGAAGGTACATATTTCTAATTTTATGTGTAGTATTGATTTTATTTTCATTTGTTATTTGTTTTTGTTTTTTTTTTTTGCTCAGGGGAATCGGTAACAACGGCAGTATCGTACTCGCGTGACACGGGGTCGAATCCTGCCGGCTGCCTTATAACCCCTGGGGAGAAACGCACATCCCGCAAGCACGCCCTCCGGGTAAAGCGGGGTGAGAATCGACCTTGAGACCTCCTTTTTACATAGTTCCTGCCATTTACACGGAGTTGCCAATCGGTCTACACCCCTGCGGGCTTCATTTGTTATTTGTTAATAGTCTATGTTTCATGCTATTTTGACATAGGGGTTTGTTTTCCTATTCATTGCATTTCATGTGCTTCTTTGACATCAAAATGAAATAGAAGAAATGCAAGAGAGAAAGAAGTTGCAAGCAATACAGGAGAAGAAACTCATGGACAATGTCTGAATAGGAGGCGTGCGCATAACAAATTTTTTTTTTGGTAAATTATACACATGTAATTACATGTATTCACATTGCATCATAATGTGTAATGGATAGTGTAATCAAGAAAAATTATTAGACTTGGATTGATTAGCTAATAGTCTAGTAACACAGTAATAAACATAAGGCATTAAAATAGATATTCATTGAATTGAAAAAAAGACACGGTGGCTTGAAGAAAAGAAAAAACACTTTGTCTTATTTTCATTTGATACCAAGAATACATACAAAGGAATACTAGTACATTTCATAGAACTGCACTATGTATTCTGCTTATTTCAATAATGGTTGCATTTCTCTACACCATTCGCTCTGTGTTGTTAATATGTGGTCATGCTATTGTTTGACACTTTTTTGGGAAACCATGATAGGATTTTTGAACAAGATGGTATTATTTATTTATATCTTGTCATTGCATGACTTGATGTAGTGACTGGTACAAAGAAGCAATAAGAGAAAGTGAGAATAGTGTTCACATCTGGTCGACGATGGTTTATTTCTCCACACAGATTGCACCCTGTTATAGACTTTTAGTAATAGCATTCGGTGATTAACATGAATCCAATACTATTTGTTAAAATCCTTTAGTGAACTCATACTACCACATTAGATAGATGTTATCTTAAATTGTGAGAGTTTTGAATGTGACTAGGTTGGATACCTACACATTGCTTGAGTAAATGCAACTCATATGTTTGGCCCGTGGTTTCATCCTGACACTGCTTTTCCAATGAGTAGAGTAGTTCGAGAGGTGGTAGCTGGATTTGGTGTACATTTATCCCGTGTCTCGACCTCTCTCTACTTGGGTTCACTCTGGACCGACGTACTTCATCCTATAATGAAAAAAATCCACAAAATGACTAGACCGAGTCCTATAGGTAGAACTTGGCCCAGTTACTCGGGAAAATACAGAGGGCCAGCACTGACTAATTTCTCCAACATACAGGACCATCTTCATCCTCATGTTTGGTTCATATTCCTTGATAACAATGAATACCTGGAAAACTAGAACCAACATAGAGCACATTATGCAAAATGGATTAGGTAGGTTCAACAAAGGTGTTGATCCATGGTGACATGGATGACAGATTTTTTCTTAGAGAGTTGGTGTTTCGTAGGATCTTTGAAGCAAAGTTCAAACACCTATTTTGATAGGCTAATGATCTTACCCATGAACTGTATGTTGGGACCACTTCCCAATAGTTTTTTTCTAAGCATCAACCAATGTGAGAATGCAACCTTTGGACTTGTTAGCATGAACTAGGAACTGTACAAAATCACACGTTTGCTAGTGAAAGCCTTGGATGTGGGGATTGTGCAATGGAACTAGAAGTTGTGGGATAAATGGACCTAATAACTAAACAACTATTGAAACTGCTCAATTGACAGTTGATGGGGACTCTATTTGTGGATAAATGAAGGCTGGGTGTGAATACTATGGTCCTAGAAAGTCGTATAAATAGTTGGGAAGAAAACTGGAAATTGGTACTAAGATGTTCCCTTTTTTTAGCAATCTCCATGTGTCAATGTTCCTGAAGTGATACATTGCAATTCATATCTAGGTTCTTTTAATGTTGTGTCTAACAACAATGATTCACTGTACTATTGATGGGCCTTTCACAGTGTCACGTCATAACTTTCCGCCGCAACTGTGTGATCTGGATGGATCAAATTGCTTGATGATTTGATGATTCCAAAACTTGACTAGCCCTTAGATCGCTTGTGTGAGCATGTCATCATGTATTATGTCATGTTTTCTACCCATAACTTCACATGTTGGTTTATATATTCCAAATCTGTCAACTTGTCCTATTATCCTATGTGACTGGAGTAGGTTCGGTCCTGCTAATGGATCTGAAATTGTACCTATTATATGCTTCGTTATTTGCTTCATGTGATAAGTTGGTTATTTTCTACAATGGCTCATGCAATGATTTAAGACTTCACAGTGAAATGGACTTGCATTTTTCAAAGTATCCCTCTTACGATATTGCATATGTAAGTTCTTTGAGTCACTGATGCTTCACTATTGTCTACTTTGCTTCTCATGATTTGTTGATGTGTACTAAGAAAAATGGAGCTACTTGATGCATCGACAGTTTTGTGGGTTTTTTGAGAAATTTGTTGTGATATAACAACTTCAAATATCTTGGCTATAATATGTTGCGCTAAATCTTAGAATATTATTATGCTATTTGTGTCTACTACTCAACCACTTGGAGTTTTGTAGTATTATGTATTATGTGGTGTACAATGTAATTTTGTTATTGCATGGTTAATATGCATCTGGTAGGGGGGGAAAGTGAGGAAAAAAAAAAGGAAGAGCATATGTCAATGTAAACACAGTATAAAATACATTGTATGTGCTTGGCACTCACATATTCGGCGCTGCAAGCAAAAGAAGTTTGACTAGTTAGGGAAGCATTGTTGCTCGTCCATTGAAAACATCGGCCCAACAACAAAGTCAGAGGCAAATATCCATAAGACATTTTTTCTAGATAACTTGATAGTGAGCAACACATTGACAAATGTTTATAGGAGATCTCTTTTATACATGGTGAATAAATAACAGTAGGCACCTATGCAATTTGGAAATTGTTATTTTCAATTCAAACAAAGTAGGAATACCTGGAATTGAAGAAACAAATGTTGCATTCTCAATTGCAAAAGGAATGGGAATAAATGAAGAAACTATCGACGCGCAATAGAAACAATTGGAAATGTATGTATATAAAGATGTAAATTGTGTGATTGAGCAAAAACAAATATGGAAATTGTTCTTCATATTTCTTATTTTTTGTAATTCCTATACAATGATGTGGCTCTGCAACTTGGAATATTGTCTCAATAGAGCACCTATAGCCGCAAAAAATGACCAAGGAACATTATGCTTTTCCACGGTCAATTCTTTATCATTTATATGCTAATATATCTTAATTCAAATTATACAACGATTACAGTATTTTATATATCAGTTGCAGATGTTTGATACATATGAACAT
>JASDQU010010565.1:226763-239583 GCA_032191745.1 Picea mariana | reverse complement strand
TGTATATGTATTTTGACTCCAAATTTTTCACTAGCCATTGTTAAGATTGCATTGTCATTGTATTGAATTTTTGCAATTAAATTATGTCAAAATTTTAATGAACATTGAACTAGGTATATATAGATTGTTGTTATGGTTAAACTGTGATCTTTATATGTTGTAGGTGGGGTTGAATTTGTTGAATTTTCACTATGCTAGGCTCAAGCATGAGGTTTATTTCAATTTTATCATTTACTTGAACCATAAACAAATGTAGCTACACCATTCACAATTGTTGCAATAACCAAGATCACAAGAAGAAATACCATGCACAAGAACACAAGAGATATCCTGGGAAACCCTTCTCAACAAGGGAAGAAAACCCAGCAATCCTTTTCTATATTCTCAAGAGAAATACATCTCGCACCATAGACCTAGCACACAAAAGGGTGCTCTCCAAAACCAAGAAGCTGGCTCCCAAGAGAGGCATGCACTTCAGCCCTAGAATATATACTTGCTGAAATTTCCAAAATCACATGTGTGTTGTGTTTCCTCAATGGGGAAATCACATTTATTTATACTAGATTGGACACATCAAAAGTGGTGTCTATTGTCATAACATGGCCGACCTCAATAACTCTAAATATAATTAATAATTACAATATAAATTTTCTTTTACAATAATCATTAATTATCTTTCACTTTATGGGACATCACACACCCACTAGTGCTCAGCCACTAGGGGCACGCCCACCTGTGCTCAACCACAGGAACGTCCTACTTAACAGATCTCTATCTCATTGAGTCTCACAGGAGTATCATCTGAAAGACCACATTGTCTCAACTCTATACATAGAGGAGAATGATACACCCATCACATGGGCACCTTCACCGCTCACATGGGTACACATCGTTTCATCTCAAATGACACACCCATCTCATGGGAATCCTCACCCCACACAAGGTCATACACATTGACACACCCATCTCATGGGAATCCTCACCCCACATAGGAGCACACATCATTTCATCTCAGTCTCAGAGAGGAATGACACACCCATCTCATGAGCACACCCAACTCATGGTCTCTCTCATAGGCCGAACCACTCAATATGTGTCTTGGAGGATGTCTCACTAATTTGTAATAATCAACACTCCCTCTCGGCTAGGGAGGCATTCTCCACCATGCCAAGTCTCTCATGGAAGTACTCGAACTTCATCTTTGCAAGTGGTTTGGTGAAGATATATGTAATCTACTCATGTGTAGGAAGGTACTGCACATGTACTGATTTCCTTTGCACCATGTCTTTGATATAATGATATTTTATCTCAATGTGTTTTGATCTATCGTGAAATAGGGGATTCTCAGAGAGCTTCACACAACCCTGGTTATCACAATGAATTATGGTAGGATCCATCTCATGATCAAATAAATCTGTCAGGACCTTGTGAAGCCACATTACTTCGTGAACTGCCACACTCAATGCTATATAATCTGCTTATGCAGTACTCAAGGCCACAAAGCTCTATTTCCTACTGCACCAGGAAACCATGGCATACCCCAAAGTAAAAAAACAACCAAATGTGCTCTTCTGGTTCACTACGCTCCTTGCCCAATCTACATCGACATATCCCTGCAAACCCAAGTCAACATTGGAGGCATATATCAGGCCATATCCATCTGTGCCTCATAGATATCTCAATACATGCTTTTCTGCTATCTAGTGATTCTGTCTCATTTGACTCATGAAATGACTAAGTACATTCAATGCATAACATATATCAAGTCTGGTGTTAACCAGATACATCAATGATCCAATCAGTTGTTATTACAAATGTGGATCAATCTCGCCTGAATTAGTAGAAGCATCATTCATTTTCTTCAAATCCATCACCATCAGTGTAGGCATGGATTTGCACTCTATCATACCGAATTTCTTCAATATCTCCAATGTATATTTTCCCTAACTCGAGAAAATCTCATCAATCCTATGCCATACTTCTAGTCCCAAGAAGTAGTGCATCATACCTAGATCCTTCATCTTAAATTCAGAAGTCAATGCTCGCTTGCATTCAACAATAAGTCTTTCTGAACCGGTGAGGAATAAGTCATCCGCATACAAGACCAATATTAAGCACTCATTACCAACAATATGATAATATAGGTTTGGATTAGCAACACTCTTGTTGAAGCCTAGACTCATCAATAATCCATCCATCTTCTCGTATCAATCACAGGGTGCTTACTTTAGTCCATACAAGGCTTTCTTCAACCCGCACACATGATTTTTCTCGTCATGTATCATGAATCCTTCTGGATACTCGATGTAAACTTATTCATAATAAAATTTCTCCTCATAATCAATTCCCTCCACTTATGAGAATCCTATGGCTACAAATATTTCTTTGTACTTCTCGACACTTCCATCAGGTCCATGCTTGATCTTATAGATCCACTTGGAATTCACTACATACTTCCCTTCTGGTCTTGGAACAATATCCCACACATCATTCTTCATTATGGAATGATACTCTTATGTCATGGAATCTTTCCATATCTGTTGACCTACTGCTTCTCCATGAAAAAAAGGCTTGGTATCAATGATGTGGCTCATGGATGAAACATAGCTCGAAAATCTCTTTGGTCTCTTGCTCTCTTGGAATGTTCCTTAAGGAGTTGCATGTCCCTCTACCTCCTGTAGAGTTTGTTGAAACTAGGTATAACTTTTATGCCCTACTGAAATATCTCTGGGGATATCAACTGGAGTAACCAGATCAGGTGGAACAACTGGATAACCTAGAATAATGGTTGTCTCCCTCTAAACTACTGAAGAGGGAGAAGGTATTGCCTCACTATCAATATCCATATGAGATTCTCTATATCTTTTAAAGGCTATCTCTTCTTCAAATATAACATCTCTTCTCACCTCAATCTATCTCTGACCAGGGATGTAGATCCAATATTCCTTCGAAGATTCATTGTATCCCATAAGTGTAACTTTTCTCCCTGAAGGGTCTAGCTTGGACCTCTTCTCTTTGGGTACATGAAAGTATACTAGACACCCAAATATCCTGAAGTGTCCATTCTCAGGTTTCAATCCGGTGAATTCTTCTTCGGGAGTTATGTTTTTCAAAATCTGGTGAGGACTCTTGTTCCGAACATATATTGTTGTCATGCATGCTTCTACCCATAGAATCATGGGTAACTCTGATCATGTATCATTGCTTTGGTTTCCTTGATGATGGTTATGTTCTTCCTACTTCTCAAATAGTTTTGACTCCCTCTGAGTCAAGTGAATGCCTTTGAATTCTAAAGGATAAACATATTCCTTTGTTGTTAACCTTCCTGGAACAAGAAAACAAACAAAAGGAAATAAGACAAGAGTATCTCCTAGAGGAGAATAATGAGTGCATCTCTAGAATCAAATAAATTTAAGGATTTTTGTCAAAGCTACAACACCTAATTGTAATGTAGAAAACTTAGAAATGTAGGTTAGAGGCATGATAATGAAAACAATCAAACCTGGAGTCTTCACTTCCAGTGTGTTGTTCCTCTGAATGCACTGAGATCCCTCTGGATCCACGATTGTAGAAAAGGTTCCTTCCTCTTCCAAGTACCATCATGGCAATGATACAAATAATATATACAAGTGCATACCTGAGAGTACCGACATAATTTCTCCAATGACACCTAGATGATCTCTGATCTCTGCAATCTTCATGAAGAATATAGAAACGTTGTCACCTTTTGTCATCTTGATAGTTTGAATATGGCCCTTAATTGTAAGAGCTTGAGTAGATGATTATCTTCCTTGCCTTGATGTCACCTTCCTTACTTTCTTCCTTCTCTTCATCAGTATTTGTCTCTGGTAAATATTTTTGTATCACCCGCAATAGATCTTCCACTTCAAGAGTGATCTAAAATATTGACTTCCAGGAACTGAAGTTTCTTGATCCATCAAGCCTATCTTCCACCAAGGTTTTGTTCATCATATTTTCAGATTCTTCACAAACCCTTGCCAACTGGGCTAGAAAACTTAATGGCTGGGATAGGCTAGAAAACTTAGGTTTTTTTGGGCTTATGAGTGACAACAATAAGCCTTGAAGTTAAGAAGAACATTGGTAATCTTTAAAGTTTCTTCAATGAGCTGTAGAAACTCTAAAACCAAAAATCTGTAGAAAATTGCGGAACCCTAGAAACCCTAGGGCCAAAAATCCAAAATTCTCGGAATTTTACTCAGAGAGTCTCTAGAGGTGCGCTGAAGGAGGTTGTACTCTCCTATGAAAATTTTATTTGAAACTTCCAATTATTAAGTGCTAGAACATAAAAAAAAGAAGGTTGTACGAAATTGCAGAAACCCTAGAAGGTCGTACAGAATTGCAGAAAAGGAGGACGACTTGATTTAATGCTTGTCCAATGGGTTCTTCAAGAACTAAGGTCGGATACCATGTTGAATTTTCACTATTCTAGGCTCAAGCATGAGATTTATTTCAATTTTAGCATTTACTTGAACCATAAACAAATGCAACTACACAATTCACAATTGCTGCAATAACCAAGATCACAAGAAGAAATACCATGCACAAGAACACAATAAATATCCTAGGGAACCCTTCTCAACAAGGGAAGAAAACCCATCAATCCTTTTCTATATTCTCAAGAGAAATACCTCCAACACCATAGACGTAGCACACAAAATGTTTCTCTCCAAAACCAAGAATCTAGCGCCCAAGAGAGGTGTGCACTTCAGCCCTAGAATATGTACTTGCTAAAATTCACAAAATCACATGTGTGTTGTGTTTCCTCAATGGGGAAATCACATTTATTTATACTAGACTGGACACTTCAAAAGTGGTGTCTATTGGCACAATAGGGCCGACCTCAATAACTCATAATAGAATTAATAATTATAATATTAATTATCTTTTACAATAATCATTAATTATCTTTCACTTTATGGTGGGGCTGACCTATACCTTTTACATCAAAATTAAGGTTACAGGTAAATATTTACTCTTAGACAATATAGAAAGGGATCTCACCAACCCACCAGTGCTCAACCACTAGGGGCATGTCCACATGTGCTCAGCCACAAGGACATCCTACTCAACAGATATATATCTCACTGAATCTCACAGGAGAATCATGTGGAGTACCACATTGTCTCAACTCTCTACACAGAGGAGAATGATACACCCATCACATGGGCACCTTCACCCCTCACAAGGGTACACAACATTTCATCTCAAATGACACACCCATCTCATGGGAATCCTCACCCCACACAGGGGCATACACATTGACACACCCATCTCATTGGCATCCTCATCCCACATAGGGGCACACATCATTTCATCTCAGTCTCAGAGAGGAATGACACACCCATCTCATGGGCACACCCAACTCATGGGCTCTCTCACAGGCCGACTCACTCAGTCTGTGTCCTGGAGGATGTCTCACGAAGTTGTAATCATCAACAATATTGCAATTGGAAAAAAAAATGTGTTTGATATTTTCAGAATTGTTCTTGACATTAACTTTGTCCTATGGCCTTGACACCTTTGACAAATTTGAAGTTGTTAGAAAATTCCATATGCATATGTTCATAGTTTCATAAATTGTTGCAACAAACAATCTCGCACAATCCTTCCATAGGAAATCAAAACTGTATCTAGTCTACTTTGAGATATTTATGTGTGCTTGTATATTTTTGGCCCACTTGTCACCTTTGATGGAATAATCAATGTGCTTTATGTTAGCACTGAAAGTCACACTTTCACTGCTAAAGTGTAAGCTCAACACCCATCAGTAGATTAAAGATAAGTTTTATGATAAGGTAGAAAATGGAAGAAAACTCAGGAAAATAGTGACAATCACAGCTTACTTCACACAATATGCACCAACAAATAAGGCTATGAATAAATTTGATCAGGTTTTTAGAAAATAGGATGAGTAGGTGGAAGACTTAATAAGAATAATGTGAAATTCCTATCATCTACATCAGATAGTATGACATACATATAAACCAGAACTCTCTGAAACAAGAAATTCTTATAATCAAAGAGATGAATTTTGATATATTTGTAAACAACATTACAACAAATCCTCTATTGCAACAAGCTATAAATCTGTCAAATGAATCTTTCACTAGACTATAATTAGAATTAGAAGACAAAAAAGTGGTAGGAAAAATAATTGATTTTCATTATCCAGAGAATCTTAAGTCGGATACATAAAATATAAGGTATTTATGTAATACACACAGTATCAAAAGTGAGTCCCCTCTTAAACCATTCGAACCCCCTTCAGTCTTACAATGCCTATATTATATTCTAGGCCGTCATTGACATCTTTACAATTCAGATAACCACTCCTTCATAGGATCCTTAAGCCTAAGGGTGGCGTGACTACAACTGTTCAACAAAAATAAAACAAAATGCTAAAATTTAGGCTAATGTTGGCAATGTCTTCAACATGTTCTTTATGGTTGATGAAGTGTCTCTTTAAGCACATATTCTTTTGGCAGGTGACCTCCCAGCCTGCAATGACCCTCATACAACTGGCTTGTATCCATCTTTAACACATGGCAATTGTTCCTCCCTTCAAAACTCCAAACTTGAGTTCGCAGTGTCTGTTTGTATCAATCGGTTCACAACGCTAGGCGCTATGAACTTTCCTGTTGCAACTTATTTCATTTGATAATTCCTTAAAGTGTTCCAAAGCTATCTAGCGCTGTGAACTTTCCCGTAGCAGCTTATTTCATTTGATAATGCCTTAAAGTGTTCCAAAACTATCTTCAGTGACACAAATTGTTGTAACAACTTATGATCATGGTATATGACTTAGAAAAGAACACCCTCGTATCTAAACATGGTTTATCAAGCA
Organism: Picea mariana; assembly: GCA_032191745.1. Classification (NCBI taxonomy): domain Eukaryota; kingdom Viridiplantae; phylum Streptophyta; class Pinopsida; order Pinales; family Pinaceae; genus Picea; species Picea mariana. The sequence continues at coordinate 232,718 of JASDQU010010565.1, read as the reverse complement.
TAACCATCCTCAAAATTGCAAAATGCAAAAAAAAACCAAGAAACTTGTCAAAAACTGATATGCGTTAAGGGATTCAACTTCTTCATTTTCTATCTCTGGAGCTCCTCCTGGTAGTAACTTTAGCCAAGATATCCATATTTCTCTTGGTCATCTCTTCTTTAAAAGGTTGTAGTTTTGCCTTTAGCTTTCTAATCTGAGATTGATGAGATCTATTTTTTCTGTAGAGGGTTTTGAGCTGCCTGTGGAGGGTCAAGAACCTTTTAGCCAATAATTTTTATTTGTCGATAGTTTCATGATGCATATCTAGTATCGCACTTAACTCTTTCCTGGAGGCCAAATATTGCTAATAATTATGAATAGATAAAAAGGGATTTTTATAGCTTCTTTCCCTGTGAAGTGTAACAATAGTTTGATGTGGTATTGATGCACCATGTTAAACCTTCCTTCACAAGTGAAATAACTTTGAATCACCTTCAAAATTTTATCAAAATATTCAATCATATGATTTATGGGTACCCCTTTGGACATATTTTCCTCTTGGTATTTTGGTTTAAGGAACTCCTTGGAGAAAGAAGCATTTAATAGCATAGACTTGAACCACCTTTCTCTAGTATTAGGTATCTCTGTTGCAATATATATGGACAATTCTGAAACTTCAAACTCCAATATTCCAACCTAGGTTTTGGTCCCATTTAAATTTAGTGCAAATTCCCTAGCCACCTCTGGGTGCCCCCTCTGCATTTTTTGACAAAAATTGATACATCCTACCCTCTGGAAATCCTCTCTGATCAAGGGTTCATAATAAAAAAGATGCATATCATAGGGATCTATTATCACAATTCCCCCTCCCTTGTGAGTTTTCTTATGATGTGGGTTGCCCATAATTGTTGCTGAGGAATGATTTCTGTGAGTTGTGAAAACAAGTAGATCTATGAAAACGGGGATATAAGAAACCAGGGTTTTGATGACAAACTGTTTTCAATAGGCCGACCTTGTACATGATATTTATACAACTCACTTTATGCACTTTTAGGAATGAGACAGAGCATTCTTCAAACATTAGATATAAAGAAAGTTAAATGGAATTTACAATAAGAGGGATACACCTGTGAATTCTTTGCTTAAAACAAGGATTTTATGACAATACAAGTATCATTTAACAACATGAAAATGCATGCAGTATTTAAACCTAATCCGAGAGTTGATCGACCATAAAATCCAAGTTGAAATGGGTGCAAAGTCACTCCTTTAAATTTAATCTTACCAAGCATGCAAAGGAAGGTTTTTCAACAAAACTAGAATAGAGGGTTCACAGTGTTGAATTTGTAGCACATAGTTCGCAGTGCCAGAACAAAGGGTTTGCAGCGCTGGGGAATATCACCGGAGAAAATGAATTATGAGTAATGGGAAGGATAGGTGAGGTATTATATGTAATGAGGTTTAATGATAAAGGTTCACAAAATTAATGAAATGGATTTGAAAGCAAGCAACAAAAAAATAAAATAGTTCGCAGCGTCAAGGGGTGAAACTAGAAAATACCTCTCCTTCAGCCTTTAAACAATGTGTAAATTCTCATGGAGTGCCTGGTGGACTTGTGTTTGATGTTGATGTCATTAATTTTGAATGGGAATGTCTGCAAGTAGTTCAACCTCCAACTCTCCTCTTCAGCTAGTTCACAACGCCTGTCTGTAGCACTAGGTTCGCAGTGCCAAGCTCAAACACAATTTTCACACTTGGAAGAAACCGTTAGAAACTTTTATGACATAATCCCTGGAAATTTGTTTAAAATACGATCTCTGAAAATAATGATATCTTATTTGACACGATCCATAAATGCAATGATGGCAATGAATGCATGGAGTACTTTTGAATGAGATGTGAACTCTCCTAGTGAATTGGCAGTGCACAGATCAAATCTGATTTGACATCTAAATAGGTAAAAGGTGACAAAGGAGGATCTTGAGTATACCAAGGAGGTGTGACATGTCAAGGTGATGATGGAGAGTTTCAAAGATGTGACTCATGAAGTTTTATTCAACTTGTCATGATAACAAAGACATAACCCAAGGACTCTAGACCAAATCCAAACTAACCTTACCTTATTTAAATCAAAATTTGAAATATGACTATAGAAAAGGGACATAAAAACCTAAAACCTAAGAAAACCTATGACTCAAAATCAAAACTGAAATGATTTTTGACCCTGACAATTATATGTGATAACACTTTCTATTAATATAAACAAGTCAATGTAACTGAATATATTTTTATGTCTATAGTGTCTATGATACATGTCTGAAAATAAACATTAATAACGATTTCTTAACTGACCTAGATAGAACCAATGCAATCAAACTTCAATAAGAAACAAGATGTTTAGTCATTGCATTAAGTGGAATATTTCTTATGGTATACAAATATGTACATAAGATTCCAAATGACAAGTTATTTGCTTCACATATATGCAAACTCATTTAGAATTTAAATATCTAACCAAAAACATAGTGGATTGCACAGTTTTAGTAAGATTTATATATGAGAGAAAATCATGCAAAAGTTTTGAGCTTCAATTCAATGATTGCAAATGTGACAAAACTTTACAAGACTTCAATATGGTTTTTCTAAATTCTTTCTCAACACAACATCTCTCTTTCTACATTCTTTTTTCCATGGGATTTGGCCAGATATTGTTTTGTTCTACTGTTCCAATGCATTTTAAACCCTTGAACATGTGATAAGATAATGTCCATAGTTCATTTCAGTTCCAAGTAATCTCTTTGATGGATTTGTGAAGAAAAAAGGTAATACAACCTCGGTTCCAGGAAAATAAACAATTTATATTGTTATGCCCTAGTTCAGTAACCTGTATGCAACCACCAACCAAATACAACTCTAAACAGTTAGCAACTAAAAAAACTTTTCTTGATCGACATTACTATGAATCCTAAATTTGCATAAACATGAAATAATTAGAATGCAACCTCTACTCTCTTGGATAGGTTGCAAATATAAAGTGTCATTTGGAAACTATTTGAGTTATTCGAAGTACAGAAGTGAAACAACATGGTGTGGTAGGTTGTATGAATGCTCCGCACAAAGTGTTGAAAATAGGCCAAGTCTTGGCTATGTGGGCATCATCCTTATGTGAGATGTGGAAGTGCGGAAGGTATGGCTTTAGCCAATTGTTTTGTTCTATTGTTTCAATTCATTTTAAACCCTTGAACATGTGATACGATAGATTCCATAGTTCAATTATGTTGAAAGTAATCTATTTGATGTCTTTGCAGAGAAAAACATTAATACAGCCTCGGTTCCAGGATTTCAAAAAAACAATTTATATTACTATGTTCCAGTTCAATAACTTGTGTGCCACCACCAACCAAATAGAACTAAAAAAACCTAGGAACCATAACTACTTTTCTTGGTTTGCATTACTATGGATCCTAAATTTGCATACACAGGAAATCAATTAAAATGCAAGTCGTGCTCTCTTGGCATGGTTGAAAATAAAAAGTCTCTTTTGGAAATTATTTGAAGTGTTTGAAGTATGGAAGTGTCACAACGTGGCATGATGGGTTCTATGAATTCTCCACACAAGTGTTAAAAATAGACCTAGTCTTGCTTGTGTGGGTATCATACTTGTGTGGAAGTGCAGAAGATATGGCTTGGTCCAATCATTTTATTCTATTGTTTCAGTGCATTTTAAACCCTTGAACACGTGATAAGATAACTTCCATGGTTCATCTATGTTCTAGGAAAGATATCCACCATAGTTATTTTCTATTCTAGGTAATCTATTTAATCGCTTTGTAGAACAAAAAATTAATACAATTCGGGTGTGAAGGTTTCAAAATAAATAATTTATATTGCTATGCCCCAGTTCAGTAACTTGTATGCAACTACCAACCAAATATAACTGAAAATAGCCAAGAACTATAGAAATTTTTTTTTGGTACACATTACTATGCATCATAAATTTACATACACAGTAAATAATTAAAATGAAATTTCTATGTTGGGTAGGTTGCAAATAGAAAGTGTCATTTGGAAACTATTTGAAGTATTCAGAGTATGAAAGTGCAAAAGTGCAGCATGGTGAGTTGTATGGATTCTTCAGATAGGTGTTGAAAACAATTTTTAAGTATTGGCTATGCGGATGTCATACCTATGAAAAATGAAGAAGTGTGGAAGATATGGTTGCACGTTGTGCAGAAATGCATAGGTGTGGATATCTATTGATGCATTTTAAACCCTTGAACATGTGATAAGATAAATACCATATTTCATTTCCGTTCTAGATAAGATAGTTTCCATAGTTCACTTTTGTTCCAAGTAATTTGTCCAGTAGCTTTGTAGAGAAAAAATTTAACACATTTTGAGTGTCAGGATTTCAAAATAAACAATTTATATTTCTATGCCCCAATTCGGTAAATTGTATGCAACTACCAACCAAATAGAACTAGAAACATCTAGAAAGTGTAACAACTTTTTCTTGGTGTGCATTACTATGAATCATGAATTTACATACACAGTAAATCAATTAAAATGCAAGTTTTGCGTTGTTGGGTTAGTTGCAAATAGAAAATGTCATTGGGAAATTATTTGTAGTATTGGAAGTACAAAAGTGCAGTAGCGCACTATGGTGAGTTGTATGGATTCTCATCACAGATGTTGAAAAAATACTAATTATTGGTTGTGTGGATGTCGTACTTGTGCAAAATGTGAAGTGCGTAAAATATGACTGCACGTTGTGCAGATATGCATAGGTATGGATATTATCATATGCAAGTGGAGAGGTTATATGGATAATTTGTATAGATGCTAAGAATACCATTTTTTTCCTATCTGGAAGACATCTCTACAGACTACACATGTACCAAGCATAGTGTTATGCGCACTATAGAAATATGATCATAGGAAAACCCTTCAATCAAGGTTAAAAATGGTAAAGTAAAAATGTGTCTGAGTTGGACAATCATATTTTCTTGGCCCACATTACCATGATCTCTAAATTTATATATACAGGAAATAAATTAAAATGCAAGTGTTATAAATGCATAAGTGGCAGAGTGCGGGAAGAGGAATCGTATCAATTATTTGCACAAGTTTTGAAAATAGACCAAGTACCAACTCTATGGGGCATACACCTATGCGGAAGTGTTGATGCCATAGCTTTGAAAATTGCACAAGTGTCGAGCCACCCAACAGCGCCAATGCGAGATCATAGGTCGCATGAATTCTTAATGCAAGGGTTAAAAGTGTGGATTCCCCATGCAAGGTTTGCAAATAGAGAAAGCATTTTCTTTCTGGAGCATATGCCAATGAAGAGCATTGAAATATGGAAACAACAAAATATTTTTCACACCTAAAAAAAAACACTAAGTATAAGGTGTTACACATCAAAATTCCACATTTGTGTTTCACACCCTAAGTGTCACAAGTGTCGCACAATGTCATAAAGTGGCGTATGCACCTCGGTAAGTGTCGCATTCATTGTCTAAAGTTTCGTATGCACCTTCCCAAGTGTCGCAATCACTTTGTGAGGTGTCGCCACCCCTTGAAACCATTAAAACAATTGTTCATGACCCCTATGTCATATGGGAGAACAAAAACCATGATTTCTAGGTCAAAACACACTTTTTCCTTGGAAAATTCGACCCTTTTTTTATCATTTATGAAGGGTGATCCCCCCCGTGTCCATACTGGGATTGGTCACATGGCACCTCCTCTACCACTATATGGTATATCCACTACTAGGGTGGCTCCCTATCTCTCACTGGTTGAGAGCACCATTCTTTAAGTATATAGGGGCTTCTGCAGTGCAAGATATTAGATATTATTTTTGGGATTAACTATGTAGTGTAAGTCATTAATCTATGACCCATATTCATGAGTATTAGTCTCAACTGACCAATAATTCTCATGATTTGAATAGTCCACTTAGCACTCAATTCA
>JASDQU010010565.1:214816-226663 GCA_032191745.1 Picea mariana | reverse complement strand
TTGGTGGCTAACCAAAACCCATGAATATCAACTTGCTAAGCCACCCCATCAATCATCCCAACAATGGTCAAGTGGATTAGTGTAAGACCTGAGTAGTCATCAGAAATGAAAGGAATCTAATGCATATATAAGAAGGTTATAACGATCAAACATGACACATACCATGATACCTTGGACCAATTACCTCATGAAGCAAGAGTCCTCTCTGATGCAAGTCCAAGCCGGTGGTGATGGAAGCTGCTTCTGCTGACAGGACAAATCTGGTGAAGAAGAGGAAAGATGGGCCCTCCAGGGCCATGCTCAGGTCAATCTTGCTCTCAGTACTCCATGTCTGGGACCTGTGGGCCTTGAGACATGATCTCCTAGTTATCCCTAGATATCGGGGATAACAGGACCTTTTTAACCAGTCTGGCTACATGAGATGCCTATGTGTAGAAGGAATCTTTTCTATTTTCTACAACCTTGTCGACCTGCTTTTGTTGGATAGAAGGTGCTTAGGGCAAGGCTGTAGTGGTTGCAGTGTCCTTATGTTCCCCTTTTGAACATATTGTGATGAAGCTGAACTATGCAGTATGAGATACTACCTTGTAGCACTGTTTAGGTGGAACAATAGTTGGAACTACCTCTGGTATTCTGTAGAGATGACCCCCCAAAGTAACAATGACACTACAGAGTCGAGACTCATAAACATCATGGCATCTCCACATGTATGGTTGGCCCAAGAGGACCTCACTGACATCCAGTGGGGAAACATCACATAATACCTCATCCTTGAAGGGTCGGATGTTGTATGATAATCGACATTGTTGGCTGACACGGAGATCTCGTCCTTGGCAAAGCCACCCGATGTTGTATGGTTGCGGGTGTGGTGTTTTCGACAATCCCAACTATTTGACGACCTTTGTTTTGATGAGGTTCTTCTGGCTTCCGCTATCAACAATAAAATGCAGCAGGTTCCTCTTCACCCACATCTGTGAATGAAAAAGGTGCTCCCCCTCTTCAATATTTGTTGGTTCTTCTGGTTGAATTATTGTGGTCGCGACAATAGCAGTGGGGTCTGCGTCGATGATCTGTCTTTTACCGGTATTTTCAGAATCAGATTTTGAATTAGGGTTCGGCTCCTTATCTTTGATCTCAACCACCAATGACTTTTTTGAGCAACATTCATTGGTGTTGTGCTAGGGGATTTTTTGGAAATTGCACCATTTTCCAGTGTCCTTGTTTGTCTTCCCATGACCCTTCTTTTCCTATGGCTTGTACTAGTTTTTGGGATACTGTTTTTTAGGGCCATCTTTTTCATGCTTTGGTTGTTGAAGATTTGCAGACCCGAACTCCCGTTGGTTCTGGTGCTTAAATTTCTCTCAATTTTAACAACATATCGATAAGCAGCACCGAGTGATGAGATGCCCAGAAAATCCATTTCAATTTGGATGTATCTGTGTAGAGCCCCACGGTATTTCAGAAACAAATGTCGTTTGGAGTCTTTGATACCCATCTTGGTGCGCAAGGTATGGAAGGTATTGGTGAACTCCAGAACTTCTTGGCCCCTCTCTCGCCACAGTGTGGTCCATCTCATGTAATGGTCCTCATAGTTTCCAACAGGGTAATACTGTTCCTTTACCGCATCCACAAAAAAATCCCAAGTGGGCTCGGCCCCATATATTCTAGACTCCTCTATGGAACTTTGCTCCCAGTAAGTTTCCCACCAATGTTTGACATGGGGGAGATCTTTAAGGAGTGTGAAGGTGATATTTTCCTTGTCGTAAAAATGGTGAACAGAGAAATAATTGTCTAGCACATTTAACCATTTGTCTAGGGAATCTGCATCTATCTGACCTTCAAATATGGGAATATCAAAATTAACTTGTACCTTGAAAGGAGAGGTGCTTCCAAAGTGGTTGTTTGATGAAGATGTGTTTGTTTCTATCAGCAGGCATTGAATAATGTGGGAAAAATTCTCCATCATTTCATCCCTCAGTCGCGTGAGAGCTTGCTCAAGAAACAGATTTATAGGATCATCTGCTCCATCATTTTTATTTTCTTCCACCATGGAGGGTTTCTTGGGTGTGTGAGAGAGATTGTCTTCAAGAGAGACAAGCTTGAGACCCAAATTGATATACTTGGACCTCGTCGGGGACATGCAATGAAAAAAATGATCAAGAGCAGCCTGCTCTGATGCCACTGATCCGAATTTATTTTCGGCACGAAATGACAGCGGAGATATAATAAAGAAATGCACAGAGATATCGCGGATATCCAATAATATAACAAAAATGTATCAGATATGCAACCATAAAAATAGAGATACAATAATACATGATTTCTATTAATGAAAGATATGTACAGAGACTATAAAAATATAGAGTGAAAGACTCGCTAGAATGGTGGCAGCTTATCTCTGAGAAGAGATGTGACGGCTACTCACATTCGCAAGAAGATGATTACCATCCGGCTGTGAAGGACCTTTTTTATAATAAATAGGAATTCCTAAAACCCTAGACATTCAAAAACCTAACCCTAGGAGATGAAGCACCAAAAGTCATGTGGGCCCCGTTTGGGTAAGTTAGTACATCTACTTCCCGAGGTCGTAACTTTTGCATACGATATTCATTTTAGGCGTATGTTATCCCGTTGTAAAGGTATCATCGAGGAGATTCATTTTCAGGTATCAATCATTCCTTTTTATATAATTGAGAAGCTCAATCCCAAAAAACATTCATTTAGGCCCTCAAAATGGCCCCGAAAGTTTAAAACTGCTAAAAATAGTAAATTGCCAAAATTGCTAGAAAACTGTTTTGAGCCAGTTGGAAAAGGTGGGTGGCCACTGATATCCACCTAGATCAATTGCTGAATATTTGGCACAAGCACTTTTTTCTATGTCAACCCTCGAAGTTCTACAACACTATCCAAGTCAACGTAGAACCTTGTTTTCAGCCATTGAAGCCATGGATCTCGAGGAGTCAAACCTGATTACATTTAATCTGGATTGTTTTAAGGAGAGGGTATCCCACCACTTAATATTCCAAATCGAAGTTTTGGTTGGTGGAAATAACATCCATCGCATTGTTTTGGATGAGGGAACCTCCACATGTGTCATGTATTTTCCTTATTGGAGAACCCTTGGTTCTCCTACGCTTACTCAATATCCTACCACCCTGAAAGCCTTTGATGGACATGGTTTTCAACCTCACAGACTCTTGCAATATTTCGGTGTGACATTGAAGGGTAAGACATTTTTGTTCGATATCGAAGTGGTTGACGCACCCCTAGATTATAATTTGTTACTTGGTCATAGTTAGTTCTATGCGATGAATGTCATCTCATCCTCGATGTTTCGTATCTTATAATTTCTCCATCAAGGAAAAATTATCATTGTTGACCAACTAGAGTATACAAATCTAGATCTCCACAACATTGCAGTGAATAATGTCCCTTTTCCAGGATAGAATGGTTTTGAGTGTAGGTGTAGGTCTTCTTAAATATTCCTCGGTCATGGGGGTTTTTCCTTTACCTGCTCCTCCCACCGCACAGGTTGCCATGTTAAACATGATTTTGACTCAGGTGCGACAATCCTTAGAATTATATAATCCTTTGGTAGTACCTGGTCTCAATGATAAATTTTCATCGTCTTTGTCAAGATCGTTAAAAAATGAAATAGACCCCCCTCAATTAGAATTGAGTCTCACTTTGAATCGCATACTTGAACCTTATTTTCCTCATCCTAGTAAAAATGTTCCCATTAGTAACCAGACACTTAAATAAGGAAAGAAAAAGAGTCGTTGAAGGAAACTATTCTTGGGGCGGCAGGTCTCCAACCTTTTGACAAAATGTTGGAGTGAAGCCACTAGCTTCTGCCAAAGAAACAGGTTGGGGAAAAAAACCTCTAGAGAAACATGTTGTTAGGAGTGATCCTCACTTGGGGGTTGGTCCCATCGTAACGTAGTAGTCTTTGCTAGAACGAGCTTAGTTTTTGTTCTTTCTCATGCTCATAAATACACAAGAATAGGTTACCGAGCTCACTATTTGTTATTTCTCGTGCTCGTTAATACATGAGAATAGGTCACCAAGTATACTTTTATCTCTTTTTCGGACTTATAAAATCTATACGAAAACTCTTTGGAGTTTCCTTTAAGATCTTTTCAGACTCCCTAAACATGAAAAAATGGTTCAGGGAACTTGCTTCCTTTCACACTCATTAAAAAGGTTTTGAAAGGGCATCTTTCGAGTGGTAGTTTATCTCTTTTTTAGCCTCATGAGACTAATTACGAAAAATGAACACTCTAATCAAGCATGATTATAAGAGTTCTCCCCTGTATTTGCTTACACTTTTTTCGGGCTTGGGAGACTAAATTTATGAAAAATTCAACCACGGAGTCATCTTTAAGTTCTTTTCAGACTCTCTAAATGTTAAAAAACATCAATTTAACCTTTTTGGGGCTTCTAAAACTATGCATCGAAGGACCTATGTGAGTCCATACTCCAGGACCCATCTAGGACCAAAACCCTCCTTCCCCAGGTTCATTAAACATATGTCTAGGGACTCATTCGAAGGATGAGCTACACCGAGCATCTATTATCCTCCTTAAGCTCATTTAAAAATAAAGAGGTACTCATATATCTGGATGGGGGAAAAATTGAAGGAAGTGGGTCAAGTTTTTGAAATCCTTTATGGAAGCTATTGTCACCCTTGAACATGGCACCTGTTTGCCTCTCACATTACAATTGGGTAATATGCTTGTCTCTGAGTCATACCATTTCCTTGTGTCATCATACTTTTTCTTCCAGTTGAAAAGTGATCTTATTTCTGTCACATTATTTTATTGGTACATTTTTAGTGTTGGCATAGGGGAATACCCAGGGTTCAATGCTTAATAGCGCACCAAAACAACCCCTACTAGACACAAGGTTCAACTCTTAACAATGCACCAACAAAACCCCAATAACCAGCCCTTTCGGCAACACCTGCGAAGCGAGCGAAGTCTCACCCGATGTAGAAGAAGGGGGGGTTACAGGACGCAGGTGTTTGTAACTAGGATGGGACACGAATCTATGATAAGATCACTTTGCAAAATATTTTGTTAACGCTTAGGAAGTGAGCATGCATTAGTTTATTAACCTCATTAACATCACAGAGAATAATCAAAGACAGATAAGCACAGTAATAACAAGTGATTATGTACCCTGAGCACTTAGCATTTAGCACTATGAGTTAAGTCTAGCATTCATTTACCCTTTAACCTAAGTAAAGTAATTAAACAATCAAACTATATATTCATTACACATCATAATCAAGAACTAAGAAATTGTATAACAAAAATAACACTGCACAAAGAAAACCATGAGACACCATATATACATGGTTCACCCCAGGGTGGGGCTATGTCTGCAAACCACTTCACCTCTTTATTATTCGCCAAAATATTGCATCCATTCACTCTTGTGCACTAAGCCACAGAGTAGAACTTCACACCAGACGAGAGATCTATGCACTAAGCACTAGATCCTCCTTCTTTACCTTCCAAAACTAGGTCAAATGCACAAAGACAAATCTCTTATCACAACACTTAGCACTCGCTCCACACTGAGCATCACAAGCACTAAGCACAGTCTACAAAATCACATTCAAGCACAAAGCCTCGACGCACACAGATCTACTTCACTATTTATTCACACATAACTACCTCTTCTACACTACATTCCTCTTTATTTATACTTTACAAACCCTTACAATAAGGCCTAAACATGGGGAAAACCCCTGGGCCAACATCCCATAAACCCATTACAAAACCCTAGAGGACCCCTTGCTGGGTCCACATAACCCTCAAAATAGGTGATATCCACGATCTCAGCTCCGCCTGGGTGCTCCTACTTCAACCCATGTGTCAAATTCCAAAAGTGGGCCAAGACTGACCGAAGTTTCCCCAAAACTTGGTCGAGGACCAACAGGCCCCCAACACTCACCTGTGACTCGTCCTCAGTCACTCAACTCCAGAAAATGTTGCTTCAAAATCATCGAGCTTAACTCAAGTTGCTTGCCTCGCCTGAGCCTCCTGCTCGGCGAGCTCTTAGACTGTCTTCTTTGTAACAGACACTTCCAAGAGTTGTTCTACTGCTGTAACTACTTGATCTAACTGTGAACCCTCACTATCGATCTCCTCGAACATCTTGCAAGCTTCGTCCTGCACAAGTTGTAACTTATGTGTTACTTCCATCACCTTACCTTGGAGGGTTTTGATCTGTTTTTTTACTTTCCGTTGGTCCTAGGATCTCTTCATTCTTTCCACTACTATGAGAAGCTTCATATGCGCCTACAATGAAAATTCTTTCTATTGTGCCTCCTATAACTAAGCTTCTATCTTCTTTAACTCTGGATCCTCAGTGAGGCATTCATACATCTGGGCGCTTCTTTCACTCAATTTTTTACATACTGGGGCGAGGGATTTTATACTTGCTACTGTGTTTTTGGCAGACTCCTCCCTCTGTTCACACACCTCCTGCAGGGTGCTCAGCATTGTTTGGGCCTCCAGTTCAGTTATCCTAGCTTGAAACTGTTGGAGGGTCTCTGCGAGCTTCGCTACTTGAGATTCGACAGGATCTTGCTCCTCTTGTACCAAGCCTAGTACAGAGTGACATGCTTTTCTTACTTCTTCTTTTACCATGGCCTACTCTACGCCATGATCGACGAGTTAAATAAGCGAGGCTGTCATGATGGATCATCCAACGGACAGGAACTAGAGTTAAATGATTCCATTAATGTAAATCTGATCGTTATGGCGCAATCTCAACGTCCAAAAGTAGTCCATAAACCCATAAATGTGTTTCCTAACCATTATGGAGCGTCATTCTAACGATCAGGGTGCCTCCAATGGTTATACAAACTTCTCTAGGGCGAAGTCCAAATCTGCGCGAACCTACTATTCCAGCGAGGTTCAAACCCTGTGAACCTGCCTCTTGCGAGGTTCCAGTCTGCAAAGTCTTCCATCTGGTTTCTGTAACTTCTTGTAGCTTTTCCAACTTAGCCTTATTTTTATTGAGCTTCCTTTCCTTCTTTCCTGTTATCTGAGTCTCTTTAACTGTTTCTGGAACCCTCTTTCCATTTTTATTCTTATCATCCCCTAGCGTAGTGGCTTCGCACTGTTGAGGTACCCTCAAAGATTCTAAAGTTAATATCCATTTTCTTAACACTTCCTGAGTGGGCACACTTCTCTCTTGGATATATAGGTCCTTCAATCCTTCTTACATTCTTTCAACCTTGATATCTAATTCTTTTTCTTTCTATCCCTACCGTTTTGTTACTTTTCTTTCTTGCTTCGACTTATCGTCTCGTTCTTCTCTTAGTTGGTCTATTTTCCTAGCTATGTAATCCCTTAATTGTTTCTTTTTATTTTCTGTAGCTTCTTCCTCTTCTTTCCTTCTGATCTGATCCTTCTCGATCCAAGTTTTACCTAACAAAAGTGGGAAAGGGGTGTTGTCCTCAAAAAACCTAATGACTTCAAATTCTTCTTCAGTCGATGGTCCACGAACAATAATAGGTACAGTAGTTACTCTTCCACATAAAGTTATCATATTTCCCTTAAACAAGCCTATCCTTCCTAAAGAAGGTACCATGGTAGGCTTTCCCAAAACTTCCCAAGTTTCTTCTGTCATAATATTCACTTGTGTTTCTTCATCCAAGACTATACAGTCTATGTCGAAGTCTTTTATTCTTGCACTTATGCATTGTTTTTCTTTCAGGATTTCTAGTAAACTGGCATCTTTATGAACACCCATCATTTCTTCCAACTGTAATAATGTAGTATGAACTTCCTCTGACCTTTTCTCTTTATGAATTTCTAACATACCCTTAGTCTCTTGACTCTTTTCATAATTTTCTTGTCTTATGTTCATCCCTTCAACTTTAGCGATAATCCTCGGACAATCCTCAACCTCATGACCAACAACCTTACAACAAAGACAAATAGGGCCTACCCCAGGGAATTCCTTAGCAAGATGTCCCGACCTTCTGAAATTATAACACAAATTCAATCGTCTTTTTCTCTTAAATGTTCCTCAATATTTTCGGTATTGTGCAGTTCCCCTAGGATCATAATGTTGGACCTGCAATCTGCAAAAATTCTTTCTAGGTTCCTACATCCACTTATTAGTCCAAAAACTCTTTATATGCATAGGAATAACACATCTTTCTTCATTTCCATTAAATTTACTCAAATCAACTCTTTATTTCAACTGCGCCCTATCCTTCAGACTAGGACAAAATCTATTAAACATACTTAAATTCATGCTTTGAAAACAAAATAATTCACTTATCTTTCTCTTACCAAAGCACAAAGCTTACCTCTTTTAGAATCTTCCCTCTTTTCTTCATAAAAACTTACTTTCTTGGAACAAATATTCGCAAGTCAAGTAGAGTATTGTGCACTTCAGCAACAAACCTACGCACAGAGCTTTTCTCTTCTTTACTTTAGTTCCCAGCAATCACAGTTTCAGGTCCCGGCAACATAACCATTTTTTGGCATAGGGGTAGACCCAGGGTTCAACGCTTAACAACGCACCAACAAAACCTTGACTACCGGCCCTTTCGAAAACACTTGCGAAGCAGGAAAACTCTCACTCGAGGTAGAAGCAGGGGGGGTTACAGGACGTAGGTGTCTGTAACCAGGATGCGACACGAATCTGTGATAACAACACTTCGCATAATATTATGTTAATTCTTAAGAAGTGAGCATGCATTAGTTTATTAACCTCATTAACATCGCAGAGCATAATCAAAGACAAATAAGCGTAGTAATAACAAGTGATTATGTACCCTGAGAACTTAGCACTTAGCACCATGATTTAATTCTAGAATTCATTTACCCTTTAACAAATTACTTAAACAATCAAACTATATATTCATTACACATCATAATCAAGCACTAAGAAATTACATAACAAAAATAACACTGCACAAAGAAAACCATGAGACACCATATATACGTGGTTCACCAGGGTGGGGCTACATCCACAAACCTCTTCGCCTCTTTATTATTCATCAAAATATTACATCCAGTCACTCCGATGCATTGAGCCACAAAGCAGAACTTCGCACCAGACGGTAAATCTGCGCACTAAGCACTAGATCTTCCTTCTTTACCTTCCAAAACTAGGTCAAATGCACAAAGACAAATCTCTTATCACAACACCTATCACCTTATCCACACTGAGCATCACAAGCACTAAGAACAATCTACAAAATCAGAGTCTAGCACAAAGCCTCGATGCACACAGATCTACTTCACTACCTTTTCATATAGAACCACCTATTCTACACTACATTCCTCTTTATTTATCCTTTACAAACCCTTACAATAAAGCCTAAACATGAGGAAAACCCATGGGATGACATCCCATAAATGCGTTACAAAACCCTAGAGGACCCCTTACTAGGTCCACATAACCCTCAAAATAGTGAGATACACGATCTCAGCTCCACCTGGGCGCTCCTACTTCGACCAATGTGTCGAAGTCCAAAAGTGGGCCAAAATTGACCGAAGATTCCCCAAAACTTGGTCGAGGGCCAACATCGAGACAATTTTTTCAAGTCAGTTGTCGTGCCTCATCATGTTCAAGGGAAGTTTCACTTCAAACCATTCATCTGCAATATTACCAATTTTGTTTTCCTGTGTCAGTCCATACTCATTCGATCCACCATCTTACATCATTTTCCTATGTCAATTTTGTGTCGATGATGGGGGATACATGAAGGCCATCCTTCTATGAGTCTGTTCTTGTCGACTTCATCACATTATCCGATAACTAGACTTAGAAACCAGTGAGTACCTTGGGACCTGCATGCCTCAATGGCATGCCTCCTCACTTCCAACAATAGGTTTACATCATTGACCTCTAATCGAATGATTCCATGAGTGTTCGACCTCAGCTCATTTATTCACATTCATTGGGATGTACTAGGGTACCTTAGGGTTCATTGACATCATTGGTGATTTCCCTCACACTTGTTAATAGTTTACATCAATGATCATTAATCAAGTAGTTTCTACCATGTTTGACATCAAATCATATATTCGCATGGCTAGATTCATATCGCATTGGGATCGGGATGAAAACCCTAGTTTGGGTGTTCACTATGTTATGTGATTTACCAAGGATGTGATGGAGATCAATGTAAAATATTTCATTCTTACTTATATATATACTATCACATAGATCCACATTTTATTAATCTCGTAGCTCCACTGTGTATTTTTTGTGGCTGCGATCAATTCATGTCATGGAGGTATGGATCCACACTATATCTCTGGTGGCCATATCATTAGTTAGTATTTTCATGGATCCACAGTGTATTGGTCGACAGTCGTGCTTTGAGTCATCTCGTATTCCGAGCATTGGTATGTCTGCCTTGGAAATAAACATATTTGTATATTGACTGATGATTGTTTGCAGCTTCTGCCAGGTTCTTCCACTCTAGCACCCTTTCATTGAATAATTTGTAAAGAATTTTTTCCATCAATTTCTCTCATGACCTCACACTTTAGGCAGAATCTGTTACACATCAAAATTCTACATTTTCGTTTCACACCCTAAGTGTCGTAAGTGTCACAAAGTATCGCAAAGTGACGTATACACCTCGATAAGTGTCGCATTCACTGTCGCAAGTGTCGTATGCACCTTCCCAAGTGTCTCATTCACTTTGTGAGGTGTTGGCACCCCTTAACACCATTAAAATAGTTGTTCATGACCCGTAAGTCATATGGGAGAAAGAAAACCATCATTTCTAGGTCAAAACATACTTTTTTCCTTGGACAATTCAACCCTTTTTTGAGCATTTATGAAGGGTGGCACCCCCCTATCCATATTGGGAGTGGTCACATGGTGCCCCCTCTACCACTATAGGGGATTTCCACTGCTAGGATGGTGCCCTGTTTCTCACTGGGGGGAGTGCCATTCTTGTTGAGAGAAAGGGGGGATCTCCTCCATCTTAATCTATGGGTTATCTCCTTCATATTAGTTTATTTGTGTTCGACCGTCATGCTTGAGATTCACTTTAGGATCTGATCCAAGCCTCAAGGAGCCATATCCTCAACCATATCCCTCATTTTCTCATGGTATTTTTGCCTCCAAATCCTATATATTGAGGGCTTTCCAAGGTAAAAGGAGGAAGCTTTCAAGTATCAAACTATTGATCATGATAGATTTGTGAAAGGGCTGGACGAGGAGAGCTTGGAGAAGTGTTTCATCATCATCCATGGTTTGTAAGTATTCTC
Source organism: Picea mariana (assembly GCA_032191745.1). Taxonomy (NCBI): domain Eukaryota; kingdom Viridiplantae; phylum Streptophyta; class Pinopsida; order Pinales; family Pinaceae; genus Picea; species Picea mariana. The sequence goes on along the minus strand of JASDQU010010565.1, from coordinate 215,399 downwards.
TTTGGGTTCTAATATACTTGGCCTATTTCCTTCACTCTTGTGTATTCTTGCATGTGTTTATCTACTGTTCTTTCAATCTTTGTAGATAAATTTTCTTTACCTAATCCACTAGAGTAGGATATCTTTGTTTTCTATTGTACATATCAAATTGCACCAGGGAGTTTGGAGATCAGGCTCAAATTAGAAGCAGTGAGGACAAACTTCGAAACAAGGTGCATCACACCCTTTATCCCTCTCTTTTTATGATTGGTTAAAATAAGTTCAAAGAGATGTTAGTGCCCACTTGTAGTGTTTTTGTCTTGGTATAGGGGGCTATAATCTAAGGGAGGTTTCATCTATGTGCAAATGAAGAATTATGTAACAAAAGGCATTTGTTGGCACCCAAAGTTTTGGGTTCAATTTTGTTCATACCTAAGGAAATGCGTGAGGAATGAAATAGAGTGCACAGCAGACCGAGTTTTGTCAAGTTGCATGCCACGCTTAAAGAATACCAAGTGCACGTCGGTCTGAGTTTTTTCAAGTTCATCGGAAAAAAATAATATGGTTGTTCGAATCAAGAAAGGAATCATCGATAAATCTCCTT
>JASDQU010010565.1:201641-214766 GCA_032191745.1 Picea mariana | reverse complement strand
GGCCACTGATATCCACCTGGATCAATTGTTGAAGATTTGGCACAAGCGCTTTGTTCTATGTCAACCCTCAAAGTTCTACAACATTATCCAAGTCAACGTAGAAACTTGTTTTCAGCCATTGAAGCCATGGATCTCGAGGAGTCAAACCTGATTACATTTAATCTGGATTGTTTTAAGGAGAGGGTATCCCACCACTTAACATTCCAAATCCAAGTTTTGGTTGGTGGAAAGAACATCCAACTCATTGTTTTGGATGAGGGAACATCCACATGTGTCATGTATTTTCCTTATTGGAGAACCCTTGGTTCTCTTACGCTTACCCAATATCCTACCACCCTGAAAGCCTTTGATGGACATGGTTTCCAACTTCACAGACTCTTGTAATATTTTGGTGTGACATTGAAGGGTAAGACATTTTTTTTCAATATCGAAGTGGTCGACGCACCCCTGGATTATAATTTGGTACTTGGTCATAGTTAGTTCTATGCGATGAATGTCATCTCATCCTCGATGTTTTGTATCTTATAATTTCTCCATCAAGGAAAAATTATCATTGTTGACCAACTAGAGTATACAACTCTAGATCTCCACAACATTGCAGTGAATAATGTCCCTTTTCTGGGATAGAATGGTTTTGAGTGTAGGTGTAGGTCTTCTTAAATATTCCTCGGTCATGGGGGTTTTTCCTTTACTTGCTCCTCCCACCACCCAGGTTGCCACGTTAAACATGATTTTGAATCAAGTGCGACAATCCTTAGAATTATCTAATCCTTTGGTAGTACCTGGTCTCAACGATAAAATTTCATCGTCTCTTTCAAGATCGTTAAAAAATGAAACAGACCCCCCTCAATTAGAATCGAGTCTCACTTTGAATCGCATACTTCAACCTTATTTTCCTCAGCCTAGTGAAAATTTTCCCATTAGTAACCAGACGCTTAAATAAGGAAAGAAGAAGAGTCGTTGAAGGAAACGATTCTTGGGGTGGAAGGACTCCAACCTTTTGACATCATGTTGGAGTGAAGCCACTAGCTTCTGCCAAAGAAACAAGTTGGGGAAAAAAACCTCTAGAGAAACATGTTGTTAGGAGTGATCCTCACTTGGGGGTCGGTCCCATCGTAACGTAGTAGTCTTTGCTAGAACAAGCTTAGTTTTTGTTCTTTCTCATGCTCATAAATACATGAGAATAGGTTACTGAGCTCATTATTTGTTATTTCGCGTGCTTGTTAATACATGAGAATAGGTCACCGAGTATACTTTTATCTCTTTTTCAAACTTATAAAATCTATACGAAAAAGGAACTCTTTGGAGTTTCCTTTAAGATCTTTTCAAACTCCCTAAACATGAAAAAATGGTTCAGTGAACTTGCTTCCTTTCACACTCATTAAAAAGGTTTTGAAAGGGCATATTTCGAGTGGTAGTTTATCTCTTTTTTAGCCTCATGGGACTAATTATGAAAAATGAACACTCTAATCAAGCATGATTATAAGAGTTCTCCCCTATATTTTCTTACACTTTTTTCGGGCTTGGGAGACTAAATTTATGAAAAATTCAACCACAGAGTCATCTTTAAGCTCTTTTCAGACTCTCTAAATGTGAAAAAACATCGATTTAACCTTCTTTGGGCTTGTAAAACTATGCATCGAAGGACCTATGTGAGTCCAATCTCCAGGACCCATTTGGGACTGAAACCCTCCTTCCCAGGTTCATTAAACATATGTCTAGGGACTCATTCGAAGGATGAGCTATACTAAGCATCTATTATCCTCCTTAAGCTCATTTAAAAATAAAGAGGTACTCATCTATCTGGATGGGGGAAAAATTGAAGGAAGTGGGTCAAGTTTTTGAAATCCTTTATGGAAGCTATTGTCGCCCTTGAACATGACACCTATTTGCCTCTCACACTACAGTTGGGTAATATGCTTGTCTCTAAGTCATACCATTTCCTTGTGTCGTCATACTTTTTCTTCCAGTTGAAAAGTGATCTTATTTTTGTCACATTATTTTATTGGTACTTTTCGAGTGTTGGCATAGGGGAATAACCAGGGTTCAATGCTTAATAGCGCACCAAAAAAACCCCGACTAGACACAGGGTTCAATGCTTAACAACACACCAACAAAACCCCAAATACAAGCCCTTTCGGAAACACCTGCGAAGCAGGCGAAGTATCACTCGAGGTAGAAGAAGGGGGGATTACAGGATGTAGGTGTTTGTAACCAGGATGGGACACGAATCTATGATAAGAGCACTTGGCAGAATATTTTGTTAACACTTAGGAAGTGAGCATGCATTAGTTTATTAACTTCATTAACATCACAGAGAATAATCAAAGACAGATAAGCGCATTAATAACAAGTGATTATGTACCCTAAGCACTTAGCATTTAGCACTATGAGTTAAGTCTAGCATTCATTTACCCTTTAACCTAAGTAAAGTACTTAAACAATCAAACTATATATTCATTACACATCATAATCAAGCACTAAGAAATTGCATAACAAAAATAACACTGCACAAAGAAAACCATGAGACACCAGATATACGTGGTTCACCCCAGGGTGGGGCTATGTCTACAAACCACTTCGCCTCTTTATTAGTCGCCAAAATATTGCATCCAGTCACTCTTGTGCACTAAGCCACAGAGTATAACTTCGCACCAAACAAGAGATCTACACACTAAGCACTAGATCCTCCTTCTTTACCTTCCAAAACTAGGTCAAATGCACAAAGCCAAATCTCTTATCACAACACTTAGCACCCGCTCCACACTGAGCATCACAAGCACTAAGCACAGTCTACAAAATCACATTCAAGTACAAAGCCTCGACGCACATAGATCTACTTCACTATTTATTCACACATAACTACCTCTTCTACACTACATTCCTCTTTATTTATACTTTACAAACCCTTACAATAAGGCCTAAATATGGTGAAAACCCATGGGCCGACATCCCATAAACCCATTACAAAACCCTAGAGGACCCCTTACTGGGTCCACATAACCCTCAAAATAGGTGATATCCATGATCTCACCTCCGCCTGGGTGCTCCTACTTCAACCCATGTGTCGAAGTCCAAAAGTGGGCCAAAACTGACCGAAGTTTCCCCAACACTCACCTGTGACTCGTCCTGAGTCACTCAACTCCAGAAAATGTTGCTTCAAAAGCATCGAGCTTAACTCGATTTGCTTGCCTCACCTGAGCCTCCTGCTCGGCGATCTCCTAGACTGTCTTCTCTGTAACAGACCCTTCCAGGTGTTGTTCTACTGCTACAACTACTTGATCTAACTGTGAACCCTGGCTATCGATCTCCTTGAACATCTTGCAAGCTTCATCTTGCACAAGTTGTAACTTATGTGTTACTTCCATCACCTTACCCTAGAGGGTTGTGATCTATTTTTTTACTTTGCGTTGGTCCTAGGATCTCTTCATTCTTTCCACTACTGTGAGCAGCTTCATATGCGCCTACAATGAAAATTCTTTCTATTGCACCTCCTATAAATAAGCTTCTAGCTTCTTTAACTCTGGATCCTCAGTGAGGCATTCATGCGTCTGGGCACTTATGTCACTCAACTGGTTACATGCTGAGGCGAGGTATTTTATACTTTCTACTGTGTTTTTGGCGGACTCCTCCCTCTATTCACACACCTCCTACAGGGTGCTCGGCACTGTTTGGGCCTCCAATTCAGTTATCCTAGCCTGAAACTGTTGGAGGGTCTCTATGAGCTTTGCTACTTGAGCTTCGACAGGATCTTTCTCCTCTTGTACCAAGCTTGGAATAGAGTGACACGCTTTGCTTACTTCTTCTTTTACCATGGCCTACTCTATGCCATGATCGACGAGTTAAATAAGCGGGGCGATCGTGACGGATCATCCAATGGACAGGAACTAGAGTTAAATGATTCCATTAATGTAAATCTAATCGTTATGGCATAGTCTCAACGTCCAAAAGCAGTCCATAAACCCATAAATGTGTTTCCTAACCATTATGGAGCGTCATTCTAACGGTCAGGGTGCCTCCAACGGTTATACAAACTTCTCCAGGGCGAAGTCCAAATCTACGCAGACCTACTATTCCAGCGAGGTTCAAACCCTGCGAACCTGCCTCCTGTGAGGTTCCGGTCTGCGAAGTCTTCCATCTAGTTTCTGTAACTTCTTGTAGATTTTCCAACTTAGCCTTATTTTTATTGAGCTTCCTTTCCTTCTTTCCTGTTGTCTGAGTCTCTTTAACTGTTTCTAGAACCCTCTTTCCATTTTTATTCTTATCATCCCCTAGCGTAGTGGCTTCGCACTATTGAGGTACCCTCAAAGATTCTAAAGTTAATATCCATTTTCTTAACACTTCCTGAGTGGGCACACTTCTCTCTTGGATAGATAGGTCCTTCAATCCTTCTTGCATTCTTTCAACCTTGATATCTAATTATTTTTCTTTCTATCCCTACCATGTTGTTACTTTTCTCTATTGCTTCAACTTATCCTCCCGTTCTTCTCTTAGTTGGTCTATTTTCCTAGCTATGAAATCCCTTAATTGTTTCTTTTTATTTTCTGTAGTTTCTTCCTCTTCTTTCCTTCTGATATGATCCTTCTCGATCCAAGTTTTACCTAACAAAAGTGGGAAAGGGGTGTTGTCCTAAAAAAACCTAATGACCTCAAATTATTCTTCAGTCGATGGTCCACGAACAATAATAGGTACAGTAGTTACTCTTCCACATAAAGTTATCATATTTCCCTTAAACAAGCCTATTCTTCTTAATGAAGGTACCATGGTAGGCTTTCCCAAAATTTCCCAAGTTTCTTCTGTCATAATATTCACTTGTGTTTCTTCATCCAAGACTATACAGTCTATGTCGAAGTCTTTTATTCTTGCACTTATGCATTGTTTTGCTTTCAGGATTTCTAGTAAACTGGCATCTTTATGAACACCCATCATTTCTTCCAACTGTAATAATGTACTATGAACTTCCTCTGACCTTTTCTCTTTATGACTTTCTAACATACCCTTAGTCTCTTGACTCTTTTCATAATTTTCTTGTCTTATGTTCATCCCTTCAACTTTAGCAATAATCCTTGGACAATCCTCAACCTCGTGACCAACAACCTTACAACAAAGACAAATAGGGCCTACCCCAGGGAATTCCTTAGCAAGATGTCCTAACCTTCTGAAATTATAACACAAAGTCAATCCTCTTTTTCTCTTAAATGTTCCTCAATATTTTCGGTACTGCGCACTTCCCCTAGGATCATAGTGTTGGACCTGCAATCTGCAAAAATTCTTTCTAGGTTCCTACATCCACTTATTAGTCCAAAAACTCTTTATATGCATAGGAATAACACATCTTTCTTCATTTCCATTAAATTTACTCAAATCGACTCTTTCTTTCAACTGCGCCCTATCCTTCAGACTAGGAAAAAATCTATTAAACATACTTAAATTCATGCTTTGAAAACAAAATAATTCACTTATCTTTCTCTTACCAAAGCACAAAGCTTACCTCTTTTAGAATCTTCCCTCTTTTCTTCATAAAAACTTACTTTCTTGGAACAAATATTTGCAATTCAAGTAGAGTACTGCGCACTTCAGCAACAAACCTACGCACCGAGCTTTTCTCTTCTTTACTTTAGTTCCCAACAATCACAATTTCAGGTCCCAGCAACAGAACCATTTTTTGGCATAGGGGTAGACCCAGGGTTCAATGCTTAACAACGCACCAACAAAACCTCGACTACCAGCCCTTTCGACAACACCTGCGAAGCAGGAAAAGTCTCACCCAAGGTAGAAGCAGGGGGGGTTACATGATGCAGGTGTTTGTGACTAGGCTGCGACATGAATCTGTGATAAAAACACTTCATAGAATATTATGTTAATGCTTAGGAAGTGAGCATGCATTAGTTTATTAACCTCATTAACATCGCAGAGCATAATCAAAGACAGATAAGCGTAGTAATAATAAGTGATTATGTACCCTGAGAACTTAGCACTTAGCACTATGATTTAATTCTAGAATTCATTTACCCTTTAACCTAAGTAAATTACTTAAACAATCAAACTATATATTCATTACACATCATAATCAAGCACTAAGAAATTGCGTAACAAAAATAACACTGCACAAAGAAAACCATGAGACACCAGATATACGTGGTTCACCCCAGGGTGGGGCTACGTCCACAAACCTCTTCGCCTCTTTATTATTCACCAAAATATTACATCCAGTCAATCCTATGCACTGAGCCACAAAGAAAAACTTTGCACCAGATGGGAGATCTGCGCACTAAGCACTAGATATTCCTTCTTTACCTTCCAAAACTAGGTCAAATGCACAAAGACAAATCTCTTATCACAACACTTATCACCTGCTCCACACTGAGCATCACAAGCACTAAGCATAGTCTACAAAATCACAGTCTAGCACAAAGCCTCGATGCACACAGATCTACTTCACTACCTTTTCATATAGAACGACCTCTTCTACACTACATTCCTCTTTATTTATCCTTTACAAACCCTGACAATAAAGCCTAAACATGGGGAAAACCCATGGGCTGACATCCCATAAACTCGTTACAAAACCCTAGAGGACCCCTTACTAGGTCCACATAACCCTCAAAATAGGTGAGGTCCACGATATCAGCTCCACCTAGGCGCTCCTACTTCGACCAACGTGTCAAAGTCCAAAAGTGGGCCAAAACTGACCGAAGATTCCCCAAAACTTGGTCGAGGGCCAACATCGAGTCAATTTTTTCAAGTCAGTTTTCGTGCCTCATCATGTTCAAGGGAAGTTTCACTTCAAACCATTCATCTGCAATATTACCAATTTTGTTTTCCTGTGTCAGTCCATACTCATTCAATCCACCATCTTACATCATTTTCCTATGTCAATTTTGTGTCGATGATGGGGGATACATGAAGGCCCTCCTTCTATGAGTCTGTTCTTATTGACTTCAACACATTATCCGATAAATAGACTTAGAAACCAGTTAGTACCTTGGGACCTGCATGCCTCAATGGCATGCCTCCTCACTTCCAACAGTAGGTTTACATCATTGACCTCTGATCGGATGATTCCATGAGTTCAATGCTTAACAATGCACCAACAAAACCTCGACTACCAGCCCTTTTGGCAACACCTACGAAGTAGGAAAAGTCTCACCCAAGGTAGAAGCAGGGGGGGTTACAGGACACAGGTGTCTGTGACCAGGCTGCGGCATGAATCTGTGATAAAAACACTTTGTAGAATATTATGTTAACACTTAGGAAGTGAGCATGCATTAGTTTATTAACCTCATTAACATCGCAGAGCATAATCAAAGACAGATAAGCGTAGTAATAACAAGTGATTATGTACCCTGAGAACTTAGCACTTAGCACTATGATTTAATTCTAGAATTCATTTACCCTTTAACCTAAGTAAATTACTTAAACAATCAAACTATATATTCATTACACATCATAATCAAGCACTAAGAAATTGCATAACAAAAATAACACTGCACAAAGAAAACCATGAGACACCAGATATACGTGGTTCACCCCAGGGTGGGGCTACGTCCACAAACCTCTTCGCCTCTTTATTATTCACCAAAATCTTACATCCAGTCACTCCTATGCACTGAGCCACAAAGAAAAACTTCACACCAGATGGGAGATCTGCGCACTAAGCACTAGATCTTCCTTCTTTACCTTACAAAACTAGGTCAAATGCACAAAGACAAATCTCTTATCACAACACTTATCACCTGCTCCACACTGATCATCACAAGCACTAAGCATAGTCTACAAAATCACAGTCTAGCACAAAGCCTTGATGCACACAGATCTACTTCACTACCTTTTCATATAGAACTACCTCTTCTACACTACATTCCTCTTTATTTATCCTTTACAAACCCTGACAATAAAGCCTAAACATGGGGAAAACCCATGGGATGACATCCCATAAACTTGTTACAAAACCCTAGAGGACCCCTTACTAGGTCCACATAACCCTCAAAATATGTGAGATCCACGATATTAGCTCCACCTGGGTGCTCCTACTTCGACCAACATGTCAAAGTCCAAAAGTGGGCCAAAACTGACCGAAGATTCCCCAAAACTTGGTCGAGGGCCAACATCGAGTCAATTTTTCAAGTCAGTTTTCGTGCCTCATCATGTTCAAGGGAAGTTTCAATTCAAACCATTCATCTTCAATATTACCAATTTTGTTTTCCTGTGTCAGTCCATACTCATTCAATCCACCATCTTACATCATTTTCCTATGTCAATTTTGTGTCGATGATGGGGGATACATGAAGGCCCTCCTTCTATGAGTCTGTTCTTATTGACTTCAACACATTATCTGATAACTAGACTTAGAAACCAGTTAGTACCTTGGGACCTGCATGCCTCAATGGCATGCCTCCTCACTTCCAACAGTAGGTTTACATCATTGACCTCTGTTCGGATGATTCCACGAGTGTTCGACCTCAACTCATTTATTCACATTCATTGGGATGTACTAGGGTACCTTAGGGTTCATTGACATCATTGGTGATTTCCCTCACACTTGTTAATAGTTTACATCAATTATCATTAATCAAGTAGTTTCTCCCATGTTTGACATCAAATCATATATTCGGCGTTCGCATGGCTAGATTCATATCGCATCGGGATCGAGATGAAGACCCTAGTTTGGGTGTTCACTATGTTATGTGCTTTACCAAGGATGTGATGGAGATCAATGAAAAATATTTCATTCTTACTGATATATATACTATCACATAGATCCACATTTTATTAATCTCGTAGCTCCACTGTGTATTTTTTGTGGCTGCAATCAGTTCATGTCATGGAGGTATGGATCCACACTATACCTCTGGTGGCCATATCCTTATTTAGTATTTTCATGGATCCATAGTGTATTGGTCGGCGGCCATGCTTTGAGTCATCTCGTATTCCGAGCATTGGTATATCTGCCTCGGAAATAAACATATTTGTATATTGACTGATGATTGTTTGCAGCTTATGCCAGGTTCTCCCACTCTAGAACCCTTGCATTGAATAATTTGTAAAGAATTTTTTCCATCAATTTCTCTCCTGACCTCACACTTTAGGGGGAATCTGTTACACATCAAAATTCTACATTTTCGTTTCACACCCTAAGTGTCGTAAGTGTCGCAAAGTATCGCAAAGTGATGTATACACCTTGGTAAGTGTCGCATTCATTGTCGCAAGTGTCGTATGCACCTTCCCAAGTGTCTCATTCACTTTGTAAGGTGTTGGCACCCCTTGACACCATTAAAATAGTTTTTCATGACCCCTAAGTCATATGAGAGAAGGAAAACCATCATTTCTAGGTCAAAACATACTTTTTCCTTGGAAAATTCAACCCTTTTTGAGCATTTATGAAGGGTGGCACCCCCCTATCCATATTGGGAGTGGTCACATGGTGCCCCCTCTACCATTATAGGGGATTTCCACTACTAGGATGGTGCCCTGTCTCTCACTGAGGGGAGTGCCATTCTTGTTGAGATAAAGGGGGGATCTCCTCCACCTTAATCTATGGGTTATCTCCTTCATATTAGTTTATTTGTGTTCAACCGTCATTCTTGAGCTTCACTTTAGCCTCAAGGAGCCATATCCTCAACCATATCCCTCATTTTATCATGGTATTTTTGCCTCCAAATCCTATATATTGAGGGCTTTCCAAGGTAAAAGGAGGAAGAGTGTATCAAATTGTTGATCATGGTAGATTCATGCAAGGGCAGGATGAGAAGATCTTGGAGAAGTGTTTCATCATCATCCATGGTTTGTAAGTATTATCTTTGGGCTCTCATTTGAATATACTTGGCCTATTTCCTTCACTCTTGTGTATTCTTGCATGTGTTTATCTACTGTTCTTTCAATCTTTGTAGATGAATTTTCTTTACCTAATCCACTAGAGTAGGAGATCTTTGTTTCCTATTGTATATCAAATTGTGCCAAGGATTTTGGAGATCAAGCTCAAATTAGAAGCAGTGAGGACAAACTTCGAAACAAGGTGCATCACACCCTTTATCCCTCTCTTTTTATGATTGGTTAAACTAAGTTCAAAGGGATGTTAGTGCCCACTTGTAGTGTTTTCGTATTGGTATAGGGGTCTATAATCTAAGGGAGGTTTCATCTATGTGCAAATGAAAAATTATGTAACAAAAGGAATTTTTTGGCACCCAAAGTTTTGGGTTCAATTTTGTTCACACCTAAGGAAATGCATGAGGAATGAAATAGAGTGCACACCAGACCGAGTTTTGTCAAGTTGCACACCACGCTTAAATAATACCAAGTGCACGTCGGTCTGAGTTTTTTCAAGTGCATCGGAAAAAAATAATATGGTTGTTCGAATCAAGAAAGAAATCATCGGTAAATCTCCTTGAATGATTAATGTCAGCAACATACAAGGACGTGGGAAGGATAGAGAACAGGTTGGCTAGGAAGTTAAGGTTTCCCTTGAAGCAAGCATTCTATGTGGAGCACTGACAAACACCAGAAGCATGTGGGGAAATTGTATCATACAACTGGGTGGAGTAGAACATAAAGAGGCAACGCTCCCCAGGAAAGAAAAATATAAAAGGAAGTTTTAACATCATAAATAGAGCTAGCTAGTCAGTTGGTTAGATAGTTTTCTGAGTTAGCATAGCTGTCAGTCTCGATCTCACTCTTAGCCTGTTGTATTGTTGTAATGCTTTGAATATAGTTATGTGTCTAATCTATGTCTGAGTTTTGATCAAAGGTGTATTGTGCAACATGTTGTTATTCTAAGAGTTTTTAGCAAAGATATGAAATTCTATGGTTGTCATATGTGTCAGTCATGCGCAATGTATATCTTGGATATGATGAAATGCTTCCAGTAATAAACATATAATGGTTTTAATACATTTTGTGTCTATTATGTATGAGTTGAACATGTGTGTGTATCGATTTAATTCTTATTCCACATATTTTATCAGACATGATCTATACGAATTTCAATTGCATTGATGTTTCATATGTTTAAACCTTCATCCATGTCATAATACCTTATGGTCTCTGTGATCCCCTCTACATCTTAGGTGAGACCTTCCTCGGCCTTGGATGAGGATTGATATGTCAGTTTTTTGATGATTTTGTTGGACAAATCTGGACAAACCCTAGATCTAAAACTCCCTAGTGTTAAGAAGGACATGACATGCACAAGTGTGGGCCGAAAATGCCCAAAAAATGGTTTTGTTGTCGGGACATGAAGTCTTGTTGAGATCGATGAAGAAAAAGAAAAATGAGTTGGCATCACTCTAAGGATGAAATTCAAGACTGGATCAAAGAAAAAGAATATGATTTTTCCCTTTGAGAGATGCAAGGATTGAGGGTGAATGCGAAAGAATGGAAAGGCAGATATATTTACTTAGATATGCATCAGCTCTTCTTTGTGGAATTTCCTTGTCTGTTGCATGAATGGTTGAAAAGGAAAGTTGTTATCAATTCGACTATGTTGCCCGTGGATCCAATAGTTTGGGAGCAAACCACACTTTATAGCTTGAAGGCACTAGATAAAAAGTGGACTCGGGCTATTGATTTTTGGTTTGCTTGAGTGAAGGAAGGCTACGTTATTGTTTTTTTCATAGAATATAGGGATTCTTTTAGCAAGGTTGAAAGAAAATTTGAAGAAGGTCCAAGGAAGCAGATGCTAGAAGAAACTCCACTTTGGATCAATATGTTGTTCATGGAGAGAAGAATGATGTGCATGGAACTCAATAGAATGGTCGATTAAACCCCCTAGCATTGGGGGGGATTTGGAAAAGGTGGGGGACAAGGAGCCAAAAGATGGATCCACTGAAGAGGATCCAAGAAGTTGTTGATATTAAGTGAGTTATGGAATAGACCCAAAAGAGTAGAATATAAAAAGAGTCGAGAGGTAAGCAAGAAGAGCTGAGATAAAAATAAGAGCAGAAGAGAAAGGTGGAAAATAATTTTCTAGGGGCACACGATGAGGGCTCGAGTCCAAGATGAAGAGAAAATAGACTGCACCAAGTGGTAGTGCAGAAATGGATGTTGTGCCAAAGTGGACCACAACTGAGGATAGGCCCGCAAAGAGGCATGGCATAAAGGAGATGGTGTCCAGTAGGGATACCAGTAGTGATACTAGTTTGGACCTAGGTGACAAAGTATGCCCTCTTTGGTTGTTGCAGAGTGTCACAACCTTAGAAGAATAGGAAGTGTAAAGCAATGGTTTGTTTATAAGGAGAGAGGACGGCACGTGAAGTAGTAACATGTTTATTGGAGAGAGCGATTATGCACAATGTGGCAGTGAATAGATCGAACCGGCAGATGAAGCGTGAAGTCACAGAGCACGGATTATCCTGGAAGGAAGAGTGCACAATTGTGGTGCACGATTAGGACACGAAGGTAGGGTGCAGAATTTTGGTGCTCTGGAAGAAAAGGAAGATGGGGGATCCCCTAGTGGTGGGGGAGACGAGTTGTCAATAGTAGATGGTCTTGCACAGATGCAAGTAGATAGATCTATGGGTCACCTCACGATAAGTTTTACAAGAAGATGGACTTACCCCCCATCTTTACCACCCCCATTGCACATTTTTAATCAATAATAATACACAACAGACAGTGAAGAGATTGGATACGAAGAAAGGTAAGAAGAAGAAAAAAGTGACGAGACAAGTGAAGAAGAAGGTGAAGTCAGAAAAAATTTACCACAAGCGATAGTGGTGAGGAAATATCTATCCAATAGAAGTCAAAGTAGAAGAGCTAGCTCCAGTTTTAAGATGGAGAATCAAGACAGTACATTGAGTTTTCTTGTGTTCCATGGAATGACTAAGGACGATGTAGAGCAACACTAGTTCACCTATGAAGAAATCTAGTCTATAAAAAGAGTTAGAGAAAACATGACCAAGATCATGCAACTAGAGACTACGTTCAAGGATAGAGACCTAACATGGTACATGAAATACAAGGATACTACGCTAATAGGACAGAAAAGATTTGTGGTTGAGATCAAACAGGATCTACTTAGGGCGTTTCAGAAACCTAAGTCAGAATCCCAGTGCATTACTGAAATCGAGGAGATCAAACAGAAAGAAGGAGAAACCGTCTGGGACTATGACTAGCGGTTTAATATCTTGT
>JASDQU010010565.1:191557-201591 GCA_032191745.1 Picea mariana | reverse complement strand
TTAACATCATAAATAGAGCTAGCTAGTCAGTTGGTTAGAGAGTTTTCTGAGTTAGCATAGCTGTCAGTGTCGATCTCACTCTTAGCCTATTGTATTGTTGTAATGCTTTGAATATAGTTCTGTGTCTAATCTATGTCTGAGTTTTGATCAAAGGTGTATTGTGCAACATGTTGTTATTCTAAGAGTTTTTAGCAAAGATATGAAATTCTATGGTTGTCATATGTGTCAGTCATGTGCAATGTATATCTTGGATATGATGAAATGCTTCCAGTAATAAACATATAATGGTTTTAATACATTTTGTGTCTATTATGTATGATTTGAACATGTGTGTGTATCGATTTAATTCTTGTTCCACATATTTTATCAGACATGAGCTATACGAATTTCAATTGCATTGATGTTTCATATGTTTAAACCTTCATCCATGTCATAATACTTTATGGTCTCTACGATCCCCTCTGCATCTTAGGTGAGACCTTCCTCGGCCTTGGACGAGGATTGATATGTCAGTGTTTTGATAATTTTGTTGGACAAATCTGGACAAACCCTAGGTCTAAAACTCCCTAGTGTTAAGAAGGACAGGACATGCACAAGCATGGGCTGAAAATGCCCAAAATATGGTTTTGTTGTCGGGACATGAAGTCTTGTTGAGATCGATGAAGGAAAAGAAAAATGAGTTGGCATCACTCTAAGGACAAAATTCAAGACTGGATCAAAGAAAAAGAATATGATTTTTCCCTTTGAGAGATGCAAGGATTGAGGGTGAACACGAAAGAATGGAAAGGCAGATATATTTACTTAGATATGCATCAGCTCTTCTTCACAGAATTTCCTTGTCTGTTGCATGAATGGTTGAAAAGGAAATTTGTTATCAATTGGACTGCGTTGCCCGTGGATCCAATAGTTTGGGAGCAAACCACACATTATAGATTGAAGGCACTAGATAAAAAGTGGACTCGGGCTATTGATTTTTGGTTTGCTCGAGTGAAGGAAGGCTACTTTATTGTTTTTTCCATAGAATATAGGGATTCTTTTAGCAAGGTTGAAAGAAAATTTGAATAAGGTCCAAGGAAGAAGATGCTAGAAGAAACTCCACTTTGGATCAATATGTTGTTCATGGAGAGAAGAATGATTGGCATGGAACTCAATAGAATGGTCGATTAAACCCCTTAGCACTGGGGGGATTTGGAAAAGGTGAGGGATGAGGAGCCAAAAGATGGATCCACTGAAGAGGATCCAAGAAGTTGTTGAGATTAAGTGAGGTATGGAATAGACCCAAAAGAGTAAAATATAAAAAGAATCAAGAGGTAAGCAAGAAGAGCTGAGATAAAAATAAGAGCAGAAGAGAAAGGTGGAAAATATTTTTCTAGGGGCACACAATGAGGGGTCGGGTCCAAGATGAAGAGAAAATAAACTGCACCAAGTGGTAGTGCAGAAGTGGATGTTGTGCCAAAGTGGACCACAACTGAGGATAGGCCCACAAAGAGGCATGGCATAGAGGAGACGGTGTCCAGTAGGGATACCAGTAGTGATACTAGTTCGGACCTAGGTGACAAAGTATGTCCCCTTTGGTTGTTGCAGAGTGTCACAAACTTAGAAGAATAGGAAGTGTAAAGCAATGGTTTGTTTATAAGGAGATAGGATGACACGTGAATTAGTAACATGTTTATTAGAGAGAGATATTATGCACAAGGTGGCAGTGAATAGATAGAACCGGGAGATGAAGCATAAAGTCACAGCGCACGGATTATCCCAGAAGGAAGAGTGCACAATTTTGGTGCACGATTAGGACACAAAGGTAGGGTGCAGAATTTTGGTGCTCCAGAAGAAAATGAAGATGGGGGATCCCCTAGTGGTGGGGGAGACGAGTTGTCAATAGTAGATGGTCTTGCACAGATGCAAGTAGATAGATCTATGGGTCACCTCATGAAAATTTTTACAAGAAGATGGACTTACACCCCGTCTTTACCACCCCCATTGCACATTTTTAATCAATGATAATACACAACAGACAGTGAAGAGATTGGATACGAAGAAAGATAAGAAGAAGAAAAAAGTGATGAGACAAGTGAAGAAGAAGGTGAAGTCAGAAAAAATTTACCCCAAGCGATAGTGGTGAGGAAAGATCTATCCAATAGAAGTCAGAGTAGAAGAGCTAGCTCCAGTTTGAAGATGGAGAATCAAGAAAGTACATTGAGTTTTCTCATGTTCCATGGAATGACTAAGGACGATGTAGAGAAACACTAGTTCACCTGTGAAGAAATCTGGTCTATAAAAAGAGTTAGAGAAAACATAGCCAAGATCATGCAACTAGACACTACGTTCAAGGATAGAGACCTAACATGGTACATGAAATACAAGGATACTACGCTAGTAGTACATAAAATATTTGTGGTTGAGATCAAGTAGGATCTACTTAGGGTGTTTCAAAAACCTAAGTCAGAATCCCAGTGCATTATTGAAATCGAGGAGATCAAACAGAAAGAAGGAGAAACCATTTGGGACTATGACTAGTGGTTCAATATCTTGTTGGATAGGTAGATGTTCTGAATCCAGGATGTGCAGCATAGAGAATGGTTCATTGTGGGGTTACTCCCCCATATCAGAGTCTCACTCACCCAAAAAAAGGTGACGATTCATGAAGAGGAAGTCGAGATTGTGATGTGCTTGGAAGCTACACCTGGAGGTGTAGAGACATCAGTTGGGTTGGTGTTGGTTCAGTCACAACTATCTAGCCTAATGATACAAATGCAAGATATGGCCAAGACTAAAGTTGTTCATGAGCACATATGGTGTACTACCTGTCATTCTGAGGGGCATTGTCGAGATGAACTCCTTGTCCTTCCGAATTATATGGTGACATGGATGTCAAGTCCATTTCCATCTGGACAATCTGAATGGTGTGAGATATGTAGGTAGTGGGGCCATGTGCCACCCCGTTGTCCAACATTGCAAAAATACTATACAACAAATCACACCCCCTTCTACAAGCTCTTCAAATTCTTCAGCCATTATTTCAATAGTTTCTGATCCCTCAAGTTAATGCAAGAAAACACTCGCGATGCATTCTAGGTGTTGGAGGAGAAAAAGGGTGGTGAGAACGATGGCACAAAAGGAGGGGAATATCAAGGAGGACCCCAAGGTGGATATGGGCACAATCATAGCTATTAATATATAGGTAGAGGGGGTATACCCCCCACATGTTTCAATTGCGGTGAGATTGGTCATGTCTCACGAATTTACACCAAACCACACATGCTCTGTGCATACTTTTATAGCCCTGAACATGTAACCGAGGATTGTCTCGACTTATTGAAGAAGTGCGAGGACAAGAATACCAACTGTAACATGATGCATGTCGAGTTGAAAAAAAACAAGAAGAAGAATGAGGAGGAAAATGTATAGGTAGTAACCCGTAGAGGGTCAATGACAGGGGCACACTTCGAGCATGATGAAGGCTCGGGTCAAAATCTGGATGGAAATATTATGAAGGAACCTCAACCCCCCCTTGAAAGTTTGATGTTTCTCAATAGAACAAGTTCATGCATGATGCAAAGAGATCACTTGAAGAAGAAAGAGTGCACGAGGAGATGCAATGCACGACTCAAAGGTCTCTGGAAGAGGCACGAATTTGAGAAGAGGTACAAAGGTCATTAGAAGAAGTGTGGATCCGCAAAGAGGTTCAATGGGAAATTTATAGGTCGTTGGAATAAGATCACATGCGATGAAAAAATATTTTTAGGAGGCTCGCATGCACAAAAAACTACATCGCGCCACCTAAAGATCGATAAAGGAAGCACACAGACAAACTACACTGCAACACACTGAGAAAAAATCCTATGAAGAATAGTGTCAGGAGGAATTGCAATGCATGGCATGCATGGAAGCCTTGTGCGACTTGGGTCACATGGAAGAATTCAAAGATAAAGTCAATTCCTTCTTGCACTATTGTTTTCACTTACTTAAAGATCCAAAAGCATCAAGTAAGTTGACCCAGATGTTAGCTACTTGCATGAAAGAACAAGGAGATGAGACCACCATACTAGAAACAGATGTATGTCAGGTCAGTAAGAAAAAGGACACTGGCCAAGAATTTAAGATGACGACATAGTTTGGTGGGTATGATATGGATGGCTTCATGTTGGATATGGGATTCGACGTGAACTTTTTTCCCAAGAAATCTTGGGAAGTGATGGGTAAGCCTAAGTTGGTTTGGTCGCCCATTTAGCTCAAATTCGCCAATCAATATAAGATCTACCCCATAGGCCGAATGGAGCAAGTAGAAGTGAACATCAAAGGAGTGAAAACAAAGGCTGACTTCAAAGTCATTGAGATCATGGATGAGTTTGATCCATACCCTACACTACTTGGGATTGATTGGGCCTTTGACAATAAGGCGGTGTTAAATTTGAAGAAGAGGAAAACGTCCTTTGAAATTGACACCATGTGCATGGTCACACCCCTAGATCCATATGAGGGCGATCGATATAATGAGCCCATGGAGGAGGATGCACAGAGCTCAGTCATTGAAAATATTTACAAAGTAACATGGCGAGGGGAGGACTACATCAATCCCACCATTTATGGTGAACTAAGATGGAGAAGTATAGAGTCTTATGACATGTATTCTGAAGATGCCACGGAGAGGTGGAAAAACACTATCTATGAAGTTTCCACATGCATATGCGCAAGAATAAAAAAAAATGGTGCGATGGATTGGGTCTGAGTTGCACGATGCCCCACAGTTGGATGGAACAAGGCTGGTGGAGATATTCCTCCTAAATATGGACAAAAACATTCCCATGAAGAAGATACTTCAGGCCATGGATGTAGCGGTTCGAGGGACCCTTTTGTGGTGGTGGGATACCCATCGAACGAATATCAAGTGTTGGGTGCAAGTAGTCGAGTTCATAAAAGTATGATTCCCACCTATCGTTGATTTTGAGTTGTCCAACCGCTAAAATGGCACTGAGGACCCTCAAGAACACATATCGTTCTATGAACAGCACTGGATCTCCAAAAAATACCTCGAGCCCAATGGGTCCATTAGTTTTTCCACACAATAGACATGATTCCTAGAAGTTGGTACATTCAGGAGGAACTTAGGAGGAAAATGAGTGAGTAGACCCATATGAGGTGCTCTTCTATATTAAAGACTTCATTTTCCATCAGTAGCCAAAGGACACCACCCCTAGAGTGGTCTTCTTATACCATCATCCGAGGGAAAAATTGGAATAATAAGTTCATTGCTGGAAGATTGATGTGAACAATAGTGATTACGAGGATCCCTGTGGCATCTAGATCAGATATTTAGAAGGAGAACATGCACTAAAAAGAAAGGAAATAAAGACGACTGCACCTAGCTATAATGGACCAATAAAAACCAAGAAACACAATATTGGCACTGAAGAATCACCCAAGATGGAAATTATTGGATATTATTTGGATAAGGCGATGGTCACTTAGGTTTTTGACCTCCTTAAAAAATATGAGGAATTGTTTCTTCAAAGCTTTTCAGAGATGAAGGAAATTGTGGGATCATTGGGAGCCATGAAGATCCAAATCAAACCCAATGCCAAACTAGTTAAGAGAAGACCCTATCGCTTAAATACTAAGTACAAATAAATGGTGTGCAAGGAAATAGATGTTGATAGTTTGGTTATCATTGATGTCAACCCTTGAAGAAGCCTTGATGGTGTGGTTTTGGTACCCAAAGTTGACTGAGGAATATGGACATGACAAATGTAGGCAAGACACTCATACATGGATAGTACTCATTGTTCCATTTCCAGTGATATGTTGAACGCCACGTAGTTCCTCACCGTTAGGGAGATATGGACTTGAGGAGTTTGCAAGCCTCGAAGAGTGGTCAAGAAGCCCCTAGTTGGTTACAAGTCCTTAATGCAAGGGTAAGTTGTTGTAACAAGAAAATTCTAGAAGCCCTAAATTAAGGAGAAAATTTACCTAGCACATTTATAAATATACCTCAAGGATTCATTCACAAGTACACTCACACACTCTTTCATTGATTATCTATCTTGTGAACTAGTGATCTTTTTCTAAGGTTGTGATGGAATTTTTTTGAGGTATCAAAGGAGGGTTGAAGGTTAAAGTCTCGGGGTTGCAACAAACCCTACTTTCTGAGGTATCCTTGATTTGCAGGTTATCAAGGTGTCGATATACACGGGATGTAGTAGAGGAAAGCGTAGATATCCGCGAGTTACAGAAGAGACAGTCACATATCTGTGAAAATCTTATGAAAGTTTGAGTATATGTTGGTACCAGGTCCCTAAAGGTCTGAAGAGAGTCCACATGTCATCATCTCAGAGCTTCAGGTCAGTTATAAAAGTATCAGTATAGTTGTATACTTGTTTTGATGGTTACTTTTGGTCATGATAGGGTGTATTCTTGAGGGATACTTGGTATGGTTTTTTTTATACTTGGATATGGTATATCTTGGTTCCTTAGTTGAGTGAGGAGCACTCTTATTTCTAGTTGAATGTATTACATGGTTTTTATAATTCATATATTTTAGTTTATTATACATGGTTGAGGCATATTCATGTTGTATGA
This sequence comes from Picea mariana, assembly GCA_032191745.1. Taxonomy (NCBI): domain Eukaryota; kingdom Viridiplantae; phylum Streptophyta; class Pinopsida; order Pinales; family Pinaceae; genus Picea; species Picea mariana. The sequence continues at coordinate 195,015 of JASDQU010010565.1, read as the reverse complement.
TGGCATATGCATGAGGGACATGCATTGGTTCTTTGAGATACTTCATTGATGATATGGTACATATCTACATATGGTTAATGGTATGGTATATGGTACAAATTACACATGGTTGATGCTCTAGTTCATGATTCACTATTCCTTATTGGTGTATCTTTGGTTCATGATTGATGCATGCGACAATATGTATGTTGGTATACTATTGATGTATGGTATGGTACAGATTTAGTTGGTTGATGTGTAGATACAAGTTGATGGGACAGTGATAGTAACAAAGACAGTGGTAGAGACAGAGTGACAGAGGTAGTGACAGTGACACTAGCAGAGTTTGTGATAGCGACAGTTGATCTACATTTATATTTCAGAGCGGAAAGACGGGGCAAGGATAGGTGGTTGTAGCCACCTTCCATTTGGATCTGGAGATCTCAGGGGGTTGTAGCCTTCTTTTGGTTGGAGCCAGAGAATTCAGGGAGTTGTAGCTTCCTTCACATTGGATCCTGAGAATAGGGGGTTGGATCCTCCTTCCAGTTGTAGCCAGAGAATCAGGAAGTTGGTGCTTCCAATGAATGTATTCTTTTTTATATATAAGTAAATCATTTCGTGGTTTTCTCCCATTTGGGTTTCCACGTAAATTATGGTGTATTGTGTATCTATTGTGTTGTGATGTTGTTTATGATTATACCTTTGATTATATATTGAATGCTAATGATAAACAACTAAATTTTGTTGAATAATATACTATGGTTAAAAGTACTAAAATTTCTCATTACTGATTCACCCCCCTCTCAGTAATCCAACAATTGGAATCAAATCAGGTCCTTCAAGAAGCAGTCTAATCAATGGAATGATATCATGGATTACGCTAAGATTGGGGTACCATAGTTTCATGGTGAGAACCATGCCTTATAAAGAAGACAAATGAAAACATATGTGCATGAACAAGGATTTGACATATGGTGAGTGTTATCGCTCAGTTTGTAGTTTAAGTCAAGTAGCTGAAGGGTAAGGGTCAAACTGGCATAACAGGAGCTTCCCCACCCACTGTCACCTCGATGGGGGCTCTTTCTATTTAGGGTGGCTAAGCCCAAGGGAGACGTCCCTGGCAATCTGGGTTTTTGAAAGGAAAAAAGGCTCAAAGGATTAAGGCTAGTTTCCCCTTCACAGATTACCGCCAAGAAGATAGTCAAATGAGGAAAAACCACAGAAGAGGTACCTTCTTGCGAGACAAAACAATGATGATACTAGTACATGAAATAGTGGTTAGTACTTCATTAATCAATGACTATCAATATTTAAGGTACATGAGCATAATCAATAGTAAATATTGACGAAGTCAATGTTTGCAATAATGACAATGGCATATAATATTACTTGTCAATAAACACTGGAATAATATGAAGATAATCAATCCTTGAATTAAATCAATGTATTAAACGTTATTAATTGCTCATATACAAAGGTAGCTACGTCAACATCCTAGGAATGATGTCAGGCTTCTTTGTAGGGTTAGTATGATAGAAAAGAAGGTCAACGTTTTGTTATTTAACCAATGAAAATCACCAATATATCAATGTCTATCACTGGATGACCAAGCCACAGTATTTTCTATCAACTAAGAGCTTAATAAAGGCATGACATCATCATCAATTGCTAGGTTAGTAGACGTTAGGGTTAGTTAGGGTTTCAAATTTAAGAGTTTTGAAAGATTTGTTTTTGCACAACAAGCTCAACGTTGGAGAGAAAAAGGGTGCCTTAGGGTATTATGGAGTCAAAATTAAGGGCAAGATCTCAGGAGGATCAAAATCCAAAGACTAGAGAGTTGGGTTCTATGGTGCTGCAATGGCAGGGTCCTAGAATCAAAACCCTAAGGGAAGGAGGCTCATTATGGTGTTGCTTAAGCAAGGCCTCATGCTCCTTCCTCTTTCTTTAAATATTCTTGACAAAATGGCTAGCTTCAGAACACAAGTCTAAGGGAGAAAAGTGTTGCGGGAGCAAGGCTCTTCAAACCCTAGAAGGTTAAAACCCTAGGTGTAGAATTAACTAGGCCTAGGATGTCTCCTCTCTTCAACTTATATTCAAATGCTAACCCAGAAAAAGGATGATTAGTGTAGCAATGGCTAGGCTATATCCTCCTTAATCAATCGCTAAAACAAGTTTCTCTAGCATGGGGACATATAACAAGGACCTACTTGTGTGCTTGCTACCTAGGGTTTCAAGATTAAGCAATATAATAGCAATACAATAACAAATGTAAGAGATTTAACCTACAACCATTCATTCAAGAAGTTTTGCATGAAAATTTTACTTACAAATCATGAAGAATGCTCATAAAACCCTAGTTGTAAACCTTCCAATGAGAGAAACACCATAATATGCCAAGAAAATCCTCCAAACAAGAGTTGCGCCTCACTTCCAAGAGACAAAATACCAAGACAAAGACTAAAAGTAGATCTCTCACAAGAGAGTGAGTTATGTTATGTTTAAAATGAGGTCCAACATCCTTTATTTATATCAATCTTATGAACTTTAATTTTAAAATAGGTCATTAAAACAGCCGACAAGGCTGACTAACAATTTTACACTTTTTTTACATTAAATGCCAGAAAAATGTCATAATATGAGCTAAAAGGGGGACATCAAGCCCTTCTGAGGGAGATGTTGGCCCTTTTTGGGCAAACACAACATCCAGAGACCAAAACGTTGGCCCTTCTAGGGCTCCTCNCCAACGCACTGCCAAATGCTCCAGACAACGTCCAGCTGCCTCAGGTGACATCTTGCCCATCAAAAGCAAATGTCCTATCTGCAGTGGGTGATTCCCCCTTGGTCGAGCTCTACCAAAGTGTCATGGTAGAATGTCCTTATATCTTCTTGTGCAAAAGATCATCATAACATCATCCTGTCTCTGCCATCCCAGCAACCATCTGATGGGATCTTCAGCCCCATGGAGGTCCGAGCTAATCATATCCCCATGTGTATCGGTCCACTGGTACCTGTCCATCGGGTATGGTCCTGCACATCAAAAACTACGCCCTCCATGGGCTCATCAGTCCTCGGGATCATATCAATGTCAATCACGTCTCATCATTAAATTTATCAAATGCATGCATGAAATCCCTAGCATATCATCTAAGAGCTCAAAGACATTACACACATCTACCATACAAAGTTGAAGAAACAAACAGGACAACCTATTGGGCTGATATCCATGAGAAAAGGAAAGTTTCCACAGAGGATCATTCAAGCCATGTATACAAAGTGGTATGGTCTAGGGATGTCCAGTCATAGTAAAACCAGGGGTAGGTGTTGTTTGTGGGTGCCTTTGTAGGAGGCGAGTTGTACCCGTCATGGATGCACTTTTTCCAACCCCCTTTTATTTGCCTTTATTTTATTTATTTCTTTTCTTTCTTTTTTACTTCTAGTTCTGACCAGAGTACACTACCTTGGTGTGGTGACCAGAGCTG
>JASDQU010010565.1:164307-176634 GCA_032191745.1 Picea mariana | reverse complement strand
ACGCTAATTTTTCTCAACTGTTTACTTTCGTTTAAATTATAATTATGTGTTCTTTATTTTGCTCATTAGCAAGTTTGACTATTTTGAATAATGTGTTCAATACTTCATCAAATAATATCTTGGTTGGTTTCTCATTTTCATGAAATCATTTGGTGATATTAGTTAATTAAATTCTTTTTTCATTTTGCATCTCATTTCAAAATAATAATAATAAAAGAATTATCTATCATTTGTTAAAAACCAAAATTAATATTTTTCTCTTTTCCATTAACTTGAAGCTTCTAGAATTTTAAGATCATATTTGAAAGCAAATTATAAACAATGTTTGTTTATAAGTTATAGTTAGTTTAAATTCATTTTTTATTTTTCTAGATTTTGTTTTATTCACAATTTTTAGGTTATTAATTTAGGTTTCTTTTTGTTTCACATGTTTCTATTATCAAATATTTGATATGGATATGATCATGGATTGATTTTATTATCCAAATAATTTCAAGATGATTGATCCAAAAATAATTTTGGATTGCTACAAATAATTTTATGAGCAACAACAGATAAAATTTGGAAAAGCATCAAGATCAGACAGACGATTTTGCAGAACTGATTGCAGCCAAACCGTGAATAATTTGAAGCAACGGTTGAAAACCCAGAACCCAAATGGACCCATTTACCTTCCTCATAGAGATTTTCCCCAAAAAATGGATGATTTGAGAGATATTGATGTCTTTTTATGAGACAAATTTCAGGTGACGAAAATTAATAGTGACACCTAGACTATTCATTCATTGTATAAATATATGAGAAAGTTCAGAGCCATGGAGATCCAAAAATTGGAGAGGAGGATTTTAATACTTTCTCTTTTGTATATTATTTCTTTTGTAAACTTTTTATTTCTTTTCAAATGGAGTAATGAATGGACGAGTATTTTTAAACAAGAATATGGAATTCCAGGTTGCTTAATGGCTTTTGTCCTATGAGTAAAATGGTTTTATTTTCATTATAATATCTTCATATTCTTTTAATAATTGATTATGCATTGATTTAAATTATCTTTAGTCTTTTTTATCAATACATAATTAATTGCTATCATTTATGTATTAGTTTTTTCAATCTTTAAGAGTCTATTATCCAAAAAAATCTTCCAGGACTACAGTATGGGCATGTGATTTTGAGAAAGAATATGGGAAAGAAATTCATCTTTGGCTTTAGACCTGTGTGATGCTTATTCTATTTCATTCTTTCATTACTGTTATATTATGAAAATATTATTATGGTTGATTTTAGCTTTAGTTTTTCATCATATGGTGTTTTCATATTGTTAAATGTTATATGTTCTCCATAATTTCTTATTCCATTTTTTATGTGTGATCAATTGATCATTTGATTATTGTGGAATTTATTTCTAATGTTAAATGATAGATAATATTAATACTCATAATTGAGTTTTCTTTCATTCTTAAATATTGATTATCTTAAGATCACATGATTTTTAATTAGTTGTCTTCCTGTTGTTATTAATTTACTCCAATATCAAATACTTCTTTGAATGTATTCTGGAAGTGCTAGTATTGTTATGTTATAGGTTTCCCTTAACAACAGTACAGGAAGGAGCTCATACACCACAGAAAGATAAACCAGTTTCGTTGACCAGCGACAGGTTATTATGTGTGTTATTTAGTTAAGTTGTTTATGAATGAAACAATGATTACATTAATTAGCTTTGACTGTTTTTGTGTCATTGTTTCAATCGTATTCATTTAGTACTTATTCGTTTAATATATTTTAAAGAAAAAAGCCAAAAAGAAGTGGTGTTCATATTTGATTCAGAAAACTTTATCAAACAATCATTTTTGCAAGATTTCATGCAAATCTTGTAAACTGTATATAAATTGTTCATAATCATTTGTATATTCACATTCTTAGATAAATATTTGTAATTATTGTGTCGATTGTTAGAATCTTTTCTTTAGTTAGTTTATTTTATTTTTCTATCTTTAGGAACCTAGTTGGCTAACTGAGCCATTAAACCCATTAGAATAGGTTACACCAAATGGCTTGGGTTATTTAGACAACCCCAGACCGGACTCGCTCTTCCAATTGACGGACGATCAATTTCGCTAGTCAACAGGGAGTTGTAGCCTCCTTCTGGTTGGAGCCAAAGAATTCAAGGAGTTGTAGCTTTCTTCAGGTTGGAGCCAGAGAATAGGGGGTTGGAGCCTCCTTCTAGTTGTATCTCAAGAATCAGGAAGTTGGTGCTTCCAATGAATGTGTTCTTTTTTATATATAATAAAATAATTCCATGGTTTTCTCCCATTTAGGTTTCCACGTAAATTCTAGTGTATTGTGTTTCTATTGTGATGTGATGTTGTTTATAATTATACTGTTGATGATATATCGAATGATAATGATAAACAACTGAATATTGTTGAATAATATATTGTGGTTAAAAGTACTAAAATTGCTCATTACTGATTCACCCCCCTCTCAGTAATCCAACACCAGACTGAATGTTGGATGGAGGGATCATTGTCCCTATGGAGGAGTCTAATTGGATTATCCCTATGGTAATGAAACCTAAATAGAGAGGATAAATTTGCATATGTGTCGTTCTGAGGAGTCTGAACACAACCTGTGTCCATCATCCTTTCCTAACACCCTTCAAAAACGAGGAGCTAGAAAATGTTGGCGACAGGGAAGCATACTCATTCACGGATGACTTCTCAGGATATCATCAAGTTCAGATCATAGAGGAAGATCGGGCTAAGACCACCTTTGCGATTGAATGGGGATCATTTACATACACATTCATGGCATTTGGCTTAAAAAATGCCCCTGTAGTGTTTTCCCGAATAGTGGTCGCAACCTTCAAGGAATTTATCCACAAGTTCCTTGAAGTATACTTGGATGATTAGAATGTGTTCATTCTATTAAAGGAACACATATAATCTCTTCGACTAATGTTGGATAGCTGCCACCAACTATAGATCTATTTGAATTTGAAGAAACGCATCTTTTGTACACCCTTTGGAAATTGTTGGTCCACGTCGTGTGCAAAGACGGCTTGCTTGTGGACCTGACTAAGATTCTTGCCATCTTGGATATGGTATCCCCCACTTCAGTGCAAGAAATGTGTGCAACATTGGGACATACAGGATACTACAGACATTTTCATCCAGAATTATGTTCAAATTGTGATTCCATTGGAAATGTTTATGCACAAGGATATTGATGCAGAACCCCCTTCTCTCCTAAGGGTTGCGCGACCTCCTGGTATAGTATCGATCAATAAACTGAGTTGGATCGACTCTTTAGGTATCTACTAGACCCCAAACCCACTTACAAAGGTCCTTTCTCCAAATGTGCAGGTTGTATGTGACCCGCGGGTTCTCTCCTGAGCATTGTTCAACTTCCACACCAAGTGGGCGCTAGCTCTTCTCTAGCTAAGCCCATTCCTTCTTGCGACCACAGCTATGACCACTCACCTAACTCAAAAGGTATTTCTCGATTTCATGTATCAGGTATTTGCATGTGAGTCACCCTGACTCTCCCGACCTCTAAAATCCTGATAGGAGCCTAGCACGTGATAACCCCTCTATTATCCTTCAACGATGTGACCCTTCACTATGACCATGGGCCAATATTTCGAGCACTTCAGGATTTCATGTTTCACGAAGCTCGCTTGCTTGTCCTCCTAAACTTGCGAGTTCTACTCACTTGATCAACGATCCACAATCCCCATGATCCAACGATCCTAATCTCCTTTTCGTGTATCGGGATTTTGTGTTTCGCGAAGTTGGAGGGTCGCTCACCTCCCTTCTCCCGATATCTAAACTCCTGATATCCCCCTATACAATCAATGGTACAAATCTCTCCTCAATCTGATGGCTCAGATAAAATTGCGAACTTGGATTTCACAAGTTCCCAGAACTCTTACTTCTGATTTCCCGAGTTGCGAACTCTCGACAAGACCAGATTTATGGTCCATGATCTTCTTTCGATTGACGGTTGTGATCAAGTTGCGAACTTAGATTTCGCGAACCCTCACGACTCTTCCCTTTGAACTTTCCACTCTGTGAGTTAGTGAAATGTTGATCTCTCACCACGTGTCCTCCTTGATGGATGGTTCCGATGATTTTAGAATCTCGTAACCCCACTCCCCCTGTTTACTTTCAAAGCTTATCGTTAGTTAACTTTACCTTGATTGGGAGGCTATGATTCTTTTGCACTCATACTGAACGGTTGAGATCCTTCCTCCTCTTTGCTTGCTACTCATTGTCTAGACTCTAATCGGGGGGTCCAGATCTTTCCCTCCGAGCTTATGCTTTCTTCAGACTTAGAATATTTTCGAAAGACTCAAAGGCTTCGACCTTTATCCTTCCTACAAGTCTATTTATGGGATCTCATCCACACTTACGAAAAGTGTTATCCCTCCTGAGATTAATCTCGTGAAGACTTCGACTTCTCATGTACTCCTTGTGTTTCATGGATTTCGATAACTCATATCTGAAGGATTTATCGAAGAGAAATTCCTCTCTCCCTCCCGGCGTTCTCTTTTTTTGGTTCTTTGACTTCTTACAAAGTCCCTTCAACACTTAGTCGAATCTCGGATCTATGCACTCCTTGCACTAGATCTTTATGCGAGGTCTGAATTCTTGTGGAAAACTGTGCACGCCTTGCACCAGTCTCTTTACACTCCTTGCAAAGGGAAATTTTTGTGCTATCTCTTATGAGCTTCAGAATCAAAACAGATCTCATTAACGTGCTCCATGTGTTCTATGTGCACACCTTGCACCACTCGACAAAAGAGAAACAATTGAAACTTATCCTAACATTCACAGTTCCATCTACTCATAATGAAGTTCATTCATTCATTCATGAAAAAACAATAATAGAGAATTGAAAAACAATGTCCACACCATGCATTGGTTCAATTTTCCTTTGTTATATTCATAAGTGAAAAATGGATACAACTATAATCAAAACAAAAACTGAAAACTCTCAGAAATATCCTACTAACTTGAGCTAGCCTCATTTGAGTGTACATAACCTCTATTTATCTCAGAGGGATCTTAGGGTTCCCCCTGATTACTTGTCTACATCAAAACCTATCCTGACAGCTATCCTAGTGCAATCACATTCCAGAGCAAGAGTAGAAACTCCCACTTCGTTCGTGATCGTTCAAGCATGCCTCAAAATATTTTTTTGGCGTTGATTTAAGGTGTACTCCAATATCTGTCGTAATTTTCAGCGTTGAGACTCCGCACTGATTCCTAGACGTTGAGGGTCCTACTCCACGTGCTTGCCAACGATGCTCTTGCATCAGATATTAAATATGAATTGACAATGGAATTCCAACAAGCCTTCGATACCCTCAAAGAAAAGCTAGTTATTGCGCCCATTTTTATTTTCCCTGATTGGTCAAAGCTCTTCCATGTCCACGTTGATGCTTTGTCCATCACACTCGACATTGTTCTGGCACAAATAGGGGAGATAAATATCGATCATCCGGTTTATTTTTCTAGACGGAAGTTGTCTGATGTCAAAAGGAATTACACTACAACTAAGCATGAGGGCCTGGCCATGGTGCATGCCTTGAAAAATTCTGCCACTGATTTTTGGGGTTTGCTTTTAAATTATTTAGATCATTCTTCCCTAAAGTATTTGGTCAATAAATTGTTGTTTGGTGTCTGAATATATCAATGGTTATTGTTGTTTCAAGAATTTGAATTCAAGGTTCTAGTTGATCCAGGAAAACACAATGTTGGACTAGATCATTTATCATGGATTCGGACTAGGGAAGCTGCTACAAACCTTGAGGATGAACTCCCGGATGTGTAGCTTTTTCGGGTCGACATAGTACCTGATCAATTGGCCAAAATAGAATAATTTATCATCATTGGCCAAGATCCTACTGAATATACTCCTATGCAACATAGAAAACTAGTGACTCGTAGTGTTAACTATCATTTGATTGCCTAAAACTTGTATAAATTGTGCACTAATGGAATTATACATCATTTTTCTTTGGAACATGAATGAGACTCCCTCCTCTACAAAGCACATGAAGGTATTGTTGGAGGCCACAATGTTGGTAAGGCTACCACACGCAAGGTCATGTGCGCAGGGCGTTGGTGGCTCTTTATCTTTGCATACTCTAAAGAATACTACAAATGTTGTGATGTATGTCAACGTGTGGGAAAGCCATGCCATAGAGATGAACTCTCGCTATTCCCGGTGACTGCACTTGAGCCCTTTGAAAAGTGGGAAATATACTTTGTTGGGCCCATCAATTCTCCTACATGTTGCACAGGGGCATGATACATCATCACTGCCACTGAATACCTCACAAGGTGGGTTGAGGTAGCACCAGTCAAGGATTGTACAATAGAAAAAATAGTGTGCTTTATTTTTGAGAACATCATCAACCGCTTCAGCTGTCCAAAGGTGTTGATGAGTGATCGAGGGTCACACTTTGTAAATGAAATCATTCGACAACTTACCTAGGAATTCATGATCCATCATCAGAAAAGCACCCCTTATCACTCTCAAGCCAATGATACGACGAAATCCTTTAACAAAATTATAGAACATGCTCTCACAAAAGTTTGCAATGTGCAATGGAATGACTAGGACCAACGCATCCTTGTAGTATTATGGGATTATCAAACCACCTATAAAAGATTGAAAAAACACACATTATTCAGATTGGTCTATGGAAAGGAAGAAATCATGCCACTAGATATTGTTGTTCCTAGCCTCAAGGTTTCCCTTGCAACTCAGATGACATATGATCAGTCCCTCCAACATAGGTTGGATGAGCTTATGGAACTCAATGAAGACCGCATAATGGCAGGCTTCAACTAGGTGGTTAAAAAATACAGACAGAAGGTCTGACATGATCATAACATCCACCATAAAATCCTTTAGCCGGGATATTTAGTGTTGTTATATGACAACAAATATTTACAACATTCGGGTAAGCTACACATGTGGTGGTTAGGTATGTTTCGGCTAGTCTACATCATCAAAGCAAATAATACCAAGATGGAAACTTTACAAGGACAACCAGTCAAGGGTCTCATTAATGGTAGTAGTTTAAAAGTGTACTATGGACCTTAGGGTTCAACCACAATTTAGCTATATTATATCTTTTCAATTTATAAAGTAGGCTTAGCATAGGGTGTACAACAAGCAACATCTCTCATAGTCAGAATAAATTACATTTTTGAATAGTATCGCCTTAACATCAGTCAAGAAAATGGTGAGTGACAGTTTCAACAATTTTCAGATTTCCAATTCCAGCTACCAATCTAACATCTCTACAAGGTACATGTCCACTCTGACAATTCATGAGGGTCTCTAAAGAGTCTCCTGGAAATTCAATGCATTAAAAGGGAAAAGTAATCCAAGTTGGGCAGTTCACCCATGCCACAAGTACTCACTTAATTGCAATATCCCATTCTCCAATAACCCTTCCAATATGGACAATCTACAATATCCATCTCCCAAACAGCCTCATTTTACCATCACTTCCTACTTATCCTTCAAGCCATCCCATCCATTAAATTATTCCCTCCCTCCTTCCCCCCCCTTCACCACCTCTACTCTATATACATCCTCATCATGACCCTCTCTTTTGAGTAACCTTCTACCAGCTTCAGTCAAGACTTCTTTTTCTCTTCCACTACGGTTCTCCCACTCCCCTCGCATGGCATGGCTTAGCCAGTCATTTATCATCATCTATCATTAGTTCAATCGTTTATCATCTCTCTCATCTAGGCATTTCTTTGATTATCTTGATGCTTCACCCCCTTTGTTGATCAGACGAGACCATACTCATGGGATCACCGAGAGCCCTCCTCTCATCCATTATCTTCATACATCCTCTAAAATTCATGAGGCTCAGCCAAATCCACTTCTTCCATCCCCTTGGTACTACCCTTACTCCCACATATCCTCTTCTCCCCACAACCTTCCTAAATTTGAATGTACGTAATGTCTAGCTTGATATGGTTACCCCAAATTAACAAGAACAACAAAGAATGATGTTCTCCCTTGAGGGAACCTCAACTCTCTTCATTATTTGGTGCTTGTTGGTGGACTTTAAACAGATCGCTCATTCACCTCCACATGCACCATCGAAGGTTATGGCTCGATCAACACACCGCCCTCCCAGCTTATGTTGAAGGTCAATGATCTACTCTTGCTCCAACTATCCACTATTGGAACTTTCGCAGTTGGCTCGAGGATGAGCCCGACAATAGTGGTGGGGGCTTGTTGGCACCCAAATTTTTGGGTTCAATTTTGTGTGCACACACAAACGAAGTTGTGTGTGATCATTCTATAGTTTTTCGTGCACCTAAGGAAATGTGTGAGGAATGACATAAAGTGTGCACTGGATTGAGTTTTTTCAATTCACATGCCACGCTTAAATACTACCAAGTGCTCATTGTTCCGAGTTTTGTCAAGTGCGTCGAAAAACAAGAAGATGGTCGTTGGAATCAAGAAATAAATCATTGGGAAATCTCCCTGAATGATTACTTCCAATAGCATACCAAGATGTGGGAAGGCCAGAGAAGGATTTGGCTAGAAAGTTAAGATTTCCCTTGATGCGGGAAGTCTGCATGGAGCACTGGAAGACATTAGAATCACACAAGGTAGTTGTATCAGACAACCAAGTGGAGAAGAACAGAAATAGACAGTGCTCCCCAACAGATAAAACTATAAAAGGAAGCTATAACATCAGAAATAGGTCTAGCTATTCATCCAGTTAGAGAGTTTTTTTAGTTAGCATAGTTATTAGTGTCAAGCTCACTCTGAGCCTATTGTATTGTTGTAATTCTTTGAATATAGTTTTGTTTCTAATATATGTTTGAGTTTTGAGCAAAGATGCATTGTGAAACATGTTGTAATTCTAAGAGTTTATATAGCAAAGATATGAAGTTATTTTACTATAATATGTGTCTATCCTACACAATGTATATCTTGAATATGATGAAATGCTTCCAGTAATAAAGATACAATGGTTCTGATATATTTTGTGTCTATTATGTATGAGTTGAACATGTGTTTGTATCGTTTTAATTCTTAGTCCTCGTAGTTTATCAGACATGAGCTATATGGATGCCAATTGCATTGATGTTTCGTATGTTTAAACCTTCATCCCTGTCACAAGACCTTATGGTCTTTGTGATACCCTCTACATCTCAGGTGAGACCTTCCTCGGCCTTGGACGAGGATTGATATGACGGTTTTTTGGGGGTTTTGTTGGACAACTATGGACAAACCCTCGGTCTAAAACTCTCGAGCATTAAGAAAGATGTGACAGGGGAAAGCATGGACCGAAATCGCCTAGCATCATTCTAGTACAAATTTACAAAACATAAATAAACAAAACAACTGGGATTGCTTCAAAGCCAGGTTCATGGCACATATTTACTGAAATGTTTTTTCCATATACATGAATATCCTCGGAAACACAAGTCACCAAAAATAAAAACCATTATGTAGTCCATAGAAAAATGGGACTTCTACTTTGCATCAGGTCTAAATCCATGTTGTTCCCTTCTAAATCCCAGCAAATCAACGCACCATAATTGACTCTGCCATCCCCCGAATTAGCTAACTTGTCACAACTTGTGTCAAGAAACTATTTGAAATGCGGACCTGTGAAAGATCAACAGCCTATGAACTTGAATTTATTTATAAAAATAATAATAATATCCAGGTGCCAATTCTATTTCTTCAAACCCTATGAAAATAATTCACATGACTGGTCCTCCCACACCCACGCACTTCTGCACCTTCACATTTGCATTTGCGCTGAGTCATTTACAATTACCATATCCCCAAAATCTGCACACCTATATCTTCTACACATGTGCAATCAACACATGTATATCCTTCGCATAGCCAAGACTTGACTACTTTTATTTTCAACCCTTGTGCACACAATTCATCAATGATCCTCGCACAATTTCTACTTCTGCAATCTCTCATTCCTAATAGTTATGCATCAACTATTCTGACAACCCACGTAACTTGCACAATAACCTAGTCATTTATGGCACCTTGATTTTCTCCCATTTGGAAGAAAACAAAATTTATTTACAACTTGTGCGAAGTAAATGTCGTGATTTTCTATGACTTTCCTAGTGATTTCCATTTAACATTCATTATTTCGTAACTAACTCACGCATGGAAACGACATTTTTGTAAATGTGTTGGATGCAATTTATCTTAAATAAATTGCACCTTCGTAATGTACTATTCATAACTTTCACATATATAAAATTGCATTAAAAGAAACACATGTATATCAATTAGAAAAATAAAACAATGTTCTTATGCCTATAGCCTATGCACCACATCTTCCAGTAACAATATTTCTTCAGCAAGAATTTAGAGAAGCTCGATGAACAAACTCCCTTTCCAAACTTCCAAAATATCACATTGACATCAAACTCTTGGAAACTATCAGAACACAAGCACTGTAAATTTATAACTAGTATCGACGTTGTAGATATCCCTAATGCAAATGATGTACTAACTAAAGATGTATCCCTATTCAAAAAAAATGGTAATAAAAAAGGTTGTTTACCTAGAAATTTTCAAGCTTGTACTGAACCTTCTACTACCACCATATCTCAACACTCATCACAACCATATCTACCACAATTCCTACCCTCTACACAGCCAATAGTTTCACAATATGGTTTCTAACAAGCCACATAATTTGAATTATAACTGAAGCATTTATGACAGGTTGATTTGATCCCATTTATGAAGAAATCGCAAGGATTTGGACTCATGTGAAGTAAATCTCCCACATTTCTATGAACTGCATAATGGTTTCTATTTATGATTATGCATGTTTCAAATATATCTCGTATGTGCGGAAAGGACTTTCTATTGAATACGTGCCATGCAGTTAGTTGTAAAGCAATTGGAACTTGCTAAATTACTATTCATAAGGTTCACCTATATCAAAGTTCATTTAAAAAGAAGGCATATGGAAAATAGAAGAAGAAAAGAGCCCTTTAATTTGCAGTGATAATGTCAATTCTCTAGCTAGAGAAGACAAGAATTTCCATTGGTCTTCCTCATACCAGTGGTTCTTGAACAAGCCTCTAGAATAAAAGAAAAATGACAAACTTTGGACTGTAGGCCTTGTCAATGTTGGTTATGTACCTGAATTTTTCGACTTCAAAGAACTTGTAAACCGGTGTGCTCGAAGGTTCGATTCCAGGACAATAATGATTAAAGTAACATCAAAAACAAAGAATCTAATTGTCCTTACTTCGAAGATGTTCAATAAAATGATTTGTCTTCAATCTGCAAATAAAACTCTTCATCTTTCCAATGCAGACATCTTCCTGGCCTCTCGGGAAGGTGGTTCCAATGTATTGAGAAAATTTATACTACCCTCTACAAACATGTCGATCAACCTTTTAAAAATCGATATAACCTTGCTACACAAACCATACCGAGACTTTTCATGGTTGTTCGCACATGTAGTTGGGCGCGAGTCAACTTCACACATACCCAAGTCAGCTCTCTATGCACTATACTTTTCCTTTCGGAAGGATGCCATCTTTGATTGGGAAGAGGTGATATCAAATGAACTTTATTTTCAATTAAGTAACTACTTTACCACTCAAAGATTTTTCACAACCACATATTTGGTATTCGCAATTGCCTTTTGCAATTTCTTTGATGGTCTTTCTATCGAAGACATTGTTAATACACACAACAAACCAATTCATTTATGGCACCCAGTGTTATTCAAAAATGTTGGTTGGGGAAAATCCCAAGAGAATAAGCCAAGAAGACGAGAATTTTCTTAAGGGAAAGGGAATTTGCATTCAAGATGAAAACCAAACTTACATCCACTTGTATGGTTGTCAATAAAACCCCCTTATACTCCATTTATTTTTCTGTGATAGATAATTTGTCGTAGATTTTTGTCGCTAGTATAAATCCTGGTGTATTCTATTTGACAGGAAGAAGAAAAAGTAATTCATTACATTGCCTATCCGATTTGGCGACACAATCGTCAGGAATCTAGCGCATCTAAAAGAACAAAGAACTCTCAGACACACTTAATTTGTTTAATCTAAAAGAAGCAGATCCCCTCAATGTTTTTGACCCTAAGGGTCTCTTCTCATGACATTTATCATCGATAAAGTACAACAATCTTTTCACGATATTTGATGAAGAAACTTGTGAGAATCCATCAAAAAAGGACAAGAATGTATGCAGTGATATATTTTTGACAGAAATAAGTTCAAATACAAGAAGCCATGACAAACCAAGACAAAGGCGGGA
>JASDQU010010565.1:147841-163829 GCA_032191745.1 Picea mariana | reverse complement strand
AATTCTATGCAGAGTGAGTGATCGCAGGGAGGAGGGGATTGCAACCTTCGCTCCTGGACACTGGCAGACAGAGAGACGCAGGTCTCAGGACATCGTGGTCTCAGCTCGGGGGTGGCTAGTGGTAAATCCAGTAGGAGTCACTATGCCTACGGTTGGGTGGAAACGAGCACCCCTCTCAGCAGTTGCTTCCATTGCTGAACTTACTTCTGATAAGTGTTTTGCTCATATTGCATCTTGAATTTATATGTTGTCATGTATGTTCATAGACTTGTGGAATTGTACATGTTTTCCTGTGTAGGAATGTCTGTGTATTAATTGATGATAAGGAGTAGACATTAGCTCATAGAGCTGTGAAATTGTAAGGGATTGCAGCATGAGAGTGTTCGCGTAATGTTTGATATGAATAAGTTGATATATGCTTATCATAGAGAATAATATGCACGACGTATGTTGATAAAATGAAGCCAATCGTGCCCAGCCATTCTCGGGAAGTTGTTTTCCTTTATCCGCTTCCGGGAATGCCCCGGTAAGGATCTCTTCATAGAGATTTTCCTCTTTGGAAGGATTCACTAAGAACCCAGAACAAAGACTCGAGTATACAGGCCTTATTAACCCTGCACGAGGAGGAACGATTTTATTAAGGTTCCAAGGTAGCAGGGTTGTGAGGAGTGACAAGTCGACGAATGAGATCTCATCGGGTGAACCATAGTCATTCAAGACCATTAGATTGACGAAAGTAACGTGAGCGTTACATACCTTGCCCCTTGCCTTCTATTATCGTGAGCAACGAGAGATTGGGATTGTACATCCCAAGACCCAAAAGAACGAACCTGGACCATTAGATCTCGGTCTAAATTACCCGTCAGCCGTTGGATCGCGAAGATTTGCACGAAGTATAGCCTCTGGTAGGGAAGTGTGTAGGGGGAATGATCTGAATCATCGGATCCTAGATCATAATCCCGACAGCCATCAGATCTCGAGAAATTGCGTTGGAGTTACACCCTAATGTGCAGAGAAAGAGTCCTAGCCGTTGATCTCAGAAGGACATGTGTCAACATCCCGGAGAAGTCGTTGGGATAATAGTTTCATCGGGGTTTTGTTGAGTCTGATGATCGAGGGCTTGTGGTTCTCGAAATCCCGAGAATGAATCCTAGCCGTAAACCTCGGCAGGACACGTGTCAGCGTTCTGGGAGGCATCGGGATTTCTCTCATCGGAGATTTGGGGAGTGTAGAACCTTTTCAATAGGAAATCGCGATCCGCGATTTCCCGATGGGATCTGAGCCATCCAAACAGTAGGGACACGTGGCAAAGGATCCCGAAGAGTCGGAGATTTGGGGAGTGTAGAACCTTTGCAATAGGAAATCGCGATCCGCGATTTCCCGATCAGATCTGGACCGTCCATGGTTCGGGGACGCGTGTCAGAGGATCTCGTGGAGTCGTGGATCGTGAAATCGGGGTTCTCGAATACATAGAACTCTTGCCATCCGGAATCGCAATCCGCGATTTCCCGATAGGATCCGAGCCATCCATTCACACGGGACAGGTGTCTGAGATCGGACGAAAGTCGCAGATCGGGAAATAGGAGTTTCCAAGGACATGGAACGCTCGCAACAGGAAATCGCGATCCGTGATTTCCCGATGGGATCGACACCGTCCGTCTGCGAGGACAGGTGGCAAAGGATCGGGCGCCATCAGAGTTTTGTTCATCGGATTTTTCGATGGTAAGGAAATTGTGCAACAGGAAATCACGATCCGCGATTTTCCAATGAGATCTGAGCCGTTCATTACGAGGACGCGTGGCGGGAGATCCCAGAAGGTCGAAGTTCGGCATATCGGGAATCGGCGTATTGGGGATTTCAAGAATATGAAACCCTTGCATTGCGAAACTGCGATATGCGAATTTCTGACACCATCATAAGCCGTTGATCCAAGGGACACGTGTCGAGCATCCGGAGAGAATCGGGATATCATGAGTCCTGGGTATATGTGTTTTATGTCATCGCAAATGCCGAAACCCTGATGGAGGGTTATATGGTTGCAGTCATATGGTAAGTGGTCACATGGACCATGGTATAGCCAAGGGGGCTAGCCAGTGTAAAGGCGCGTCGAGAGTCCAGGGGACTTGTGCGCCATAACATTGAAAGGCGCCAAACCCTGACAAGAATTAAGACTGTGGTCTTGTGAAGTTGTGGTCGTATTGACCAGGACTTAGCCTGGAGAGCCAATACGCTAGGAGCACATCAAAGGCTTAGCCACATGGGGCTGAGGCAACCGAGGAGTGAATCAGAGATCAGAGATCGGTTTTTGTAGTTGCCAAGACATCGTGGGTGTCAAAACCCCGATAGAAGGAACCCCGAATCCCGATATAGAACCGAGGATTGGCATTTCGCTAATGCAGGTTTGTGGAGATTTCTCATGTATGAGAGATTAATCCCAAAATTTTTAAATTATGATAGTGGGTGTGTTACAAAAGGAAACAAATCCCAAATAGACACAATTCACAAGGTGTAGGAATCCTAAGAAATCTTGATGATATGGAAATCGAGAGTACAAAGCTACTGGACTGGGTAGCCCGGAGAATTGTTGAAAGCCAAGAGATTACACGTGACCTCGCAACACAGGAACCGATGTTGTTTGACCAATAGTCCTTAACATTTCACAATACTCAATACAAGAAGCATGAAAAGAAGCTGCATATAGAGAGGGTCAATGCCAAAAACAAAAATTTTGTTCATAAATTAAGATCAGTAGTCGATGTCTCAGGAGTTGCAGCATCTGAACTCATGCAACTATATCGTTCTATATGAGATTATATTGCAAATTGAATTTCAGAACAAGAGTTGCAAACCATTAAATTAAAGAAAAGAATAAGTGAACTTGAATAATCACTCACTTCCATACCACTATTGCACAACCACTAGCCATACTTTCAGCAGAACAAACTCCTCTAAGTACTCTAGGAACCTCAAATCATATCAGGAAAGCGCTTCAATTGTTGAATGGAGTTAGATTCTATGTTGTTGATAACATTAACAAAAGACTCGGTATGATCAGATAGGCATGGCAGGTCAACACCAGTCTACATGATCTTTCACAGAGGATTTCAAGTTTTACTAGAGATTTGCAAAGAGACTTGCAACATGATGAAGCATACTGCAAAAACGAGTTAAATATCTTCATTGCATGGGCAAGTAGTATCTCTAACCATCGAAGAAATCGGCATGGACGTCTGTCAATAACAAATATCCAAGTGGATATCGTTGGCCACCCACCTTTTCCAGCTGGCTCAAAACAGCTTTCTGTCAATTTTGGTAATTTATTATTTTTAGCAGTTTTTCGAGTCCTGAACTTCCGGAGCCGTTTTGAGGCCCTAAACGACGTTTTTTTGGGTATCTTTTGATCAAAAAAATTAATCATGAAATTTTCATTAGCACATGTATTCCTCAGATAGATATTTCCAACGGGCTATAGTATGCCTAAAATGGAGATCGTATGCAAAAGTTACGACCCCGAGAAGTTGATGTACTGACTTACCCAAATGGGGCCCAAATGACTTTTGGCACTTCATCTCCTAGGGTTAGGTTTTTGGATGTCTACGGTTTTTGACACCTATTTATTGTAAAAAGGCATTTAGATCCTCATTGTAATCTTCTTCTTCTGAATGAGTGTAGTCATCATATCTCTTCTCGGAGATAAGATGCCACCATTCCAACAAGCTTTTTTTCCGCTGCATTTTACAGTTTCAGCTTATTTCCTTGTTGAATAGAAAACCAGTTTTATTGTATCTATGTCATTATGTTTTAAGCATATGTTAATAATTTGTAGTCATTTTGTTCTGCTCATAAAATATGGATCAATGGTATCAGAGCGGTCTACTCCTTGCCATCTTAATGCATGTCCCAAACGAGGTCAGAGTACAAAGAATTGGGTCTCAAACTTGTTTCTCTTGAGGACCAAAGCTCTCGCACGCCCAAGCGACCTCTCATGGCAGGAGAAAATAAAGATGAAGGGACAGGATATCCTTTCAAAATTTTGCTTGAGGAATCCCTCACGCAACAGAGGAATTATGATGATGACTTGTATACCAAATGGACCACACTACGACAAGAAAGAGACCAAGCAGTGCCAGAGTTCAAAAATATATTTCATACCTTGCACACCAAGCTGGGTATCAAAGATTCAGAGCGACATATAGTACTCAAGTATTGTGGTACCTTGCATAGATACATCCAAACCGAAATGGAGTTTTTGGAAATCTCGTCCTTGGGCATGGCCTACTGATATGTCGTCAAAATTTAGCAAAAGCTCAAACAAAAGACATGGAAATTTGGGCCCGAGAACCCCTCACAAAAAAATCCAAGAAAGGGCAGCCCCAACCCACAGAACAAAGGGCAGAGCAAAGATGGACAGTATCAAGACAACCATTCCAAGTCGTAAGTAAAGAAGGAAACCGGAAAGACAAACAAATATACTGGGAAGTGGTGCGACTTCCATAAGATCCCTTGGCATAACACTACTAATTGCCACTCAAAGCAGTCGTTGGTGGCCGAAGTGAAAGCCTATGAATCAAATTTGGGTTCTAACTCTTATTCAGAACCAGAAAGGGGAAGACAGATCATTGACGTGGAACCCAGTGCCACTGTTTGTACTCCAATCTCCAGCGTGATGAACTAGATGAGCCAGAAGAAGTAGAGTGCCTCTTCCATTCACAAATGTGGTTAAAAGGCACCCCATTGCACTTCATCATTGATAGCGGTAGCTATAAGAACCTCATCTCAGCAGAGGTTGTCAAGTGGTTGGCCCTGCCGACAACGCCGCACCCACAACCCTACACCATTGGATGGCTCGGCCAAGGAAGTGATCTTTGAATCAGCCAATAGTGTTGACTATCGTACGACATCAAGACCTTCAAAGATGAGGTATTGTGTGATGTTTATCCTCTCGAAGTTTGTGATGTTATTTTGGGCCAACCTTATTTATGGAAACGTCATGTTGTATATGAGTCTAGGCCTAGTAGTGTTATTATTACTTTGAACAGAAAATTTTACAGGATACCCAAGGCAATCCCACCTAGTGCTATTTCCTTGATCTATGCCAAGCAGTGCAGGAAGGTCATCTCTCAGATGGGGAAGTTTGTCTTCTTCATGATTCTCTCTTTGAATGAGTGAAAGATCACAACCACATCCAGTGTCTCTACAGTCAACCTCTCCACACAGAAGAAGCAGGTAGATAAGGTCATCGAACAATACTCAGATATCTTCTCCTCACCTACCAGGGTACCTCTGCACTATCAGGTCAAGCACCCCATCGATCTAACCCCCGACGCATCGCTTCCCAATGGGCCAGTCTATCATCACTCTATGTTAGAAAATTAAGAGATCAAGCAAAAGATCCAAGAACCACACCACAAGGGTCACATCCATCCCATCTCATCACCTTGCGAAAGCCCAATCATACTGGTACAGAAGAAAGATGGAACTTGGCAACTTTGCATTGATTACTGGGCCCTGAATAAAATCACAGTCAGAAACCAATACCCAATTCCCCGAATCGATGACCTCCTTGATCAACTCACGGGGGCCAAATACTTCAGTAAGATTTATCTGAATTCTGGCTACCACCAGGTCCTGATAGAACAAACAGATGTATGGTAGACCGTCTTCAAGTCAAAGGAAGGCCTTTTTGAATCGTTGGCCATGCCCTTTGGTTTGAGAAATGCTCTGGCAACTTTCATGAGGATGATGGACCATATCCTGCAACCATTCACCAATAATTTTGTAGTGGTGTATCTGGATGAAATACTCATTTATAGCAAGTCTTGGGCAGAACACTTGCAGCATATTCAGCAGGTTCTGCACACCCTGCGGCAGCACAAGCTATACGCCAACTTGGAAAAATGATCCTTTGGCATGGACAGGGTCCATTACCTGGGATACATCATTGATCAGCATGGAGTACATGTGGATCATTTAAATTTTCATCAACAGTTGTAGTCCTCGGATAGATCTTTCGAACGGGCTATCGTACGCCTAAAACGAAGATAGTATGCAAAAGTTACGACCTCAGGAAGTTTATGTACTGACTTACCCAAACGTGGCCCACGTGACTTTTGGTGATTCATCTCCTAGGGTTAGGATTTTAGATGTATAGGGTTTTTGGCACTCCTATTTATTGTAAAAAGGCCTTCAAAGCTTCATTTTAATCATCTTCTTGCGAATGAGCGCAACCGTCACATCTCTTCTCAGAGATAAGCCGCCACCATTCCAACAAAATTGTTTTCTGCTGCATTTTACAGTTTCAGCTTATTTCCTTGTTGAATAGAAAACCAGTTTTACTGTATCTCTATCATTCTGTGTTAAGAATCTATTAATAATTTGTATTCATTTTGTTCTGCTCATAAAATCTGGATCAAAGAAGAATAAAGAAAATAAAGGCAAGTTGGGAACAAAGAGTAAAAATATTGCAAGATGCAATTGTTACTTGTGAAAAAATCAATTAAATGAGAGGCGATGCTATTTTAAAATCATTTGATGTTGTTAAAGAACTGCAGGGTCCACAACTTTTCATAAATGCATCCATGATCACTAAAGAGGAGCTTGATAGTCACTTGGTGGCAATGAATACTTCATTATCTAGCGACTTTGACAACCTCGTGGAGTTTCCCAAAGAAGAATTGAAATAGTGGCTTGTTACATTTTTAATGAGAACGAAGACCACTTCTTAGCCATTGACCAACTGCAAGTGGAATTCAAAGAAGTAGAGGAGAATATTTTCACACTTCTAGTTAAGCAAGAAATCACCATCCCACCAATGAAGAACTATATTGATCACTGGGTAAAGAACGCCTTAGAATAGATTGTCATCCTAAAATAATGACTAGAAACAATTACTAAAACAGAATCCCAAACCAAGAAATGTTATAAAGGTACATACATAGTAAGAACACACAAACCAAAGTAATGGAACATTTCCTTGTTGCTAAGTAGTCAAGTATCCATTGATTTGCTTCTGTTATGCTTTTCTTTTGTTGACTTAGTAATTGCTAAAAATTATTTCTTTTATGACCTTTGAATACCTAACATTGGTTTCTAACTATCTTTCTTTCTTTCTTCTAGGTCTTTCTTCTATTTAATGGTCCACAAGATCCCCAATCCCAATCCATTTGGACAAAGGCCTTTACTTTTTATAGACACTATTTAAAATACAATTGTATATTTTTTTAGCTTGTCACGGAACTATTTAGGCATAGATGGTCATTGATTTTCTAGCCTTTGACTTTCAAACTCAATTTTCAAGTCTGTCTTCACTCCTTATGATTTTTCTATGAAATATCATGTTAATTTCTCTACATATGTGAATATTTACTTTCATTCTACGAAATTCTATTTTTACTTTTATATGTTTTTACATGCATTATTGAAAAGACAACTATATTTTTTTTTTTTCTTGCCAAAGAAACATTTTGGCATAGATGGCCAATGATTTTTGAGGCTTTGAGTTTTGAACTGAATAGTTAGTTATATGTTCACTCTTTATGATTTTTCAATGAAATGTCATGTTAAGTTCTCTGCATATGTAGATATTTAGTTTCATTCTGCAAAATGTTATTTTGACATTTATGCCATGATTTGTAAATTGTGTATCGTATTGTGAATACTAAATAGAATACAACCTACTCCTTTCTTAGAACTTACTTCCTTTGTGAATGTTTACTTAGCAAACCAATTGTATTTTCAGTTTTTTTTTAATTGTCTATGATGACAATTTTTACTGCTCCATTTAATTGGTATAAAAAATGCAAGAGGATTTGTCCTGCTTAGATTCTTTTTTAGACTTAAACATCATTAGAGATCAACTATGGTAATTGAAAATTCTCTAGTAGACCAATACTTTCCTGCGCATTATTCTTTTTCCATTCATGTCGTTTACAAAACCAATTTTCCTATTAAACTAGAACATTGACAATTGCTCTGCTTTTGCATTGTCTTTGATCTATTTAGTTCTCTACACATTGTGATCTTAATATAATTTTTCAAGTGCATACTGAACCAGTTAAATACAAATCAACAAAACATTTCCTTCTTGGTAAGTCAAGCATCCATTACATATTATTTTCCTCTTCTTTCCCTTTGTTCACCTGGTAATTCATCAGTCTTATTTATTTTCTGATATGTCAAAAGATAATACTCATTTCTAGATATATTTGTTTCTTTCTTATAGGTCTTCTATTTAATGCTCCATTCTTCTCATTTAAAAAACATTTTCTTTATGTAACTCAACATCTGCACACTTTACATTATTTTCCCGCACATCCTATCCTGCACACACTTTACATTGCTTCCAACAAATCCTAACATTGGCACACTTTACATTGCTTCTGACTCATCCTCACCTCCGCACACTCCTTTTTACTAAGTTTTATGCTACTTTTTTTTTTCTTTTTTTACATAGTCCAATGATAAATCTTATCTTCTCTATTGAGAACTTTATGTCCTTTGCTTCTCGCACATCCTATCCTCCACACACTTTTTATTGAATTTTATGTGCAAAGCTTCCACAATTTCACGATTGTCCTTTATCTCCACACACATTTACTTTCGTACAATACAAAGACTCAACCTAAATATTTTGGTTATTCTATCATTTCTTTTGAAATCTCTTGTTCCCCTCCTGTTTCTATGGAATATTGCAATAAAGATGTCATGATCTTAATATTATTTTTCAAATGCATAGTGAACCACTAATGTAGAAATCAACTGCAAATACAAGGCATCATCTGAATCAACAATTTCCCAGATTAAACTTTGCAACCTATTTTTCAGAATTGTTCCAACTTTTCTAATTGTCACTCCATCTCGACTTCTAGGAAAGATACAACGAAAAAAATGTAAAAGGTTTCATTGCAAAATTATTTATATATATATATATATATATATATATATATAGAAAAACAAGGGTATTATCTTATACAATAAATTTGAAAACTACAATTTTCAAGTATAAGTATATAACACATTTTGATTTAGTAAACGATATATATAAGATGGTTTCAGAATGTATACTTGCTCGCAGATAACCTTGGTCAACGTTGACATAGATATCGTCCACAGATTTCTACCCACTTTGCTTCCTACAATTCTAAGGTGCAAACACTTTGCACTGGTTCTCGCACATCCCAGCTTCTGCACGCTTTACATTGCTTCTCGCATAACATAAATTCCATCCCTTATCCTGAAAAATCTACCCACTTTGCTTCTTGCAATTCTAACACACACAGACTTTGCATTTGTTCATGCCCATCCTAACCTCCAAACACTTTATACTGCTTCTTGCATATGCTAATGTCCCCATTGAACACTTCACTTATTTACATTGCTTCCCACATATGCCAACCCCCCTTTCAACATTTCATTTATTTACTTACTATGTTTTACTCCACAATGGACATTTACCATTTAATCACTAAGTTTTACTTGACATTAAAAATTTACTAAGATTTACTTCACATTGAACAATTTACCTTCTTGCATACTTTTACAAAGTTTTATGCTAAATGTTTTTAGTCCAAACACTTTACATTGATTCTCACATATGCTAAACTTCCCATTGAGCATTTCACTTATTTGCTTCCTACATATGCTAACCTCCACATCGAACATTTCACTTATTTACTAAGTTTTACCATGGATTCAATACTTTACATTTTTTATTGTTTTTTACAAAGTCTTATGCTAAATGTTTTTGCATCAACAATACTAAATGTTTTTACTTGTTTTTTTATTTATTCTTATAATTGTCTTGTCTACATAAACAATAATCTTATTCTTATTTATTATATGTATTGTTTAATTATTATCTTTTGACAAAGACTATTCATTACCTATGCATTTACTTATAGTAAGTTTCATTGTTCAGCATATATTTTCCAACTAACTCGGCAAGGATTGTGTGGGACTATGATGCCATGCAGCCCTTGTTGAAGAGTGATTTAATATTAAATATAAATAATTTAATACCTAGAAACTTAATGATAATAAATGCAACAACAATGAACAATGATTAATATATATTAGTATATGAAAATTAAATATATGTTATTAATAATTAAAAAATTAAAACATATTTAATACAATAATAATAATCTGGAATCGGTCCGCTAACTGGAGGTGACAGTGCCCTACAAAGCTCACTTCAGCTCCTTCGCAGTGCTTAATGCCCAGGCCCAATCGGCTTGCAATGATATGTTGATCGACTAGTAGTGATCTGCCAGGGGTTGCGTCCCTCAAGCCATGTGCCCAGCTGAAGGTGGTGCCCCACTGCTTCCCCTTGCCTCTAACATTGATTCATTTAGGCATCTTATCAATGCCCAAGGGAAGAAATCGCTTTCCATATCCCTTCCAAAAATCATTAAAAAACTGGATGAAGTCTCAGAAATCGCCTTGCCACCGGATCAGCCCACGCGCATCGCAGTGTCCCTTGCAGATCAGGAATTGGTCGGACATTTTACAGGGCTCTGGCCCTCTCCTTGGACAACAAATAAATGGGTGGGAAAAAAATGGAGGCCTATGATCTCCAACAGCATTACCTCTTATGCATTTAGAAGAGGCTTCTTCTTATTCGATTTTATCTCCAAATATGATCGCGATCTGATATTCAGAAATGGACCCTATTTCATGGGGTCGTAGGGCTTGTATCTCAATATATGGTCGTCAAAATTTGATCCAGTTGTAGACGTCCCTAAATCAGTTTCGGTCTAGGTTCGCCTGCCCACTCTGTTGATCCATTGTTGGAATCTCGAATCACTAGAGTCAATAGGAAATGGGTTGGGAAAATACATTGATAAGGTGGATCCCAAGGACCAATATTATTGTTCTCGGATCTGTGTGGAAGTAGACCTCGAAGTCGGTCTCTCAGAATCCATTAAGCTAATTGTGGGGGAATGGAAACACTTCCAAAATCTAGACTACGAACAATTTCCTTTCAAGTGCAAAAGTTTTCATGAATACAGACACTTCCAAAATCATTGCCCAAAAAATAAGATCACACAACAGGAGAAGAAGATAGGGGAAGTGTGAAAGCAATCCAAGCGATCAAAGCCCAATCCTAAAGTAAATCCTAGAAGAGAAAGTAAATCTCCCAATCCAAACCCGACAAATCCAAGAAAGAACAAGGAAACTTAGAAAACCCAGATTGAAGTTGAAAATAGTTTCTCTAGACTGAGGGATCTAGAAGCGGAAGAAAAGGATCCCAATGAAAGTGCGATGGAGTGCCAAAACAATCAGAAAGGGAACAAACTAAAAGACAATGAATTACCTCCTTCCCAATATTCAATAAATGCTTCTAAAGCACAAGAGGTAGGAAAAGAGACCGAAAGCTCGGAAGAAGAAGACGAGGAATTTTTATATCTCCCAAATATCTCCAAAACAAGCAACCAAAGGGCGGAAATCTGAAAAAGAAAAGAGGGAAACTGCCACCTACAGGTACATGGTCCAAGGATCCCAACCCACATTGGAAAAAATGCTAAAAAATATAAGGAGCACCAGGCATCAAGGGTAGCCTTCTAAGGGGGCTTCCACAAACCCCAGAAGTAAGTAATGCAGGTCATCTCCTGGAATTGTAGAGGATTAGGGATTAGAACTAAAGAAGAAGTGATGAAAGATCTGATTCTCATCTCAAATCCAGATATCCTACTAATACAGGAGACCAAAATGGAGGAGCGGGACTTCCTTCTCGCCAGCCAAAAATTTTGGAAAAAAGGAGCAGTCGCAGCTATCAGCGCTAGAGGAGCCTCCGGTAGAATAGGCACCCTATGGGACGTTGCTAGATTTGATCTAGTATTTTATGAATCCTGCAATCACTGGATCCTCACCCACCTTCTTAACAAGCCCTCAGGACACCAGGTTTGTCTTTTTAACATTTATGCTCTAGTTCTTCTTTCTGGAAAAAAAAAAAAACCAATTCTAGGATCTTATTAGAGATTCTCTCAGAACCCATCAACTGGAAAATATCGTCCTAGCTAGGAACCTCAATGTAACACTCTCCCTCGAGGAAAAAAAAGGTGGCTCGTTAGTCAGAGATCCAATCCGAGAATGGGTTGAATATATCATAATGGAATGGGATATTGATGATATCAAACCCTCCAAAGGTAAATTTACTTGGTTTAACAAAAGGGTCAGACTGGGTAACATCGCTTCCCACCTAGATAGATTCTTGATCCAAAATACCTTCCTAATCTTAGGCCTTAATGTTGCTTCTAAAATCATCCACTTTAGTGCCTCCGATCACAAACCAATAATCCTTGAAATCTCCAATGATGCAAACCTGGGACCTATCCCCTTTCTCTTTAGTCCCTCTTGGATCCACTTGGAGGGATTTCAAGATCTGGTCCTCAATGTATGGCATAAACCAGTTTCAGGCTCCCCCTTTTTCGTTTGGGAAGAAAATATTCAAAGGCTCAAAAAAGCCCTCAAAGGGTGGGATAAATCCATGAAATCACCCCTCAATCAGAGATTAGAAGCTTAACTCCACCTGGAAATACATCAACTGCATATGGAAGAAGATTCTATCACTCATGGAAAGCTGGAACAAGAAGCTTCCCTCCAACGCACCCTTCACTTTGCATGCAGACTGGAAGAGGAGAATTGGAGACAAAAGTCTAGAATCCTATGGCTAAAAGCGAGTGACAGGAACACCACTTACTTCCATAAACAAGAGGAAGCTTAGAAGAAAACCAATTCTGTAAAAGAAATCTATTCTCAAGACCAAGTTGTCCCTGGTTTTGAAGAAATCAAAAAAGTTGCTCACAACCACTTCAAAAAAATGTATACAGAGGAGTCACAACCCCAGAACTTAAACTTCCAACATATTTTAAATCAAGTGCCCTCTAAATTGCAGCCGAACTCCAACCAAATCCTCATTGCCCATGTCTCTAGAAGAGAAATTAAAAAAGCCTTAAATGAGATGGAACTTGTCAAAGCACCAAGACCCGACAGTTTCACTGTTGGTTTCCTCAAATCATGTTGGAAAACAGTCAAAAAATACCTCCACATAATGGTGTTGAAATCACAGGCCTGCAACAAGATTGGAGGGAGAACCAATTCAACCTTCTTGGCCCTCTTACCTAAAGAGAAACGGGCCACCTCCTTTGATCGATTTCATCCAATCTCTCTCTGCAACATAGGTTACAAAATTATCTCAAAGGTGATAGCCAATCGAATTAAAGGACTCCTTCTAGCTATCATTTCAAAAAACCAAGGTGGTTTCATCAAAGGAAGGAAGATATTGGACAACATAATTCTGGTACAGAAAGCTATCCACACCAGCACTCTCTGGAAAGAAAAAGGTATGATTGTCAAATTGGATTTGGCTAATGCGTTCGGCAGAGTTAGACATGAATTTCTCTTTCAGGTAATGCTGTGATTTGGCTTTGCCCCTGAATTTATAAATTAGGTAAAAGCCTGTATTGGTTCTCCCTGGATAGCCCTGCTGATCAATGGCAGAGCAACAAATTTCTTCCAAGCGTCTAGGGGGATCAGACAAGGTTGTCCCCTCTCGCCTCTACTCTATGTTATCTAGGCCTCGGTGCTCAGATTTCAATTAGAGAATATTCGTCTTTGCCAAGAGCTAATGGGCCTCATAATGGAAAGAGGAACAATAGAAATAAATCATGCTCAGTTCACAGACAATATGCTTCTAGTTGGAGGAGCTAGCACTATCATAGATAGGAAATTCAAATAGGAGCTAGACATATACACAGTAGCGTCAAGAAGAAAAATAAACTATGCAAAAAGTCAAGTTTTTGGTTGGAATTGTACTCCAAGGGAAATGGCAGACGTCTCTAGAATTTTGTAGATAGCAGGGAAATCGCAATGGGATTCCTTCACTTACTTAGGGATACCCATATCAAATTATGCTCTAAAATCTGCTCAGTGGCTTCCATTAATCGATAAAATGAAGAATCGAATCAATTCGTGGGGAGCTTCTTGGCTAAACCTAGTTGAGAAAATGGTTCTCATTAAATCGGTGCTCTCCAGCATCCTAATCTACCAATCCTCCACCTTGCTCACTCCAGCTGGACTCATCTCCAAATTTGATTCATTGCTAAGATGTTTCCTGTGGAAATGGGGGAAACACAATGAAAACAATTTGTCCCTGGTCAATTGGGGGAAGATTACTAAACCATTGTATGAAGGGAGTATTCAAATCCACGATCTCGTAATCCAGAACCTGGCTCTTGGTGCTAAGATCCTCTAGGATTTAATAACAGGGAAGAAAAACTGGAGTAAGAAAGTCCTCTGGAAAAAGTATTTCTCAGGAGCAAGGAAAATTTGCCTCGACGCAGACCCAAAAACTTCAAGAGGTTCCCCAATCTTTGCAATCTATCAAAAAGCTCACCCCCTCTTCAAGGCAGATCTAACTTGGAATATGGGGAATGGGAAAAGCATCTGCATCTGTGAGGAATCCATTTTTGGGGATCTGCCTATGGATACCTTGCCTGGCATCTCCAATCTCAAGCCATGGCTTCACTCCAAAAACACAATTGTACTATGGGATCTTTCAAGCTGGAACAATGACGGAACCTGGAAAGAATGGAGCATCTTGATCTGTCCAAGTCATCTTCACAATGAAGAAATGATCTTGTGCAGCGGACTTCATGGTAAATCCCCTCTCTCTTCTTCCATGATGAATTCATGTGGCTGTGGCGATCTCTCTGGAAAATACACTGCAGCCCAGGGTTATAAAAAATTTAAATCTCTTCCTGGCGCGGTACCCAACCCTGCACTCTGGAAAGGTGTTTGGAATACCAAAATGCTGCCAAAGGTGGACATTTTCATCTGGACACTGGCCCACAACAACATAATCATAGGAGAAATTCTAAAAAAAATGGTTGGGAAGGCCCCACAAGATGTCCCCTCTGTTGTCAACAAGAAGAATCTGCCAACCACCTCTTGTTGTCTTGTGCCTATGCAAAAGAGGTTTGGAATCTCACCCTCTCTCCTTGGTTGAATCTTGTAAGTATCCCGGAAGAAATCCCAATTCTCCTCACAAACTGGGATAAAAATTGCCCCTTCACTCCCCACAAGAAAGACAGGCTCAAGTACTGTTGGATGTCTCTCCCAAAGTTTACTCTATGGATGCTTTGGCTAGAACGTAACACCCGCATTTTCAGAAGCAAAACCTCTACACCTTCACAGGTAGTTGTCTGAGCTAAGGCATTGCTGGGAGACTATATTCACTCGCTAATCCTTCCAGATAACAAATCTCAACTTCCACCTAATGAAGAAGATTGGGTGTTGAGCCTAATCCCAAAGGCCTATGGTGTTGGGTCTCCTCACTTGCCTCAATTGGTTCTTTGGGAAATTCGCATGGATCCATTGAGCTTCTCAAACTGGAGGAAGGTGCTCCATCATCACGCTATGTTCTTTGACAGAGCCTCTAAAGGGAATCCAGGGGCAGTAGGAGGAGGAGGGTTTCTTCTGAGTCCAGATGAAACAACTGAATTCACCCTCTCTTGGGGGATTGGAGAAGACACCAACAATATCGTTGAAGCACTCGCACTCTAGAAAGGACTGCATCAAGCCTTGGCAAGGAAATTTAAAGAGGTCAATGCCTTTGGAGACTCTCGGGTGATAATCCAAGCTCTAAACATCCATGCCCTACCCCACAACATGAGGCTCTGCCACATAATTCGAAAGATCGGGACTTTACTTCCAGCCTTCCACAAAATTAAATTCTTTCACATTCTTCGGGAGTTGAATGGAGAAGCGGACAAAGAAACCAACATTGCTACCTGGTTGAGAAAAGGGACCCTGTGTATTAATGGAAATACAAAAAGCTTCAATATACCTTAGTTCTGAGAGCCTTTTAGATGACAAAACCGAAGATAGATGACCTATGTGTAATGCTAATTCTGCCTCTTAGGACAAGGCATGAAATTAATGGTGTACCCGTGTCAGTGATTATACATAGCCGTTATTGTTAAAATAG
>JASDQU010010565.1:121055-144416 GCA_032191745.1 Picea mariana | reverse complement strand
TCCTTCTTGCGACCACAGCTATGACCACTCACCTAACTCAAAAGGCGTTTCTCGATTTCACGTATCGGGTATTTGCATGTGAGTCACCCTGACTCTCCCAACCTCTGAAATCTCGACAGGAGCCTAGCACGTGCTAACCCCTCTATTATCCTTCAACGATGTGACCCTTCGCTATGACCATGGGCCAATATTTCGAGAACTTCGAGATTTTGCATTTCACGAAGCTCACTTGCTCATCCTCTTGAACTTGCGAGTTCTACTCGCTTGATCAACGATCCACAATCCCCACGATCCAACGGTCCTAATCTCCTTTTCGTGTATCGGGATTTCTTGTTTCACGAAGTTGGAGGGTCGCTCACCTCCCTTCTCCCGATATCTAAACTCTTGATACCCCCCTATACAATCAATGGTACAAATATCTCCTCAATCCGATGGCTCAGATAAAATTGCGAACTCGGATTTCACAAGTTCCCAGAACTCTTACTTCTAATTTCCCGAGTTGTGAACTCCCGACAAGACCAGATCTATGGTCCACGATCTTCTTTCGATTGACGATTGCAATCAAGTCATGAACTTGGATTTTGCGAACCCTCACGACTCTTCCCTTTGACCTTTCCACTCTACGAGTCAGTGAAATGTTGATCTCTCACCACGTGTCCTCCTTGATGGACGGTTCTGATGATTTCAGAATCTCATAACCTCGCTCCCCCTGTTTACTTTTAAATCTTATTGTTAGTGCACTTTACCTTGATCGGGAGGCTATGATTCTTTTGCACTCATACCGAATGGCTAAGATCCTTCCTCCTCTTCGCTTGCTACTCATTGTCTTGACGATGATCGGGCGGTCCAGATATTTCCCTCTGAGCTTACGCTTTCTTCAGACTTAGAATATTTTCGAAAGACTCAAAGGCTTCGACCTTTATCCTTCCTGTGAATTTTTTTATAGGATCTCGTCCACACTTACGAAAAGTGTTATCCCTCCTAAGATTGATCTCGTGAAGACTTCGACTTCTCATGTACTCCTTGTGTTTCATGGATTTCGATAACTCATATCCGAAGGATTCATCGAAGAGAAATTCCTCTCTCCCTCCTGGCGTTCTCTTTTTTTGGTTCTTTGACTTCTTGCAAAGTCCCTTCAACACTTAGTCGAATCTCATATCTATGCACTCCTTGCACCAGATCTTTACGCAAGGTCTGAATTCTTGCAGACGATTGTGCACGCCTTGCACCAGTCTCTTTTCACTCCTTGCAAAGGGAAATTTTTGTGCTATCTCTTATGAGCTTCAGAATCAAAACAGATCTCGTTAACGCGCTCTTTGTGTTCTATGTGCACACCTTGCACCACTTGACAGAAGAGAAACAATTGAAACTTATCCTAACATTCACAGTTCCATCTACTCATAACGAAGTTCATTCATTCATTCATGAAAGCACAATAATAGAGAATTGAAAAACAATGTCCACACCATGCATTGGCTCAATTTTCCTCTGTTATATTCATAAGTGAAAAATGGCTACAACTATATTCAAAACAAAAACTGAAAACTCTCAGAAATCTCCTACTAACTTGCAGCTAGCCTCATTTGGGTGTACATAACCTCTATTTATCTCAGAGGGATCTTAGGGTTCCCCCCGATTACTTGTCTACATCAAAACCTATCCTGACGGCTATCCTAGTGCAATCACAGTCCAGAGCAGGAGTGGAAACTCCCACTTCGTTCGTGATCATTCAAGCATGCTTCAAAATATTTTTTCGACGCTGATTTAAGGCGTACTCCAATATCTATAGTAATTTCCAGTGTTGAGACTCCGCACTGATTCCCAGACGTTGAGGGTCCTGCTCCACGTGCTTTCCAATGATGCTCCTGCATCAGATATTAAATATGAATTGACAATGGAATTCCAGCAAGCCTTCGATACCCTCAAAGAAAAGCTAGTTATTGCACCCATTTTTATTTTCCCTGATTGGTCAAAGCTCTTCCATGTCCACATTGATGCTTTGTCCATCACACTCGACATTGTTCTGGCACAAATAGGGGAGAGAAATATTGATCATACGGTCTATTTTTCTAGATGGAAATTGTCTGATGTCAAAAGGAATTACACTACAACTAAGCACGAGGGCATGGCCATGGTGCATGCCTTGAAAAATTCTGCCATTGATTTTTGGGGTTCGCTTTTAAATTATTTAGATCATTCTTCCCTCAAGTATTTGGTCAATAAATTGTTGTTTGGTGTCCAAATATATCGATGTTTATTGTTGTTTCAAGAATTTGAATTCAAGGTTCTAGTTAATCCAGGAAAACACAATGTTGGACTAGAACATTTGTCATGGATTCAGACTAGGGAAGCTGCTACAAACCTCGAGGATGAACTCCTGGATGTGTAGCTTTTTCAGGTCGACGTAGTACCTAATCAATTGGCCAAAATAGAAGAATTTCTCATCACTGGCCAAGATTCTATTGAATATACTCCTATGCAACATATAAAACCAGTGACTCGTAGTGTTAACTATCAGCTGATTGCCTAAAACTTGTATAAATTGTGCACTAATGGAATTATACATCATTGTGCTTTGGAACACGAATGAGACTCCCTCCTCTACGAAGCACATGAAGGTATTGTTGGAGGCCACAATGTCGGTAAGGCTACCACACGCAAGGTCATGTGCATAGGGCATTGGTGGCTCTCTATCTTTGCATACTCTAAAGAATACTACAAACATTGTGATGTATGTCAACATGTGGGAAATCCATGTCATAGAGATGAATTCTCGCTATTCTCAGTGACTGCACTTGAGCCCTTTGAAAAGTGGGAAATATACTTTGTTGGGCCCATCAATTCTCCTACATGTCCCACATGAAGGTATTGTTGGAGGCCACAATGTCGGTAAGGCTACCGCACGCAAATTCATGTGCACAGGGTGTTGGTGGCTCTCTATCTTTGCATACTCTAAAGAATACTACAAATGTTGTGATGTATGTCAACGTGTGGGAAAGCCATGTCATAGAGATGAACTCTCGTTATTCCCGGTGACTGCACTTGAGCCCTTTGAAAAGTGGGAAATATACTTTGTTGGGCCCATCAATTCTCCTACATGTCGCACAGGGGCATGATACATCATCACTGCCATTGAATACCTCACAAGGTGGGTCGAGGCTGCACCAGTCAAGGATTGTACAATAGAAAAAACAGTGTGCTTTATTTTTGAGAACATCATCACTCACTTCAGTTGTCCAAAGGTGTTGATGAGTGATCAAGGGTCACACTTTGTAAATGAAATCATTCGACAACTTACCTAGGAATTCATGATCCATCATCAGAAAATCACCCCTTATCTCTCTCAAGCCAACGATACGGTGAAAGCCTTTAACAAAATTATAGAACATCCTCTCACAAAAGTTTGCAATGTGCAATGGAATGACTAGGACCAACGCATCCTTGTAGTATTATGGGATTATCAAACCATCTATAAAATATTGAAAAAGCACACATTATTCAGATTGGCCTATGGAAAGGAAGCAATCATGCCACTAGATATTGTTGTTCCTAGCCTCATGGTTTCCCTTGCAACTCAGATGACATATGATCAGTCCCTCCAACATAGTTTGGATGAGCTTATGGAACTCAATGAAGACCGCATAATGGCAGGCTTCAACCAAGTGGTTGAAAAATATAGACAGAAGGTCTGACACGATTGTAACATCCACCATAAAATCCTTTAGCTGGGATCTTTAGTGTTGTTATATGACAACAAATATTTACAACATTCGGGTAAGCTACACATGTGGTGGCTAGGTATGTTTCGGCTAGTCTACATCATCGAAGCAAATAATACCAAGATGGAAACTTTACAAGGACAACCAGTCAAGGGTATCATTAATGGTAGTAGGTTAAAAGTGTACTATAGACCTTAGGGTTCAACCACAATTTATCTATATTCTATCTTTTCAATTTATAGAGTAGGCTTAGCATAGGGTGTACAACAAACAACATCTCTCATAGTCAGAATAAATTACATTTTTGAATAGTATCGCCTTAACATCAGTCAAGAAAATGGTGAGTGACAATTTCAACAGGTTTTCAAATTTCCAATTCCAGCTACCAATCTAACATCTCTACAAGGTACATGTCCACTCTGACAATTCATGAGGGTCTCTAAAGAGTCTCTTGGCAATTCAATGCATTGAAAGGGAAAAGTAATCCAAGTTGGGTAGTTCACCCATGCCACAAGTACTCACTTAATTGCAATATCCCATTCTCCAATAACCCTTCCAATATGGCCAATCTACAATATCCATCTCCCAAACAGCCTCATTTTACCATCACTTCCTACTTATCCTTCAAGCCATCCCATCCATTAAATTATTCCCTCCCTCCTTCCCCCCCCCTTCACCACTTCTACTCTATATATCCTCATCCTGACCCTCTCTTTTGAGTAACCTTCTACCAGCTTCAATCAAGACTTATTTTTCCCTTCCACTGTGGTTCTCCCACTCCCCTTGCATGGCGTGGCTTAGCCAGTCGTTTATCATCATCTATCATTATTTAAATCGTTTATCATCTCTCTCATCTAGGCATTGCTTTGATTATCTCGATGCTTCACCCCCTTTGTTGATCAGACGAGACCATACTCATGGGATCACCAAGAGCCCTCCTCTCATCCATTATCTTCGTACCACCTCTAGAATTCATGAGGCTCGACCAAATCCACTTCTTCCATCCCCTTGGTACTACCCCTACTCCCACATATCCTCTTCTCCCCACAACCCTCCTAAATTTGAATGTACGTAATGTCTAGCTTGATATGGTTACCCCAAATTACCAAGAACAACAAAGAATGATGTTCTCTCTTGAGGGAACCTCAACTCTCTTCATTATTTGGTGCTTGTTGGCGGACTTTAAACAGAGCCCTCATTCACCTCCACATGCACCATTGAAGGCTATGTCTCGATCAACACATCGCCCTCCCAGATTATGTTGAAGGTCAATGATCTACTCTTGCTCCAACTATCCACTATCGGAACTTCCGCAGTTGGCTCAAGGATGAGCCCGAAAATAGTGGTGGGGGCTTGTTGGCACCCAAATTTTTTGGTTCAATTTTGTGTGCGCACACAAACAAATTTGTGCGTGATCATTCTATAGTTTTGTGTGCACCTAAGGAAATGTGTGAGGAATGACATAAAGTGTGCACTGTATTGATTTTTTTCAATTCGCATGCCACGCTTAAATACTACCAAGTGCGCGTTGGTCTGATTTTTGTCAAGTGCATCGGAAAACAAGAAGAAGGTCGTCGGAATCAAGAAATAAATCATTGGGAAATCTCCCTGAATGATTACTTCCAACAACATACCAAGATGTGGGAAGGCCAGAGAAGGAGTTGGCCAGGAAGTTAATATTTCCCTTGATGCAGGAAGTCTACGTGGAGCACTGGAAGACATTAAAATCACACAAGGTAGTTGTATCAGACAACTGAGTGGAGAAGAACATAACCCCCCAACAGAGAAAACTATAAAAGGAAGCTCTAACATTAGAAATAGATCTAGCTATTCATCCAGTTAGAGAGTTTTTTTAGTTAGCATAGTTATTAGTGTCAAGCTCACTCTGAGCCTATTGTATTGTTGTAATTCTTTGAATATAGTTTTGTTTCTAATATATGTTTGAGTTTTGAGCAAAGGTGCATTGTGAAACATGTTGTAATTCTAAAAGTTTATATAGCAAAGATATGAAGTTATTTTACTATAATATGTGTCTATCCTACACAATGTATATCTTGGATATGATGAAATGCTTCCAGTAATAAAGATACAATGGTTCTGATACATTTTGTGTCTATTATGTATGAGTTGAACATGTGTGTGTATCGTTTTAATTCTTAGTCCTTGTAATTTATCAGACATGAGCTATATGGATGCCAATTGCATTGATGTTTCGTATGTTTAAACCTCCATCCCTGTCACAAGACCTTATGGTCTTTGTGATACCCTCTACATCTTGGGTGACACCTTCCTTGGCCTTGGACGAGGATTGATATGACGGTTTTTTGGGGGTTTTGTTGGACAACTATGGACAAACCCTCCATATAAAACTCTTGAGCATTAAGAAAGATGTGACAGGTGAAAGCATGGACTAAAATCGCCCAGCATCATTCTAGTACAAATTTACGAAACATAAATAAACAAAACAATTGGAATTGCTTCAAAGCCAGGTTCATGGCACATATTTATTGAAATGTCTTTTCCATTTACATGAATATCCTCGGAAACACAAGTCACCAAAAATAAAAACCATTATGTAGTCCATAGAAAAATGGGACTTCTACTTTGCATCAGGTCTAAATCCATGTTGTTCCCTTCTAAATCCCAGCAAATCAACGCACCATAATTGAATCTGCATCCCCCGAATTAGCTAACTTGTCACAACTTATGTCAAGAAACTATTCGAAATGTGTACCTGTGAAAGATCAACAGCCTACGAACTTGAATTTATTTATAAAAAATATAATAATATCCAGGTGCCAATTCTATTTCTTCAAGCCCTATGCAAATAATCCACATGACTAGTCCTCCCACACCCACGCATTTATGCACCTTCACATTTGCATTTGCGCTGAGTCATTTACAATTACCATATCCCCAAAATATACACACCTATATCTTCTACACATGTGCAATCAACACATGTATATCCCCCGCACAGCCGAGACTTGACTACTTTTATTTTCAACCCTTGTGCACACAATTCATCAATGATCCTCGCACAATTTCTACTTCCGCAATCTCTCATTCCTAATAGTCTTGCATCAGCTATTCTGACAACCCACGTAACTTGCACAATAACTAAGTCATTTATGGCACCTTGATTTTCTCCCATTTGGAAGAAAACAAAATTTATTTACAACTTGTGCGAAGTAAATGTCGTGATTTTCTATGACTTTCCTAGTGATTTCCATTTAACATTCATTATTTCGTAACTAACTCACACATGGAAACGACATTTTTGTAAATGTGTTGGATGCAATTTATCTTAAATAAATTGCACCTTCGTAATGTACTATTCATAACTTTCACATATATAAAATTGCATTAAAAGAAACACATGTATATCAATTAGAAAAATAAAACAATTTTCTTATGCCTATAGCCTATGCACCACATCTTCCAGTAACAATATTTCTTCAGCAAAAATTTAGAGAAGCTCGATGAACAAACTCCCTTTCCAAACTTCAAAAACATCACACTGACATCAACCTCTTGGAAACTATCAGAACACAAGCACTATAAATTTATAACTGGTATCGACATTGTAGATATCCCTAATGCAAATGATGTACTAACTAAAGATGTATCCCTGTTCAAAAAAAATGGTAATAAAAAAGGTTGTTTACCTAGCAATTTTCAACCTTGTACTGAACCTTATGCTACCACCATATCTCAACACTCATCACAACCATATCTACCACAATTCCTACCCTCTAAACATCCAATAGTTTCACAACATGGTTTCTAACAAGCCACATAATTTGAATTATAACTGAAGCATTTATGACAGGGTGATTTGATCCCATTTATGAAGAAATCACAAGGATTTGGACTCATGTGAAGTAAATCTCCCACATTTCTATGAACTGCATAATGGTTTCTATTTGTGATTATGCATGTTTCAAATATAGCTCGTATGTGCGGAAAAGACTTTCTATTGAATATGTGCCATGCAGTTGGTTGTAAAGCAATTGGAACTTGCTAAATTACTATTCATAAGGTTCACCTATATCAAAGTTCATTTAAAAAGAAGGCATATGGAAAATAGAAGAAGAAAAGAGCCCTTTAATTTGCAGTGATAATGTCAATTCTCTAGCTAGAGAAGACAAGAATTTCCATTGGTCTTCCTCGTGCCAGTGGTTCTTGAACAAGCCTCTAGAATAAAAGAAAAATGACAAACTCTAGACTGTAGGCCTTGTCAATGTTGGTTATGTACCTGAAGTTTTCGACGTCAAAGAACTTGTAAACCAGTGTGCTCAAAGGTTCGATTCCAAGACAATAATGATTAAAGTAACATCAAAAACAAAGAATCTAGTTGTCCTTACTTCAAAGATGTTCAATAAAATGATTTGTCTTCAATCTACAAATAAAAATCTTCATCTTTCCAATGCAGACATCTTCCTGGCCTCTCAGGAAAGTGGTTCCAATGTATTGAGAAAATTTATACTACCCTCTACAAACATGTCGATCGACCTTTTAAAAATCGATATAACCTTGCTACACGAACCATACCGGGACTTTTCATGGTTGTTCACACATGTAGTTGGGCGCGAGTCAACTTCACACATACCCAAGTCAGCTCTCTATGCACTATACTTTCCCTTTCGGAAGGATGACATCTTTGATTGGGAAGAGGTGATATCAAATGAACTTTATTTTCAATTAAGTAACTACTTTACCACTCAAATATTTTTCACAACCACATATTTGGTATTCGCAATTGTCTTTTGCAATTTCTTTGATGGTCTTTCTATCGAAGACATTGTTAATACACACAACAAACCAATTCAATTATGGCACCCAGTGTTATTCAAAAATGTTGGTTGGGGAAAATCCCAAGAGAATAAGCCAGGAAGATGAGAATTTTCTTAAGGGAAAGGAAATTTGCATTCAAGATGAAAACCAAACTTACATCCACTTGTATGGTTGTCAAGAAAACCCACTTATACTCCATTTATTTTTTTGTGATAAATAATTTGTCGTAGAGGTTTGTCGCTAGTATAAATCCTGGTGTATTCTATTTGACAGGAAGAGGAAAAAGTAATTCATTACATTTCCTATATGATTTGGTGACACAATCGTCAGGAATCTAGCACATATGAAAGAACAAAGAACTCTCAGACACACTTAATTTGTTTAATCTAAAATAAGCAAAGCCCCTCAATGTTTTTTACCCTGAGGGTCTCTTCTCGTGACATTTATCATCAATAAAGTAAAACAACCTTTTCACAATATTTGATGAAGAAACTTGTGAGAATCCGTCAAAAAAGGACAAGAATGCATGCAGTGATAGATTTTTGATAGAAATAAGTTCAAATACAAGACGCCACGACAAACCAAGACAAAGGTGGGAAAGAAATACTAATATCCAATCTTCTTCCAATGGTTAGCCATGTAAGATCTCCTCATATGGGAAAAGAATAGAATAGTAGAAGCTAAATGGAGAATGATGGGTTTGTTGGAGATGACGGTGGAGAGAAATATCCTCATGAAAATATTGAATGGATACACACAATGTCACAGTAGAAAAGGAAACAAATCCCAAATAGACACAATTCACAAGGTGTAGGAATCCTGAGAAATCTTGATGATATGGAAATCGAGAGTACAAAGCTACTGGACTGGGTAGCCCGGAGAATTGTTGAAAGCCAAGA
Source organism: Picea mariana (assembly GCA_032191745.1). Classification (NCBI taxonomy): domain Eukaryota; kingdom Viridiplantae; phylum Streptophyta; class Pinopsida; order Pinales; family Pinaceae; genus Picea; species Picea mariana. The sequence continues at coordinate 135,001 of JASDQU010010565.1, read as the reverse complement.
GATTACACGTGACCTCGCAACATAGGAACCGATGTTGTTTGACCAATAGTACTTAACATTTCACAATACTCAATACAAGAAGCATGAAAAGAAGCTTCATATAGAGAGGTTCAATGCCAAAAACAAAAAAAATTTGCATAAATTAAGATCAGTAGTCGATGTCTCAAGAGTTGCAGCATCTGAACTCATGAAACTATATCGTTGTATATGAGATTCACTTGCAAATTCAATTTCAGAACAAGAGTTGCAAACCATTAAATTAAAGAAAAGAATAAGTGAACTTGAAGAATCACTCACTCCCATACCACTATTGCACAACCACTAGCCATACTTTCAGCAGAACAAACTCCTCTAAGTACTCTAGGAACCTCAAATCATATCAGGAAAGCGCTTCAATTGTTGAATGGAGTTAGATTCTATGTTGTTGATAACATTAACAAAAGACTCGATATGATCAGACAGGCATGGCAGGTCAACACCAGTCTACATGATCTTTCACAGAGGATTTCAAGTTTTACTGGAGATTTGCAAAGAGACTTGCAACATGATGAAGCATACTGCAAAAACGAGTTAAATACCTTCATTGCATGGGCAAGTAGTATCTTTAACCATCAAAGAAATTGGCATGGACTTCCATCAAGAAGAATGATCCAAGTGGATATCGTTGGCCACCCACCTTTTCCAGCTGGCTCAAAACAACTTTCTGTCAATTTTGGTAATTTATTATTTTTAGCAGTTTTTCGGGTCCTGAACTTCCGGAGTCGTTTTGAGGCCCTAAACGACATTTTTTTGGGTATCTTTTGATCAAAAAATTTAATCATGAAATTTTTGTTAGCAGATGTAGTCCTCGAATAGATATTTCCAACGGGCTATAGTATGCCTAAAATGGAGATCGTATGCAAAAGTTACGACCCCGAGAAGTTGATGTACTGACTTACCCAAACGGGGCCCACATGACTTTTGGCACTTCATCTCCTAGGGTTAGGTTTTTGGATGTCTACGGTTTTTGACACCTATTTATTGTAAAAAGGAATTTAGAGCCTCATTGTAATCTTATTCTTGTGAATGAGCGCAGTCGTCACATCTCTTCTCGGAGATAAGCCGCCACCATTCCAGTAAGCTTTTTTTCCGTTGCATTTTATAGTTTCAGCTTATTTCCTTGTTGAATAGAAAACCAGTTTTATTGTATCTATGTCATTATGTGTTAAGCATATGTTAATAATCTATAGTCATTTCGTTCTGCTCATAAAATTTGGATCAATGGTATCAGAGCGGTCTGCTCCTTGTCATCTTAATGCTTGTCCCAAACGAGGTCAGAGTACAAAGAATTGGGTCTCGAGCTTTTTTCTCTTGAGGACCAAAGCTCTCGCATGCCCAAGCGACCTCTCATAGCAGGAGAAAATAAAGATGAAGGGACAGGATATCCTTTCAAAATGTTTCTTGAGGAATCCCTCACGCAACAAAGGAACGAGATGATGGATAGTTTCACACAAATCCTTCGGAAACTACCAACATGCAACTCATCTTCTTCGAGCAGAGGCGCTGCCCCCCTTCAAGGTACAAATAAACTTTGATATTCCTTTATTTGAAGGTCGAATAGATGCAGATGGTGTAGACAAGTGGTTGAATCTACTAGAAGGGTATTTTCTATCCATAACTTTTCAAATAGAGAAAATATTACTTTTGTGCTCCTCAAAGTCGTTCCCCATGTCAAATATTGGAGGGAAAATTTATGTGAGCAAAAGGAAACAAAGGAACCTTCATTATTTACAGTCACTACCACCTGGGAATCCTTTAGGGATTTTATTAAGGAACAATACTACCTTGTTGGAAGTTATGATGACTTGTATACCAAATGGACCACACTGCGACAAGAAAGAGACCAAGTAGTGCCAAAGTTCAAAAATATATTCCATACCTTGCCCACCAAGATGGGTATCAAAGATTCAGAGTGAAATATGGTGCTCAAGTATCGTGGTGATCTGCATAGATACATCTAGACCGAAATGGAATTTTTGGACATCTCATCCTTGGGCGCAGCCTACCGATATGCCATCAAAATTTAGCAGAAGCTCAAACAAAAGACATGGAAATTTGGGCCCGGGAACCCCTCACAAAAAAATCCAAGAAAGGGCAGCCCCAACCCACAGAACAAAGGACAAAGCAAAGATGGACAGTATCAGAACAACCATTCCAAGTCGTAAGCAAAGAAGGAAACCGGAAAGACAAACAAAGATACTGGGAAGTGGTGCGACTTCCATAAGATCCCTTGGCATAACACTACTGATTGCCACTCAAAGCAGTCATTGGTGGCCGAAGTGAAAGCCTCTGAATCCAATGTGGGTTCTGACTCTGATTCAGAACCAGAAAGGGGAAGACAAATCATTGACGTGGAACCCAGTGCCACTGTTTCTACCACCAATCTCAAGCGTGATGACCCAGACGAGCCAAAAGAAGGAGAGCACCTCTTCCATTCACAGATGTGGGTAAAAGGAACCCCATTGCACTTCATCATTGATAGTGGTAGCTATAATAACCTCATCTCAGCAGAGGTTGTCAAGTGGTTGGCCCTGCAACAATGCCGCACCCACAACCCTACACCATTGGATGGCTCCGCCAAGGAAGCGATCTTTGCATTAGCCAATAGTGTTGACTGTTGTATGACATCAAGACCTTCAAAGATGAGGTATTGTGTGATGTTTATCCTTTCAAAGTTTGTGATGTTCTTTTGGGCCAACCTTATTTATGGAAACATCATGTTGTATATGAGTCTAGGCCTCGTAGTGTTATTATTACTTTGAACAGGAAATTTTACAGGATACCCGAGGCAGTCCCACCTAGTGTTATTTCCTTGATCTATGCCAAGCAATGCAGGAAGGTCATCTCTCAGACGAGGAAGTTTGTCTTCTTCGTGATTCTCTCTCCGAATGAGAAAAAGATCACAGCCACATCCAGTGTCTCTACGGTCAACCTCTCCACACAAAAGAAGCAGGTAGATAAGGTCATCGAAGAATACTCATATATCTTCTCCTCACCTACCAAGATACCTCTGCATTGTCAGGTTAAGCACCCCATCGATTTGACCCCCGACGCACCGCTTCCCAATGGTCCAGTCTATCATCGCTCTATGTTAGAGAATTAGGAGATCAAGCAAAAGATCCAAGAACTACACCACAAGGGTCACATCCATCCCAGCTCATCACCTTGGGAAAGCCCAATCATGTTGGTACAGAAGAAAGATGGAACCTGGCGACTCTGCATTGATTACTGGGCTCTGAATAAAATCACAGTCAGAAATCGGTACCCAATTCCCCGAATCGATGACCTCATTGATCAACTCACGGGGGCCAAATACTTCAGTAAGATTGATCTGAAGTCTAGCTACCACCAAGTCCTGATAGAACAAACAAATGTATGATAGACTGCCTTCAATTCAAAGGAAGGCATTTTTGAATGATTGGCCATGCCCTTTGGTTTGACAAATGCTCTAGCAACTTTCATGAGGATGATGGACGATATCCTGCGACCATTCACCAATAATTTTGTAGTGGTGTATTTGGATGAAATACTCATTTATAGCAAGTCTTGGGCAGAACACTTGCAACATATTCAGTGGGTTCTGCACACCCTGCGGCAGCACAAGCTATATGCTAACTTGAAAAAATGATCCTTTGGCATGGACAGGGTCCATTACCTGGGATACATCGTTGATCAGTATGGAGTACATGTGGATCATTGAAATTTTCATCAACAGTTGTAGTCCTCGGATAGATCTTTCCAACGGGCTATCGTACGCCTAAAATGAAGATCGTATGCAAAAGTTACAACCTTGGGAAGTTTACGTACTCACTTACCCAAACGGGGCCCACGTGACTTTTGGTGCTTCATCTCCTAGGGTTAGGTTTTTATATGTCTAGGGTTTTTGGCACTCCTGTTTATTGTAAAAAGGCCTTCAAAGCCTCATTTTAATCATCTTCTTGTGAATGAGCGTAGCCATCACATCTCTTCTCGGAGATAAGCCGCCACCATTCCAGCAAGATTGTTTTCCGCTGCATTTTACAGTTTTAGCTTATTTCCTTGTTGAATAGAAAACCAGTTTTATTGTATCTCTGTCATTCTGTGTTAAGCATCTATTAATAATTTGTATTCATTTTGTTCTACTTATAAAGTCCAGATCAAAGAAGAATAAAGAAAATAAAGGCAAGTTGGGAACAATGAGTAAAAATGTTGCAAGATGCAATTGTTACTTGTGAAAAAATCAATTAAATGAGAGGCGATGTTATTTTAAAATCATTTGATGTTGTTAAAGAACTGCAGGGTTCACAACTTTTCATAAATTCATCCATGATCACTAAAGAGGAGCTTGATAGTCACTTGGCGGCAATGAATACTTCATTATCTAGCGACTTTGAGAACCTAGTGGAGTTTCCCAAAGAAGAACTGAAATAGTGGCTTGTTACATTTTTAATGAGAACGAGGACCACTTCTTAGCCATTGACCAACTGCAAGTGGAATTCAAAGAAGTAGAAGAGAATATTTTCACACTTCTAGTTAAGAAAGAAATCACCATCCCACCAATGAAGAACTATATTGATCACTGGGTAAAGAACGCCTTAGAATAGGTTGTCATCCCAAAATAATGACCAGAAACAGTTACTAAAACAGAATCCCAAACCAAGAAATGTTATAAAGGTACATACATAGTAAGAACACACAAACCAAAGTAATGGAACATTTCCTTGTTGCTAAGTAGTCAAGTATCCATTGATTTGCTTATGTTATGTTTTTCTTTTGTTGACTTAGTAATTACTCAAAATTATTTCTTTTATGACCTCTAAATACCTAACATTGGTTTCTAACTATCTTTCTTTCTTTCTTCTAGGTCTTTCTTCTATTTAATGGTCCACGAGATCCCCAATCCCAATCCATTTGGACAAAGGCCTTTACTTTTTACAAACACTATTTAAAATACAATTGTATATTTTTTTAGCTTGTCGCAGAACTATTTAGGCATAGATGGTCATTGATTTTCTAGCCTTTGACTTTCAAACTCAATTTTCAAGTTTGTCTTCACTCCTTATGATTTTTCAATGAAATATCATGTTAATTTCTCTACATATGTGAATATTTACTTTCATTCTATGAAATGCTATTTTGACTTTTATATGTTTTTACATGCATTATTGAAAAGACAACTATATATTTTTTTTGCTTGCCAAAGAAACGTTTTGGCATAGATGGCCATTGATTTTTGAGGCTTTGAGTTTTGAACTGAATAGTCAGTTATCTATTCACTCTTTATGATTTTTCAATGAAATGTCATGTTAAGTTCTCTGCATATGTAGATATTTAGTTTCATTCTGCGAAATGTTATTTTGACATTTATGCTATGATTTGTAAATTGTGTATCGTATTGTGAATACTAAATAGAATACAACCTACTCCTTTCTCAAAACTTACTTCCTTTGTGAATGTTTTCTTAACAAACCAATTGCATTTTCAGGTTTTTTTTTAATTGTCTATGATGACAATTTTTACTGCTCCATTTAATTGGTATAAAAAATGCAAGAGGATTTGTCCTGCTTAGATTCTTTTTTAGACTTAAACATCATTAGAGATCAACAATGGTAATTGAAAATTCTCTATTAGACCAATACTTTCCTGCACATTGTTCTTTTCCATTCGTGTTGTTTACAAAACCAATTTTCCTATTAAACTGGAACATTGACAATTGCTCTGCTTTTGCATTGTCTTTGATCTATTTAGTTCTCTACACATTGTGATCTTAATATAATTTTTCAAGTGCATACTGAACCAGTTAAATACAAATCAACAAAACATTTCCTTCTTGGTAAGTCAAGCATCCATTACATATGATTTTCCTCTTCTTTCCCTTTGTTCACTTGGTAATTCATCAGTCTTATTTATTTTCTGATATGTCAAAAGATAATACTCATTTCTAGATATATTTGTTTCTTTCTTATAGGTCTTCTATTTAATGCCCCATTCTTCTCATTTAAAAAACATTTTCCTTATGTAACTCAACATCTGCACACTTTACATTATTTTCCCGCACATCCTATCCTACACACACTTTCCATTGCTTCCAACAAATCCTGGCATTGGCACACTTTACATTGCTTCTGACTCATCCTCACCTCCGCACACTCCTTTTTACTAAGTTTTATGCTACTTTTTTTTATTTTTTTACATAGTCCAATGATAAATCTTATCTTCTCTATTGAGAACTTTATGTCCTTTGCTTCTCGCACATCCTATCCTCCACACACTTTTTATTGAATTTTATGTGCAAAGCTTCCACAATTTCACGATTGTCCTTTATCTCCGCACACATTTACTTCCCTACAATACAAAGACTCAACCTAAATATTTTGGTTATTCTATCATTTCTTTTGGAAGCTCTTGTTCCCCTCCTGTTGCTATGGAATATTGCAATAAAGATGTCATGATATTAATATTATTTGTCAAATGCATAGTGAACCACTAATGTAGAAATCAACTGCAAATACAAGGCATCATCTGAATCAACTATTTCCTAGATTAAACTTTGCAACCTATTTTTCAGACTTGTTCCAACTTTTCTAATTGTCACTCCATCTCGACTTCTAGGAAAGATACAACAAAAAAAATGTAAAAGGTTTCATTGCAAAATTATTTATATATATATATAGAAAAACAAGGGTATTATCTTATACAGTAAATTTGAAAACTACAATTTTCAAGTATAAGTATATAACACATTTTAATTTAGTAAATGATATATATAAGATGGTTTTAGAATGTATACTTGCTCGCAGATAACCTTGGTCAACGTTGACATAGATATCATCCACAGATTTCTACCCACTTTGCTTCTTACAATTCTAAGGTGCAAACACTTTGCACTGGTTCTCGCACATCCCAGCTTCTGCACGCTTTACATTGCTTCTCGCATAAGATAAATTCCATCTCTTATGATAACAAATCTACCCACTTTGCTTCTTGCAATTCTAACACACACAGACTTTGCATTTTTTCATGCCCATCCTAACCTCCAAACACTTTATATTGCTTCTTGCATATGCTAATGTCCCCATTGAACACTTCACTTATTTACATTGCTTCCCGCATATGCTAACCCCCCTTTCAACATTTCATTTATTTAGTTAATATGTTTTACTCCACAATGGACATTTACCATTTAATCACTAAGTTTTACATGACATTAAAAATTTACTAAGATTTACTTCACATTGAACAATTTACCTTCTTGCATACTTTTACAAAGTTTTATGCTAAATGTTTTTAGTCCAAACACTTTACATTGATTCTCGCATATGCTAAACTTCCCATTGAACATTTCACTTATTTGCTTCCGACATATGCTAAACTCCACATCGAACATTTCACTTATTTACTAAGTTTTACCATGGATTCAATACTTTACATTTTTTATTGTTTTTTACAAAGTCTTGTGCTAAATGTTTTTGCATCAACAATACTAAATGTTTTTACTTGTTTTTTATTTATTCTTATAATTGTCTTGTCTACATAAACAATAATCTTATTCTTATTTATTATATGTATTGTTTAATTATTATCTTTTGACAAAGACTATTCATTACCTATGCATTTACTTATAGTAAGTTTCATTGTTCAGCATAGTTTTTCCAACTAACTCGGCAAGGACTGTATGGGACTGCGATGCCATGCAGCCCTTGTTGAAAAGTGATTTAATATTAAATATAAATAATTTAATACCTAGAAACTTAATGATAATAAATGCAACAACAATGAACAATGATTAATATATATTAGTATATGAAAATTAAATATATGTTATTAATAACTAAAAAATTAAAACATATTTAATATAATAATAATAATCTGGAGTCAGTCCGCTAACTAGAGGTGACGGTGCCCTGCAAAGCTCGCTTTAGCTCCTTTGCAGTGGTTAATGCCTAGGCCCAATCGGCTTGCAATGATCTGTTGATCGACTAGTAGCGATCTACCAGGGGCTGTGTCCCTCAAGCCATGTGCCCAGCTGAAGGTGGTGCCCCACCGCTTCCCCTTGCCTCTAACATTGATTCCTTTAGGCATCTTATCAACTCCCAAGGGAAGAAATCGCTTTCCATACCCCTTCCAAAGTCGTTAAGAAACTGGATGAAGTCTCAGAAATCGCCTTGCCACCAGATCAGCCCATGCGCATTGCAGTGTCCCTCATAAATCAGGCATTGGTCAAACATTTTACAAGGCTCTGTCCCTCTCCTTGGACAAAAGATAAATGGGTGGAAAAAAAATGGAGGCCTATGATCTCCAACAACACTACCTCTTACGCAGTTAGGAGAGGCTTCTTCTTATTCGATATTATCTCCAAATATGATTGCGATCTGATCTTCGGAAATGGACACTATTTCATGGGGTCGCAGGGCTTATATCTCAATAGATGCTCGTCGGAATTTGATCCGGTTGTAGACATCCCTAAATCGGTTTCGGTTTGGGTTCGCCTGCCCACTCTGTCGATCCATTGCTGGAATCTCGAATCACTAGAGTCAATAGGAAATGGGTGAGGAAAATACATTGATAAGGCGGATCCCAAGGACAAATATTATTGTCCTCGGATATGTGTGGAAGTAGACCTCGATGCCGGTCTCTCGGAATCCATTAATCTAACTGTGGGGGAATGACAACACTTCCAAAATCTAGACTACGAACAATTTCCTTTCAAGTGAAAAATTTGTCACGAATACGGGCACTTCCAAAATCATTGCCCAAAAAATCAGATCATGCAACAGGAGAAGAAGCTAGGGGAAGGGTGGAAGCAATCCAAGCGATCAAAGCCCAATCCTAAAGCAAATCCTAGAAGAGAAAGTAAATATCCCAATCCAAACCTGGCAAATCCAAGAAAGAATAAGGAAACTTAGAAAACCTAGATTGAAGTTGAAAATAGTTTCTCTGGACCGAGGGATCTAGAAGCGGAAGCAAAGGATCCCAATGAAAGCGCAATGGAGTGCCAAAACAATCAGAAAGGGAACAAACTAAAAGACAATGAATTACCTCCTTCCCAATATTCAAGAAACACTTCTAAAGCACAAGAGGCAGGAAAAGAGACCGAAAGCTCAGAAGAAGAAGACGAGGAATTTTTATATCTCCCAAATATCTCCAAAACAAGCAACTAGAGGGTGGAAATCTGAAAAAGAAAAGAGGGAAACTGTCGCCTACAAGTACATGGTCCAAGGATCCCAACCCACATTGGAAAAAATGCTAAAAAATATAAGGAGCACCAGGCATCAAGGGCAGCCTTCCAAGGGGGCTTCCACAAACCCCAGAAGTAAGTAATGTAGGTCATCTCCTGGAACTGTAGAGGATTAGGGATTAGAACTAAAGAAGAAGCGATGAAAGATCTGATTCTCATCTCAAAGCCAGATATCCTACTAATCTAGGAGACCAAAATGGAGGAGCAGGACTTCCTTCTCGCCAGCCAAAAATTTTGGAAAAAAGGAGCAGTCACAGCTATCAGTGCTAGAGGAGCCTCCAGTGGAATAGGCACCCTATGGGACGCTGCTAAATTTGATCTAGTATTTTATGAATCCTGCAATCACTGGATCCTCACCCACCTTCTTCACAAACCCTCGGGACACCAGGTTTGTCTTTTTAACATTTATGCTCCAGTTCTTCTTTCTAAAAAAAAAACAATGCTAGGATCTTATTAGAGATTCCCTCATAACCCATCAACTGGAAAATATCATCCTAGCTGGGAACCTCAATGTAACACTCTCCCTCGAGGAAAAAAAAGGGGGCTCGTTAGTCAGAGATCCAGTCCGAGAATGGGTCGAATATATCATAATGGAATGGGATATTGATGATATCAAACCCTCTAGAGGTAAATTTACTTGGTTTAACAAAAGGGTCGGACTGGGTAACATCGCTTCCCACCTAGATAGATTCTTGATCCAAAATACCTTCCTAATATTAGGCCTTAATGTTGCTTCTAAAATCATCCCCTTCAGTGCCTCTGATCACAAACCAATAATCCTTGAACTCTCCAATGATGCAAACCTGGGACCTATCCCCTTTCTCTTTAGTCCCTCTTGGATCCACTTGGAGGGATTTCAATATCTGGTCCTCAATGTATGGCAGAAACCAGTTTCAGGCTCCCCCTTTTTCATTTGGGAAGAAAATCTTCGGAGGCTCAAAAAATCCCTCAAAGGGTGGGATAAAGCCATGAAATCACCCCTCAATCAGAGATTGGAAGCTCAACTCCACCTGGAAAGACATCAACTACATATGGAAGAAGATTCTATCACTCATGGAAAGTTGGAACAAGAAGCTTCCCTCCAACGCACCCTTCACTTTGCATGCAGACTGGAAGAGGATAATTGGAGACAAAAGTCTAGAATCCTATGGCTAAAAGAGGGTGACAGGAACACCACTTACTTCCATAAACAAGAGGAATCTTAGAAGCAAGCCAATTCTGTAAAAGAAATCTATTCTCAAGACCAAGTTGTCTCTGATTTTGAAGAAATCAAAAAAGTTGCTCACAACCACTTCAAAAAAATGTATACAGAGGAGTCACAACCCCAGAACTTAAACTTCCAACATATTTTAAATCAAGTGCCCTCTAAATTGCAGCCGAACTCTAACCAAATCCTCATTGCCCCTGTCTCTAGAAGAGAAATTAAAAGAGCCTTAAATGAGATGGAACTTGTCAAAGCACCAAGACCCAAGAGTTTCACCGTTGGTTTCCTCAAATCATGTTGGCAAACAGTCAAAAAATACCTCCACATAATGATGTTGAAATCACAGACCTACAACAAGATCGGAGGGAGCACCAATTCAGCCTTCTTGGCCCTCTTACCTAAAGAGAAACGGGCCACCTCCTTTGATTGATTTCGTCCAATCTCTCTCTGCAACATAGGTTACAAAATTATCTCAAAGGTGATAGCCAATCGAATTAAAGGACTCCTTCCAGCTATCATTCCAAAAAACCAAGGTGGTTTCATCAAAGGAAGGAAGATATTGGAAAACATAATTCTAGTACAGGAAGCCATCCACACCAGCACTCTCTGGAAAGAAAAAGGTATGATTTTCAAATTGGATTTGGCTAATGCTTTCAACAGAGTTAGACATGAATTTCTCTTTCAGGTAATGCTGCGATTTGGCTTCTCCCTTGAATTTATAAATTAGGTAAAAGCTTGTATTGGTTCTCCCTGGATAGCCCCGCTGATCAATGGCAGAGCAGCAGATTTCTTCCAAGCATCTAGGGGGCTCAGACAAGGTTGTCCCCTCTCGCCTCTACTATATGTTATCTAGGCCTCGGTGCTCAGCTTTCAATTAGAGAATATTCACCTTTGCCAAGAGCTAATGGGCCTCATAATGGCAAGAGGAACAATAGAAATAAATCATGCTCAGTTCACAGACAATATGCTCCTAGTTGGAGGAGCTAGCACTATCATAGATAGGAAATTCAAATAGGAGCTAGACATCTACACATTAGCGTCAGGAAGAAAAATAAATTATGCAAAAAGTCAAGTTTTTGGCTGGAACTGCACTCCCAGGGAAATGGCAGACATATCTAGAATTTTGTAGATAGCAGGGAAATCACAATGGGATTCCTTCACTTACTTAGGGATACCCATATCAAATTCTGCTCCAAAATCTGCTCAGTGGCTTCCATTAATCGATAAAATGAAGAATCGAATCAATTCGTGGGTAGCTTCTTGGCTAAACCTGGTTGAGAAAATGGTTCTCATTAAATCGGTGCTCTCCAGCATCCTGATCTACCAATCCTCCACCTTGCTTGCTCCGGCTGGACTCATCTCCAAATTTGAGTCGTTGCTAAGATGTTTCCTGTGGAAACGAGGGAAACACAACGAAAACAATTTGTCCCTGGTCAATTGGGGGAAGATTACTAAACCATTGTATGAAGGGGGTCTTCAAATCCGTGAGCTCATAATCTAGAACCTAGCTCTTGGTGCTAAGATCCTCTAGGATTTAATAACAGGGAAGAAAACTTGGAGTAAGCAAGTCCTCTGGAAAAAGTATTTCTCAGGAGCAAGGAAAATTTGCCTCAACACAGACCCAAAAACTTCAAGAGGTTCCCCAATCTTTGCAATTTGTCAAAAAGCTCACCCCCTCTTCAAGGCAGATCTAACTTGGATTCTGGGGAATGGGAAAAGCATTTGCATCTATGAGGACTCCATTTTTGGGGATGTGCCTATGGATACCTTGCCTGGCATCTCCAATCTCAAGCCATGGCTTCACTCCAAAAACACAATCGTACTCTGGGATATTTCAAGTTGGAACAACGACAGAACCTGGAAAGAATGGAGCATCTCGATCTGTCCAAGTCATCTTCACAATGAAGAAATGATTTTGCGCAACCGACTTCATGGTAAATCCCCTCTCTCTGCTTCCACAATGGATTCCTGTGGCTGTGGCGATCTCTCTGGAAAATACACTGCATCCCAGGGTTATAAAAATTTTAAAGCTCTTCATGGCATGGTGCCCAACCCTGCACTCTGGAAAGGTGTTTGGAATACCAAAATGTTGCCAAAGGTGGACATTTTCATCTGGACGCTGGCCCACAACAACATAATCATAGGAGAAATTATAAAAAAAAAAGTTGGGAAGGCCCCACAAGATGTCCCCTCTGTTGTCAACAAGAAGAATCTTCCAACCACCTCTTGTTGTCTTGTGCCTATGAAAAATAGGTCTGGAATCTCACCCTCTCTCCTTGGTTGAATCTTGTAAGTATCCCGGAAGAAATCCCAATTCTCCTCACAAATTGGGATAAAAATTGCCCCTTCACTCCCCACAAGAAAAACAGGCTCAAGTACTGTTGGATGTCTCTCCCGAAGTTTACTGTATGGATGCTTTGGCTGGAACGTAACACCCACATTTTCAGAAGCAAAACCTCTACACCTTCACAAGTAGTTGTTTGAGCTAAGGCATTGTTGGGAGACTATCTTCACTCGCTAATCCTTCCAGATAACAAATCTCAACTTCCACCTAATGAAGAAGATTGGATGTTGAGCCTAATCCCAAAGGCCTATGGTGTTGGGTCTCCTCACTTGCCTCAATTAGTTCTTTGGGAAATTCGCATGGATCCATTGAGCTTCTCAAACTGGAGGAAGGTGATCCATCATCACGCTATGTTCTTTGACAGATCCTCTAAATGGAATCCAGGGGCAGTAGGAGGAGGAGGGTTTCTTCTGAGTCCAGTTGAAACAACCGAATTCACCCTCTCTTGGGGGATTGGAGAAGACACCAACAATATCGTTGAAGCACTCGCACTCTAGAAAGGACTGCATCAAGCCTTGGCAAGGAAATTTAAAGAGTTCAATGTCTTTGGAGACTCTCGGGTGATAATCCAAGCTCTAAACATCCATGCCCTACCCCACAACATGAGGCTCTGCCACATAATTCGAAAGATCTGGACTTTACTTCCAGCCTTCCACAAAATTAAATTCTTTCACATTCTTCGGGAGTTGAATGGAGAAGCGGACAAAGCAACCAACATTGCTACCTGGTTGAGAAAAGGGACCATATGTATTAATGGAAATACACAAAGCTTCAATATACCTTAGTTCCGAGAGCCTTTTAGATGACAAAACCGAATATAGATGACCTATGTGTAATGTTAATTCTGCCTCTTAGGACAAGGCATGAAATTACCGGTGTACCTGTGTCAGTGATTATCATTGATTTTTAATACAACACATACCCCTTATTGTTAAAATAATAATAATAATAATCTAATTTTAAGGTCACGGCCAAGCCAGAAACCAAATTGGTGTATGATACACCCTTGTTTGTGGGACAAGAGACTCCTTCTGTGCAGTGATTTGACTGCTAAAGTTTACGGAGGTATACATACCCTACCCCCCTCTGGATTTGAACTTGTGACCTCTTAGGAGGAAACACATGTTATTAACCATATATAT
>JASDQU010010565.1:76853-87933 GCA_032191745.1 Picea mariana | reverse complement strand
ATGTTGTGAAAGAAAAATAGTTGAAGATAATATATTTGATGTTTAGATAGGAATTTTGACTACAAGACAGATCTTTTGTTGGTAATGTTAGCATAATAGTTTTTGAAAATTTTTAGAGACCAACTCTTCCTCATCCTGATAATGGTTATTTTTCTATAGGTAGATCATGTCAAAGGAAACATCGTTGGTTTAAATCACCATACAGGGAAAATAATGTACCCATATTTGGAGGGTATTTTTTGAAATAACTCCATAAAATACTAGATTATAAATTCTAGGTATGGATTCACAAGTTTTGATGTGGATTTTCTATGCCCTGTGTTTTTCACATGCCATGGAATAACTATGGAATATTTTCTTGTTTTTTTATGAATACATGACCAAATTTCATATCTTCACTAGTCAATAAATCCCAATAGGTCACAAAAATCTCGAGTTTGGTCAAATTTTCATAAATATTTTTCCAACTAGGATTTACCCATGCCACAAGATATATTGTGCACTATTGGTTGATTTAGAGTTAGTTCTAACATAAATGTTTTGTGTATCCCTATAACTGCATTGAAATTACTTCTTTTGGATGAGTTCATCCATGATAGAGACATATATGGAGATCCATGAAGATTTAGGCTAGACATGATATTTTCCCAACCAATTAAAATTGAGAAACCTAAGAGGCATATGCCCATTGTATGCATGATATTAAAAAATGTCAAGCTCCTTTTTTTAATCCTTTGAAACAACAATGTGATTCCTAATGCTCCATAAAGTAGGATAAGTACAACTTGGCACCTACCTTCCATAGGGTTTTCTTATTGTTCCATCCAAAGAAGTATCTATGTCTCTTGATCCTGACACTTCTGCAAGCAGGAGATGGTGTATACATAGTTGTCCTTGAATCCTAGAGATAGGGGAAGAAAATTGTTCATTACATAATGAATGGAGTGGTTGGAGTCTCGTTGATCATTGACTTCTGAATGAAGGACCAGAAGAGCATGGGAATATGTATCAACTGCATCTAGGATAGTAGGGAGTGAATTGAACATATTTTTTGTTAACTGACTTAATTTCTAGTATTGACTACATGTGTAGGATTAGAAAATGAGAAAACAAAAAAGTCATGATTTATTGATTAGTAGAAGTTGTAGAGGAAATAATTCATTGAGAATTCTAAAGATATTGATAAAGTAGAGAATCAAGAATTAAAATATAACATTGTGGGATTATACTCTAACAAAGCTTGATAGTTAAAAGCATACATGTGATATTAAAAACTATCAAGCTCTTTTATTTATTTTAATTCTCTAAGACAATAATGTGGTTCTTAGTGCTCCATAAAGTAGGATATAATAAGCAAACAAAAAATGCAATGTCAATTGGCAGAAGTTGCAAATGAAATAATTCATTGGAATTCAAAAGATATTCATAAAGTAGAGGATCATGGATTAAAATATAACATTGTGGGTTCTACTCTAACAAATATTGATGATTGAAAGCATATGTGCGGTTACTATTATTCAAAGATGATAATGAGAGTGTAGATGTATTTGAAGAGAAGAGTGTAGGTTCCTTTAATTATTGTTTGCTTCACCCTACAAGAAACAAGTCTTAAAATCAACAAAGGGAAAAAGGATTCTTCCCTCAATGGAGTCACAAAAATAAGCTTTCAAATTCTTATCAAATTGTCCAAATCTCATCAAATATGAATATCAATCATTCTTAACTTGAGGAATGGACTTTTTCCCCAGCAACGATGCCAAAATTGTATGACTCAAACTCTCTCCTAGAGGGAAAAGTCTTAACCCCAACAGAAGAGCCTAGAGGAAACTCTCGGGAAAGCCACCCATTGTCACCTCAGCGGCCTTGCCCCACTCTTTAGACCATGATAAGAGTATCCTTTTCAAGGGGTGAATCCCTAAAGTTCAATCTAAGTTAAGTCATTGAGTAAGGAAGGGAATTTTTCTAACTTGGCTTAATGATGAGTTCAATGATTTAACACTATCCCCTCTCAAGGTAGAAGGTGGATTTAAGTGTGTAGATAGTATATCAAATCAAAAATTATGAACAAGATTTAAATGAGTTTAATTAGGCAATGTGCTCATTCATACAATGAAATTATGCTTGGAAATTGAAAATATAACTTGTTTAATTAACCATATAACATGAGATTCTAGTGAAGCATATATTCAATGACACCATAATGCTTGAAAATGAATAATAAATTGTATCCAAATTAGATAATTCATTCACCATATTCATAAGCATTAGATATTGAGGGTTTGTTATCATTATTAAGGGACATTCCATGATTAAGAGATTGTATGATAATGATTACAACTTCGTTTTAAGACATCATGTGTTTGAAATGATAAACTAAGGAAATATCAAGCATGATTCTATTTTTTAAAGGCAGTGAGGAAAATAGAGTTATACATGGATTTGTAGAATTCATATATTATCCAATGATCATGTGTTTGTCACCATTTTTAGCATGTAAACTTGTATATTAATATGGGCAGTTTGTAACCATAGAACAATGATGCAAAGATGTATTTAGAACATTCCAAAGTGTGTAATCATAACCAAAGAACCATGAGCAATCACATACATCAACAATACTCAGAAGAGCACAAAATACATCAACATTTAAGGCATATTTACCACTATGTGCTAGGATAGATTGTTGCTAACAAAAGATCACAGTTTTAGAGCATTCCAAAATGGTAAATAAATCCCAAGTACTAACTTCAATTATCCAAACACTTATGAATAATATGAACTATGTTATAATTATACCAATAGTGAGGTTATTAATGAATTTCTCAAATTATGTGTTAAGAGTGTAAACTATTTAAAACTTATAAGATACCATACAGTTACATAAAAGTAACATGAAAACCCTCAAATTATCCCCAAATAGTGAGACACTAGCCGAAGAACCAAGTCCTTCCCAAAACTATTGCATTGATTTACTTAAGGGCATACTTAAGATGTCAAATATGTTTAAATGTTGCCAAAGGATGATCTGTCAAGACATATATTTGACCATTTGTATGACCCATAAACCCTGATTAATTTTGTAAAACAATCAAAGTATTAAGTGTAGCATTCATTCATGTGCGCATGTCAGTATTTGAGAGTGTTATTAAGCCACAAAAATAAACCATGAACAAATTCAAATCTCAAAAATGAGTTTAGAACCAAGAAGTCAACCTTAAATAAATGATAATAAGTTCGAAGAGTGTAAGTTGTTTTTTCTAATGAGTGGAGTGTTGCATCCTTTATGGCATATATTTGATCATTCCAAGTATATCAATCATGGAAATAGTATAACACTGGAAATCCAACCCATATTGGTGGAAATAGAGAACAATACTAGCATTGAACCATGTTCTTCCAAGCATAAACAAGATAACTCAAGAGAAATGATACAATTCAAACCCCTTTAGAGTTACTTTGTTTAGGAGGGTTAGATATAGAAATAAGCAAGCTAAAATCAAGATCTACAACCCTACTCATGCCAACTTCAATGATATACCATGAAATCATTTTTTATCATGAGAGAAATCCAAGCAAGATCAAATTCAACAATTAAAACCAACTTGGATCTAGCAATCTATTCAAAAGATTAAACCCTTAAAACCCTATATTGCAAAATAAAACAAAACAAAAGAGGAAAAAAGGATGAATTTGTTTTGGGTTTTTGGTTAAAGAGATCAATAAGACTAGTGCCTAAAAAGGTCCATGGGGTAAATCTATCCCAGGTGAAGGTCTTATGAAGATGAGTTTATGTTGAGGGAACCAAAGAGGATTTCCTCTCAAGCATCAACTAGGATAGGTGAGTTTCTCAAGCATGGATGGGGGGGATGGTCCTCTACGAATACTCTCCCAAGTACTTTAAGGTGAACTTAAGGTTTGGCCAAGGCAATAGGGAAGAGCCCTAGGACATCCTACCTCAATGCAAAGGAAACAAACAATAATGATCACAGGGAATGAAGGAGGTAAGAGGTATATACCTTTATTTCCCTCTCAAGTGGATAAAGATGCCCTTCTTTGACCTTATAGTATATCCTTCCTCTAGCACACCTAAAAAATGTCAACAAGCCTCGTAATATAGTATAATAACACATAGAAAAAATAATAGAAACACAATGGAGCTTAGTAGGAAAATCTATCAATATTCTCCAACAAATGAAAATGAGGAATCTCTCTCCTTATATACATAAGGAACCTTCTCAATAAAATGGATCAATACAATGTGCTAGCTCAAACCATGGATTAAAACCATGAGCTCAAGTAAAATCCATGAGAAAATATAATGTGTGGGCATAAAACCACCCCCAAAGTCCTCAAATTCAAGAGCACCCTCATCAAAATTGTCAAAGGTGTAAACATAAGTCACATGTGTGGTCCAAAGGGCATTAAAGTAGGTGCTCCTTGCTTGATAGTACCAACATATCCTTAATTGAGTGATGAACGATCAACAATATTCCCAAGAATCAAGGGCACCCCTCAAACTAAATCCATGAAGTGAGGTCCAAGCACAACAACCTCCAAATATAGGTGACATCATGCCACATGTGTGGGACATCCAAGGTGAGCATCCAAAGTAAGGTGGCATGTGTATCTCCTTAAAGTTGGCCACTCCTCAATAAAATAATGTGATCAATGCCATAATAAATTGTAACAACTTGTGACCATGTGTAACCACTCGACTATCTAAGAAAACCTCCCACATGTGGTTCAAGAGGGAGTAATCAAGCATGCATGTGAGTGAAGACGACCAACTAGGCAAGGGAGCCATCCTGGAGTGATCCATGTGGCAGTTGTGATGATGTAGAATCCATGTCATCACCCAATGCACAGTCACATATCCCAATGAAGTACATAGATCCCAAGAAAAATAACATGGATCCCAATGTCTATAGATATGGCCAAATACAAGTACATGGCTCCCAAGGTAGCATAACGGATCCCAATGTAGTGTCACAGATCTCAATACATGGTACATAGATCCCAATTCAAGTTGTCCACTCGTAGTGGTGGGTCCAACTTCTTTGAAATCTATTAGGTGATGTACACTTGGTGATTTATATTAACACAACATAATAAAAGTTAATTTTAGAATTTTCATAAGTTTTACCATGGGGGAACAACATTAACCCTTATACATGCAACAAATCCTAGGAAAAACATTATTTCCTAAGTCCTTAGGTAAAAGGTACGTGATGTGATGAAAAATTATGGAAAGGGGAAGGGGAAAACTTCATGTGATGACCTTTAAAGTCATATAAGATGTCAAAGGTATATTAATTTTGTTCAACTATCTTTCAAGAGCTAAGATTTTATATGGAAGCCTTTAAGAGGGAGATTTAGCATTGAATTTCCCTTCCTCAACATTGTTTCTTACTACCCCTTTTGAATTTTTCTTTATATGTTCATTTTATTGAATCAATCCCTTTTTCTTTATATATTCATAAAAAAGCATGGGACTAGAGGCATTGGTCTCATAGCAAGGTGGCATAGCTCAAGATTCAATATTTTTTGGCTTTTAACTTTATTTTTCTCTTCACCTCTAGCCTTTTTGGGCTTTATTGATTTAAGATTTCTCAATTAGACCTTTTTGGCGACACCTGACAAGTCAAACATGATCAAGAATAGTTTTTTTTATGGATGGAATGGAGTGAAATGGGAAAAATGGAATTTTTTAAGTATGGTTAGGATGTGGAAAGTGTTACCTCAACCATTTTCCTAGTAGTACAAACTAACTTGAGAAATGAAGAAAGTTCCAAAGGAAAATTGTGTTCCCTGTGTTATGAAGAGATAAATTGTAAACTATAAATGTTATGAAGTGTTGTCAAATATCATCTCAGCGCTTACCACTTTCATGAACAACTCAAAAGTTATAAAACCACATCCAAGTATAACGCAAATGCATGGAATATCAAATAGAGCATAATGAAAATCATAATGTACCATCCATAAGTGCGTATGTCATCTGAGAAGTGAGGGAGGAAGTATGATATACCATGTCTAAGCTAGTACATCACATATCTAAAGGAGAAGAAGAGAGAATTTTCTGAGTATGGATAATATGAGCAAGAGAGCTCATGTGAAACAGCAACATAACACCCTTGTGAGGGAAATTGTGTTCTCCATGCTATGATGAGGCAAATAATAAACTACAAATGTTATGAAGTGTTATCAGATCTCATTTCAGTGCTTACCACTTTCATGAATAACTCAGAAGTTATAAAACCACATCCAAGTATAACGCCAATGCATGGAATATCAAAAAGAGCATAATGAAAATCATAATGTACCATCCATAAGTGCATATGTCATGTGAGAAGCGAGGGAGGAAGTATTATATACCATATATGAGTTATCACAATCACATATCTAAAGGAGAAGAAGAGAGAATTTTCCAAGTCTGGAGAATATGAGCAAGAGAGCTCATGTGAATCAACAACATAACACCCTTGTGAGGGTGCCTCTAAAGTAGTCACCCAATGGGGGGTAACAGAACCCAAGTGGGGAAGATAACGATCTTCCTCCCAACTACCTGAGTTAGTCCCAATTGACAGGTCTAGCTTTGAATTTGGTTCTCTACTAGAAGATAACATGTCACGATTTGCAATAAAAAGTTGAACTTGGGGTGCATTAAGTCTTCAAGGTGTATCGCACATGCATATTCCAATTAAAACCCTACAATATTTGTTTACAATTTGAGCATGAATTGTATCAATATATGAAGATGTGGAACTGACACTAGTATCTTGCAAATCATATACATATATGCATATATATTGATCACAAAATTTACCATCAAAATCCTTATCACATTTCAAAAACTACTTTCCTCAGTTTATTAATTTACATACATTCCTTTTGACATGTTACATTGAAGTACTAGAGAGATTGTTGGAGTTGGATTAAAATTTATAGATAATACACTAGAATGAAATGACAAATTTGCAACTAAAAAAAATAAATAATAATAAATAAATAAACATGTATATAAACTACTATTTTTTGGGAGGTGACCAAGAGTGTTACATTTGCAGTTATTTATAACAAGACTAAATTTTAGTTGTATTTAGCTTAGACATTTATTAGTTAATATGATTCATCAACTTGTAGTATATTTAGTAGCTTAATTTATCATTAATTGTTGTCAATTTATAACATATTTAGTAATTTAATTAGTCATTAATTTTCATCGGTTGGTAGAGTATTTTCTCATTTAATGAGTCATTAATTGTTTTCAATTTGTAGTATATTCACTAGTTTAGTAAATTGGGTTTAGTTCAGGTTGTTGAAAGGAATTTATTATCTTCCCCACCTGGGTTATGGACCTTCATAATGTCTATCATAAGGCCCATCAATAACACTCTTTTTTATTGTCTTTGTATCCATAAACTCGCCTTTTGGCCATGCTTAATATAAATTATGTCTTCTTGCAAATTATTTAATGAGTAATTTGAGTTTGTAATGTGATGATTTTATGCTTATGTTTATGCTTGTTTTTCATGATAATAGTATGTATGAATCCTAATCCAAATAATTCGAGCCACACATGGAGGGTCGTAGGTCCCAACACTATGAGAAAAACAAGGGATATTGTCCCCTCACTGTGGTAAAATAATTCCCCCTGCAAACAGGTGAAATCCCCCTCAACCGGGTTTCCTTCAATTGAGACAAACTCAAACAAATGGTTATCTATTTCTTAATCTATTTATCATATATTCTTTATTTCATGAAATAGAAAGAAGGAGAAGGAAGATGAGCTGAACTTGCACACCTTTTCTTGAAGGTTTGAAGGTTGTCCTTGCTATCCTTGACAGTTGAGTTCTAAATCCAAGCTCCTTTCCACAAGTTATCCTACAAAAGATAAACGATATTCCTTCCTACTAATATACAAGGTTATAATATAATGAACCAATCTAATAAACATGAATAGAGACATGAAACAAGAATCAAACAAAAGAGATATAGAAATAGGCCAAGTTTTATTAAATTAAAAACAAGATGTTTACAACCCGATGATGTAGTTGTTCCTTCAAGCCTCCTCTTCAGCCCTTGAATACACACATTGGATATTTTGTCTTAATAACAAAGGTTTCTTTCTCTTAGCATTTTCCCCCAATTTTCTTCCAATATCAGAAGTTTGATGCTCAGTATGGCCTCCCCATTTTACCATGAATGGCCCTAGTTATATAGGATTAGGAAATACCAACCACTAGGATAATTAGGGAGTGTAGTTGAGGATTAAGTGGTTTAGTTTAGGATTTGTTTTATCCTCATGGTTATGACCTTTCCCAACACAGGGTGGAAGGTGGTCGAACCAAATCTGAGGTGAAACAAGAAGAACAACCTAAAAACCACCCAAATACTTCTCGAAATAACTCCCTAGATTCATGGAATTCAACCTAATTGCAAGGACACTCCCCCAAATTGGCAGAAAGGGCATCCTAGACACTCCCTATTAACTAGAAAAGGAGGGGGGATTCTCCCCCATGCATGGTTAGGAGGCGTCCTTGGTCAAAAATGGCCAAATAGACAAGGTAAAAGATGGGTTTTCAACCTCCAAATGATGGTTTTCTCTCCTCCAACTTGACTAGGGATAATGACATGTTCTTTTACATGGTTTCAAGGTTTTAATACTTAGGAAAGCATGAAATTTATTCCATGACACTTTGTAAAGTAATCCATTGTAGTTGTGACACTTATAGGGTGAGATATCACAATTGCGATACTTAACAAGTGAGATGTGACACTTGGTTGGGTGTGGGAAAATGGTGTATAACACTCACCTACCTCTATCTCAATGCCAAACATTAAAGGGACACTTCAATCCAATCTCATCGAACTCAAACTCCATGGAACCAATAAGACAATGACCGAAGTACAAGGATCCTGATTGAGGAATCCTTGGGGAGAAAATCCCTAAAACGTCTCCTTGATTGAAGGGCATATTCATTCTATTGAAGTAGTATAAATGAAACCCAAGGAATAGCCTTGAGGAGATAGTTTTTTATTAAGTTTTGAAGAGTTTGCATCGTGTCATTTGTTCATAGACCCTTGAGAACTTGGATCCTTTCTCCATTGAAGTATTATGCTTTGATGAATTAATGAAGAACTTGTATTTTTATGCTCATTAGTTTCTTCAATGATCCTTGTGCTACTTGGGTTGGGCACACTCAAGACGGCTCAAGGACTCTTATGTACTCTATTAATTTTATGTTTCAGATTAATCTTTTGTTGTTTTAAAGTAATTATCATGTTAACACATAGATCTGTTGATTAATGCAAATAAGTTCAATTTCATGTAGAGTAAGTTACAATTCTCTAAAAGATTAATTAGATTGTTTTTCTTAGGATTAAGACTCCATTCCAACACCATTAATCATGTTTTTTTGTTGCATCAATTTTAGGGAGAAATAACAAGTTGTGTACATATTTTGGATATGTCTTATAGATTTTCCTATAGGTCTATTACAGTCCATGTAAGATTGTTATAGTTACTGTAGAACATCACAGATTCATATTTTATTGCATTCTTCACTAAATGATTGATGCCTTCTTGGTGTCACCATGTTGATACCAGGCTATGATTCTTTATAATGGGTTAGGAACTTAATTAGAAGTTGAATTTTTATGCAATATCTTAGTTTCAATTCAACAAAAGTATTATGCTTATAGTTCAATTTCTTTTAACCTTCTTCATGCAATGATTTAATCAACAATGCTTTGTTTTCAACTTTAAGAATAGTTTCCTTTGATCAATGTGTGTTCTTATATAGTTTTTCATTGATTTCCAACATTCTTGGCATCTAAATATTTAGTTTAATTTTATGTCAAAGATTGTTTTCTTGCTTAATGGTTTTCCCCCTTGTTGAAGTACTTAGAGTTAGACATGGGATATCACAAGCCCCAAGCAGTAGATAGGTACATAAGCATTCAATAGGTTCATAAAGAGGAAGAGAGGTGTCTTCTACATATATTGTCTACCTTATTTTGAAAGTTTGTATGAACCCTAGGTTGATAATTAAAGTAGCAAGTTGAGGAAGGGTAGCATTCTTGATGTTATTCCAAGGTCGGCCACTAGGTTCAATTCCCACAAGTGACATGTTGATATCATAACAAGTATATTATTGTAATGGCTTCGAGCCTTATTGTTTCCAAACCTTGTGCTCTAAATATTCTAGGATTTTCCTTGGGTACCATCCTTGAAATGAGGGGAAGTACTCGGAGGTTTTCCCCAAGCAATATAACCTGGAAAAAAAATATTTAGTTTATTGAATCATTAATTTCAATTTGTAGTATATTTGTTAGTTTAATGAGTCGTTTTTTACTATCAATCTGTAGTATATTTAGTTATGAGAGTTATTATTGTTATATATTTTATTAATAGTTTAGTAGTTGCATAATTATTATATTTATTACTAATTTAGTGGTTTCATAATCATTATATTGATAAAGGGTTTATTAGTTTCATATTCATTTTATTTTTGTTATTCATTATTATTCAATATAAATTTATATGACATGAATAATTTATTAAATTCCAAGAAATTGTGCAATGTTAATGTACAATATTGATGTTCATCCAATATCAAATATAAAAAATACTTGGACAATAAATTATAAAACGTGTACTAAAACATAAAATCAACTTAAGTGTCGTAGCTTGCATTAAATAATATTATACATATAAAAATCAACTATACTTATATACATAAAATCAACTTTAAATGAGATTTAAAGTACATACAATATATAAACTTGCATTAAAACATAAAATCAACTAAATGTTTGTAATATATATATATATATATATATATATATATATATATATATATATATATATATATAAAAGTGTCACATTACATCATGTGAAATATAAAATCAACTAAATGTTTATATATATATATATATCAACTAAGTGTCACAGTACATCATGTGAATGGAAAATACACTAAATTATAAATAATAATATACTCACATTTAACAATAATATACATAAAGTTAAATATAAATATATGCATAACTTGAACAAGTTTATATATATATATAT
>JASDQU010010565.1:41869-60648 GCA_032191745.1 Picea mariana | reverse complement strand
TGTTGTGTAGGTTGAACTCTGAATGAGATGTGCTTTCTTATTCTTTACATCTCTGTTTTCAATAATCAATTTTTTTGATTCGCTGTCAAAAATAGCGCTCTGAAATGCAAAAGACTCTTCTTCGTCCAATGTATCTATGCCAAGTATGTCCATCCCAGGATTATGAGAAGTAGTGTTGTCTAGGTGATCGTCGTCAGGGAACAATTTTTCAATGTCAATTTCGAGTTCCATATCTTCGAGGGAGAGATCGTAGATATCAATTTCTCCCCTCGGTCCCTCCTATTCTTGGACTATTGTTTTCCAGGTTTTTCCCGTGGGAAGCTTGTAACAACTTTCAATTTTTTCGAAGGGAGGGTTCTTATCTCCTCCTCCGCCTAAAGAACTGTGTGTGACTTTGTTACTTGGGTAAGTCATTGGAGTACTTCCATGAGATGTTGTGGTCTTGGTTGTGGCAGTCAGGGATTGGGCACTTTTTTCACCCACGTCTTTTCGGTTCTGCTTGTGCGAATAATTGGTACTAGTTTGGAGTCCATTCAAGATAGTGTAAGTGAAAGAACTATTGAAGTGGTTCTTGACCATGAAATCCTGGACTTTCCAAGGCATAGACATGAATTTTCCTTTCCTTTTTGCATGGAAAAAATGCAACCAGTAGATGTACTCCCCTGCTATTCCAGCAAAAAACATTGTACCAGATATGTGACATGGAAGGAAGCAAGGATTTTGTCTAGACCTGAAAATCCTTATAACATTATAGTTCTCCATTTCTTCTACTGCGTCTCTCATATCCAGGAAGATTGTCGGCTGGCCAAAGAACCAGGGGAAATACCTTCCAAATATCAATGGTTTAAAAAATGAAACAAAATAATTGAAGACCTTATAAAATAGTTGGCTAGCATTGTGTCTCTATAATTTCTGGCGCGAGAATGTTACCTGGTTAAATTCATAGTTCAGCTTCATACACATAGATAGTCCAAGAAATGGATAGCAATTCGACATGACGAAAATTAAAGAAGGTGGCATAAAGAATTTATTTTTCCTCCTGTATTGCAATAACTGGGAAGAGTTTTGAATGGAAATCATCTTGCGACAATGGAAGATGGTTTGTTGCTTGACCGTAAATTGTAAAATATATAGAATCATCCGAGATATGTCGGTTGCACTTTCTTGTCTCGTTGTCCTTGTGAAATGGAATGCAATTTTCTGAAAAGGGTTTTTATATGCACTAATCTGTAATATGGCCATGTCCCGGGGAGTGGGCATTGGGTCCTGTAATAACTTCGGCAAGAGGTCTATTTCCTTGCCATGCTTCTTTAAGAACTTCTTGCAATTCTCGTCATTGAAAGTAGGCATTGGGTCGGGATGTGTTAACATATTTCAAAATAATTTAGGCGATAGGGATATTTGGAAATGGTCGCCCATCTGGACAATGCGTTGGTTAGGAATATAGTTCTCGACGCAGCACGTGACCAACCCCTTAAAGTTAAAAAAAAAAAACGAGGGATACAATGGGTCATTGCAATTTCAGATGTCGAGATAACTTTCATCTAGGAAGAAGTGGACAAGTAGTAGTCATAAGCTATGGACCAGTGAAAACGTTGGTCCTCATGCCCGAAAATATTCAAGGTATCTCCACAGACATGATGTCGAGCTGCAACCATAAGGTGATAAAAACCTTCCTTTTCTCCTTATTGTATTTAAAATGGACGATGCAACATTATAATACAATCTTCGGTAAATCTTGGTTCAATGTGTTTTAATGGAAGATGTCCTCGACCTTTTCGCCTTTTAATGCCAATCTTTTCAAAGCTAATAAAGGCGTCATCAATTTTCATTGGGAAAGTGTGCGAAGATGGCAGGGAAATCGAGAAACTATTGAAAAGCAAAGAAAACATTGACAGTTGTGTAATATACTTGGATTTTGAAAAAATCAGGTTCAAGTCAGAAGATAATTTGTTGATATTTACTTAAACAAATTTCATATTATTTAATTTTATTGTTGTTCTCTGTGGCCCAAATGCAAACTATGTTTAAATTGGAATGGTGGAGCAACATTTTCATATGCAGGCAGAGCCTCAGATATGCAAACCTGTAAGGTTTTAAAATTATGTGCACAATACTGAAGAGTGGCATCATGTGAACACCTTTGTAGATGACAGCGGGCCAGCACAATGTTGAATTCTTTCTACAATGACGTCTTAAAAAAACCAAAACAACCATCATTTTTTTTGCAAATTCAAGATTGATAGAGGAAACTAATTAGATTCCATAATATTCTCTCATAAATGCATTTTAATGGGAGATTACCTCGATCTTTCCGCTTATTAATGCCAATATTTTCGAACATCTGTGAACTGTCACCAATAAAAGCATAATTAATGTCTATTGGGAAGGGGCGAACATTGCGGGCATGGACGAGAATTAAAGATGCTTTGGTACTTTTTTGAACCTGGGAGTCCGTGTTGGAATTGTAGTTCACCCAAGTTTTGGATGGAAGATGTATACTCGAAACACAGGGAATGAGAGTTCGATAACTTGTACCCAGAAACCCGCAGCCATAAAATTGGCTAAGGAAACGAAAGCACTCAGTTGGACTTGTGATTTCAAGATATAGATGGATATACAATTTGTGAGTTCGATAAAGAGTGAGGCTTGCGAGTTGGAGGAGTCCGGGTTTGAATTGTATATAACTGGAGTCTTGGATGCAAGATGTTATCCGAACATGGGGCATGGGAGTTCGATAATGCATTGGGGGGGAACTCGCGGTCATAAAATTGGCTAACTGTTGAGATGAAATATCAACAAATTCTGGGGAAAATGAGTCTCAATCTTCGATTCTAGGTCGAATTGTAGATCACCAAAGTTTAGGGTGCAAGATGTATACCACGCACACGGGGCATGAGAGTTGGATGGCACCCACACAGGAACCTACGACCATAAAATTCGTGAACTATGAAAATGAACAGCGGTCGGTCGGACTCGTGATGTAGAGATATAGATGGAAATAAAATCTGTCACTCCGTCATCTGGGAACACGTGAGCAAAGACATGGGTCACCCAAGTTTTGGATGGAAGATGTATACTCAGAGCACGGAGAATGAGAGTTCAATAACAGGTAGCCGAGAACCCGTGGCCATAAAATTGGCTAAGGAAACGTAAGCGCTCGGTCGGACTTGTGATGCCAAGATATAGATGGATATACAAATTGTGAGTTCGATAAAAAGTGAGTCTTGGGAGTTCGAGGAGCCCGAGGTCGAATTGTAGATAACTGGAGTTTTGGATGCAAGATGTTATCCGAACATGGGGCATGGGAGTTCAATAATGCATTGGGAGGGAACCTGCAGCCATAAAATTGGATAACTGTTGAGACGAATTGGGAAAAATATCAACAGATGCTTTGAAATATCAACAGATGCTGGGAAAAATCAGTCGCAAGCTTCGAGTCTAGGTCAAACTGTAGATCACTAAAGTTTCGGGTGCAAGATGTATACCACGCACACAAGGCATGAGAGTTTGATGGCACCTAGTAGGAACCGGCGGCCATAAAATTCGCGAACTATGAAAATGAATGGTGGCCGGTCGAACTCGTGATGTAGAGATATAGATGGACATGAAATCTGCCACTCTGTCATCCTGGGAACCCGTGAGCATAGACATGGGACTAAGTATAGAATCAGAAATGGATAATAGAGGGGAAGAAAAAAAATGGAGAACGGCTAAGTATAGAATAGGAAAAAGAAAGGGAGGTAAGAACCGACATGAAAGAAAACTAATACGTAGGAACACATGAAAAGAAAAGATGGAATACAAATTTATTTATTTCAAGATAGCAGCACAGAAAATATAATTGACACAAAGACAAGTCAATGTACAAGAAGATATGGAGTATCCAAGGAGGGGGGAAAAAAAAAAAGTTGCAAACCAATTCAACAAATACAGACAGAGTAAACGAAAAACTATTGGATATGGAACACGGGTAGAAAAACGCACCTTTGCATGGATTCTTCTACATTCCTGGTTAGGAGTTCTTTGCAGTGTTTAGTTTAACTGTTTGTTTCTATGAACAAAATCACAAAACAAAACGGACATGAACATAAGTTGACATGTAAAGAAAAAAGAAAGTACTATGTACATAGACTAAATAAAATAGAATAAGAGGAACAGAGTAACAGATAGCGTTCATTAAAGTTTTTGTGTATGTGTGTGTGTGTGTGTATTTGCAGAAAAAAAAATTGTGACCAAAAGTAATTACAAACCAGGGAAAACTAAGAAGTTGGATATCTCAATTTTCTGCAACAATATAGACAGATATGGTTTGAATCATACAAATATGATTCTGCAATATGCCTTATGTATATTTCATAATTCAAGTGCAACACCAACTGTGTGGTGACTAGACCAGTATGTGTACAAACTAGGGAAAACTAAGAAGCTGGATAATTTGTTTTTTGTTTTTTTTGGCAACAAGCTATACAAATTTGCTTTGAAACATAGAAATATGACTTTGCAATATGTTTGATGTATATCTCATAATTCAAGTGAAATACAAATTGAATCGTGATCAGACCAATATGTGTCTAATATAAAGATGATGTATTGAGGAATGGGCACATTTGACCACACATGGTCAATAAGTGTGTTTTGCACATGGCTTGTGTTGTTCAAAATAAAGCGGAGACTGTATTTGCACATGTAGTTTTCCAACTCTTTTTTTCTGGCACTATTTTATAGCATGTCAATATTGAAGTCTCCTACAAGCATAATGGGTCCATTCAAATGGAAATGGCCTAATGCATTGAAAATAACATTTAGTATGTTGGAGAATGTTGCATGGGGAGCAACATATAGATTCAGATTGCAATTTCTGTTCCATGGAAAAATATTTTTGCAAGCACCATCTCAACATTCTTTTCTTCAAAATGTATATGGTCCAAAATTGGTACATGTTTTTTCACCAATATCATCACCCCATGTGTATTGTAACTTGATATGCAATTGTGATCTGGAAATTGTTTGTTTTGCATGCATAATGCCATGTATGTTTCCTGCAAGCACAGAATATTGGATTGAATTATATCATATTCATTGAGTATATCAACCATGTGTGCATGTAAGCTATGTGTGTTAAGCGAGAGAATTGATACAGATGACTTTGTTTGTATGAATTGGTAATCATATTGTAGTTGCCATTTTGCGGTAGTCCTGAGGCATTCCATTTCAATATCAACTTTTTGTTTGACTTTGAAGTTATCTTTTGTAAGAGGACTTAGTAAATACAAGGAGTCTATGCTTCCAAAATGAGACAGTGTTGTGTATACAAGTCCATGTATCTGAATTCCAGAAGGATGAAATGCAACATTATCAAGTGTTAGTCCTTACGATCTGTGGATTGTACATGCACATGCAAGTTTAATTGGAAACTGTTTTCGAATCTTCAGTCGACCTGTCTTTGTTGATGTCGATATTGGCTTTGATATTCGCAATATAGGTGTCCAATCGCTTGAGTGTTTGAATTATATAGATAATCCAACTTGCTTGCTTATCGCTTGCCTATATGTGGTTCATGGAACTTCATCCAAAGGACATCAAGTTTTTATGTTTTCGTATAGCCTTTGAGTATTCCATCTACACCATTGACCAAGCCATCTTATAAATCATAGTTACAGGCATATATTTCAACCAACATTTCTAATTCCAGGACAAGCTGCAAAGGTAAAGTGGTTGTATGTTCATGACGTGGCACATTTCCATGGTTGTCTTCTTCCAGGTCAATTGAATTGATGATGATATCATCACCAGACATGAGTGATAGCATTTTCCTGTTATGCATTGCAACATCCTTATTTGTGTAGAACAGGTAAGGGAACATTGGGTTTGTTGGTGCAGGTTGCAAGCACCTCAAATTAATATATGGTAAGTCATCATATGTTGGGTTGTTTGTCTGCATTCTATTCAGAATTGCAATAAATGTTTCATCTGCCTGTCGCATTGTAGTATGCAATTCAAAACATTTAATATTGTCTCTCCAAAATTCATGCGTCATTGTTTTCATGTTAAACGTAGGTTGTTCAAATATCAAAGAATCTTGGATCGGTTGTGCCTGGTAAAGATCCCCACAGAATATCATGTCAATGTTTCCAAAGTATTTCGTGTGCACATGTTTTATGCTTCTTAGTCGCTTGTCAATGGAATACAAGAAGCGAAATCCAATCAAAGAGGCTTCATCTATAAAGACAAGTTGGAGTTCATCAAAAAGCTTAGACAACGTATCTAACATTTCCTTGCTAAGTGGAAGAAATTGTGACTTGTTAAAAGGCATTAAAAATGCAGAGTGGACTGTTGCTCCACCTGCATTATATGCAGCTTTTCCCGTATATGCAACTATTAGGCCCTTTGGTTTCATAGGATCAGAGGAATTGTTTGAATCATAGATTCGTATAAGAATTTGGAACAGTTCTTTCATTATGAATGTCTTGCATGTTCTTGCTCCGCCTGTAAGGAACAAGTGCACAGGAGTGTCCATGTTCAAGTATTTTTTAAGCGCAATGTCCTTTAGAATTGTTTGTTGTTCTCGATTCAACAGACATCTTATTCTATGGTATTGATTATTTTCAATAAGGAAAGGATGTTTTGTGAATTGAAAACCAATATTGATACGTTTTTCACTGCCACCTACTTGAGGACGAGGAAAATCTACTTGCAAGTCATAGGACTCACAGGGAGTTCTGGTTGTTTTTCGGTTTGTGAATGACTCATCAATATTGTTAGGGTTTTCTAGCTCATTAACTGCAATTTCTAGATCACCCCATGTTGGATTAACATTTTAAGTAAATCTAGCTTCATTGATTTGCACTATAGTCTCAGAGGAAACATACGCAGCTTCCCATGTAGAGAAGTTATGTTTTAATGTCTTTTCATTTTTATCGAACAGAACGTATAGCAGTAGTTTTTCTCTACAATAGTTTTCATAGTTAGAATGTTTATTGTATTTGAAAAACTGTATCACAGAGGGTTTTTTTCTTTTTAATATGGGCGCACCATTTTTTTTGTAATGCAATACGAATTCTGCTAAGCAGATATGCCTAATAGAATATGGACGCTGGAGGTAATAATCAATAATAGAGCAACATAGCACATCTTGTGAATTGTCAGGCTCTTTTTCTAGCAAAACTGGTGGTTTAAGCACAAATGTGTGTTTCTCAAATGGAGATGTGTTTATGAGAACACATTTTCTTGAACTACAATTGAGGGGTAGGGAAAGTGCAATGTGGACTGCTTGCTGAGCAGACATTTGTTGAAGATTAATCAATGTATTGCCAAGTGTACGTATCATTTGTATGGCATCAATATGACTTATTTCATGTTCTTTGTGTATTATTCTGAATGCAATTTTCATATATTTGTCAACCTTTTTCATATACGAGGTACAGTACGATGTTGCAGCATATGCATTGAGGACGTACTACGCATTTGTATTTGCATTCCACATAACTGACATGTCCTTGGAGAAACTGTTGTTCCAAATATGGGAAAGTTTTTGTTTAAGTAAAACTGTTGGTTGTTTAAGCGTACATTGTATGGCTTGGATGTACTCATCTTCTAATAGATTTAGCTCTGTCAAGAAGTGATCGAAGCTCATCAACTCGTCAAACTCTCCTTGTTCTAGAAATGCAAACAAGGATTTAGATTTCTCAACAATAGCATTGTCCTCTAAACTAAGTGGCTCTATGATTCTTGTTTCTCTCATTGGTGGCACGGGAAAGTTGTATCTGCAATGTGAGTTTTTTCATTTTCTACAACTTCTTGTATGATAATGTCTATGAAATTTGGCAAGTTCTAGATCCAAATGATCTATGTTGCATGTTATGTATTTGTCCACAAATTGTTGTCAACTCCATAGACCGGTGCACCTTCTATCCACAACAGTGCATGGTCATGTTCATTCCCCCTATTCTGGAATTCAGTCACAAAAAAGTAGTCCGATATTTTTCTGAAAAATGTTTCATCATGGCATATCAATTGTCTCAAATCATTTATTCTATGTCTATAGTAGCGAGTAAATGTCACTGGGTATTTTCTTATGAAGCAGTCAATGTCATTATTTTCCAGTGTATCGGTTTGTCTTTTATGTTTCATGTTCCTATGCAATTCAAGTACGGCGGCCACCAATGGATCCCAGCAATGCTCTGCACTTGTAAATGTGATGAAAAATGTTGGCGGGCCCAATTGTCGGATCATTGAAAAAATAGTTTTCTTGTTTTGTTGCAAATAGTCAGGAGAGATGCGAATGTTTTTGAAATCTATGTATCCAATATCATATTTTAGAATTTTTTCTAGGTTTACTTTGTACTTGACATCCTTGGCCAACAAATTTATTCCTTGTAACTGGCCTTTTCTTATTCGGACCCATATGCAAGACAGAACTTGCTCTATTATTATGCGCATTGTTTTGAAAAACAAATTTGTTATGTGACAGGAGAAGTCATCGCTTGAATGTAGCAACTCCCATCGAACTATTTTATGATAACTGAATTGTTTTGTAATGTCAGTGGAACATGGATCTCCATAAAAGAGTGTTGGGAAGTTCATTTCCTTAGTGAATCTGTCCTTGAAAATTCAAAGTGGACGTTGCCCCTTAGCAGGTGCAATTTCGACAATCGTGTCTTGCAAGTCACGAATGCATTGTGAATCAGTGAATCCATGTATCAATGTCTTAGCAGGTGTTTCATTCTCTGATTCATCACATGTATATAATTCACTAGCATTTTCGAGAGTCTCTGTAGAGTTGTCATCCTCTTCTTCAAGAACATTGTTCCAGTTCTCATTTATACAAATGTTTTGTGCTTTGTACAGGGCCCTGGAACATAATTCCTTTAATGCTTTCATAGCAACATGCACACGCACTTTGTCTTTCTGATACACATTTTTGTATCGCAAACATCTTTTGAGAGCCACAGCAATTGTCATTGTATCGCTAAGGAATTGTGGCAAGGCTTTTTGCACAACATCTAGCTGAACAGACACATTAATAATTGATCATGTTAAGCCCATCTAGGGTCATTTATAGCCCCAGGGCCTGATTTGTGCAAATGCAATTCTTAGAGACACAAGTCTCTCTTCAAGTTTCGTAAGTGCACTTACATCTGGTAGTGGTGTATTACATCTTATTTGGTCAGGCGTTGCAAATTGTGGCAGTTTTCCATTTTCAAGTGACCGTTTGCATGGAAGACAAAATTTTCCACTGGAAAATGTTTTATCATGTGTTGTCAAGCAGAGGTATTCTGCTTCCAAATCAGGCATGAAAGACTTACTTTTTTTTTCAAAATTCAATTGATTGCAAATAACACGTGCAATGGAAGGAGTGTATTTGATTTGTTTCATGTAGGTTTGTCTTGCATCTTTCTTTCGCAAGGAAGTATGGGTAGAAAGTGTTTGCTAGTTTTCATTGGTAGTAGTGTACGATGTTGCTTCTATCCCACGAAATGTGATTTTTTCCTCTCAGACAGTTGCATGACCATTGTCGGATATGCGACCATACCTATTTTTTTTGTGTTGTGCACAAACAATTTTTTTTAGATTGTGATATGTCAGTTTATCTCTAAAAGGAAGCGTAGCAATGTATTTTTTTCTCTCGTGCATGACCTTTTTCAAGTTGTGGTAACTTAGTTTGTGTTTCTTGTTCAAGGGCAGGATGACCTGATGGCAGCTAGGATGAATTTCACTCTGATTAAATAGCATGCGATGCTTATGCACATTCGATGTGGTTTGGCTGGCATTGACAGTGGACACTAGAATGCCAGTGTTTCCTATACCACCAATGTTTTTTTCTCTCTTACATATGAAATTTTTCAGGTTGTGATAACTTNGGAAACACTGGCATTCTAGTGTCCACTGTCAATGCCAGTGTTTCCTATACCACCAATGTTTTTTTCTCTCTTACATATGAAATTTTTCAGGTTGTGATAACTTAGTCTACGTTTCTTGTTTAAGCCCTGTATGGCCTCATCACAACTGGGACGAATTTCACGCATGAATTTTTTCAAGTTTTGATAACTTAGCCTACGTTTTTTGTTTAAGCCATGTATGGCCTTATCGCAACTGGGAGGAGTTTCATTCTCATTAAAAAACATGCCACACATATGTAGATTCGATGTGGTTTGGGTGGCATGGACATTGAACCCTGAACCAGTGATATTTCCAAGCAAAGGTTGATAATGGATATGTGTTGTATCTGTTTTCAATGAGAGGATGTCAATTG
Source organism: Picea mariana (assembly GCA_032191745.1). Taxonomy (NCBI): domain Eukaryota; kingdom Viridiplantae; phylum Streptophyta; class Pinopsida; order Pinales; family Pinaceae; genus Picea; species Picea mariana. Next base: position 50,393 of record JASDQU010010565.1, on the reverse strand, counting down.
TTTGATCGTAATTTGAATCAATAGACCAGGAATGGACAATTCCATCTAGCAGGGCCGACCAGACCTGGATATTTACTCTGAATATGATATATAGCCATTGCAAATAGAATATGCAACCCTCTGCATTTCCATTTTCATATGGCAGCGCAATATTTACAATGTATTCTTGCCAACTTGCAATTGTCGACATATTTTCTAGGAGATATGGCGAAAGGTGTTGATGCAAGCAGCTAAAAGGCTATTGGTTGCCACCTATAATTGAATTGTTAAAGGACTATACAGTGTAAAGCTGCAGCAACTGTACATCGAACTCTACTTCTACCAAATAGCAAATTGCATTGAACAAACTATCTCCACAACTAGATGCAACATTTGTTGCTAGCTGCAAACCATGGCAGTCTATGCAATGCATAATTTGTTTCCATTGCGATTCAAGGTCTTTGCAAATGAGGGACAAGTAAATATGAGGTCCTCCAATATTGCATATGGAAATTTTTTTGTACAGTAGTGGTTCATAATGACCACTTACAACATTGGCATCATGGAACAAGATGCAATATGGATTGTTAGATGTAGTTTTGTTGAATAGTAGATATCCTTTTTTTCTTGTCAATGACCATATTCCAATTGATTTATTGAGCCACTTAGACAACCAGCATATACAAAATGTATCTCCCCAAAGTACCCTCTCATGTGTAGGCAGATTGGAGATGCAGACAACTGCATCTTTGAAAAATATGTAGCGACATCATGTATTCCATGCAACTACTGAAGAAAATCAAATTTTAGTTCGTATTCATATGACTCCAATTCCTTAGCGTCGCCATTTTTTAAACAGGCCAAGAAATAATCTATCAATCCATTATGCAGGTCAGTCGAGAAATAATAGAAATGCAGTAGAACTTGAAATGCATCGAAAAGTCAATCCCCTACCGTATACGAGAATGTATCCAATCTAAAAAGCCCATTGTTATGCAACACCTCGTCAATGTTTTCATGTATAATGGAGTGTGTATCTATTTCATACGACTCAACATCTATTACTTGTTTCATCTTTTGAACTGTGATTTTGAAGTTGTTTCTTAGATACTTTCAGTTTATATGAAGACAGAGAAAAGGGGAAAAAAAGAATAAAATGAAAAAAAAAAAGTAAAATAGAAAACTACAAGCGCAAAACTGCGTACCAATCTCGATATGTATCCTTCAACCTTGTTATTTTCAAATTCAACCCACCCTAGTCACCACAGCAAATGACAAGAAAACAAACCTACACTAAAAAGTGAACCAAACATAAGAAACAATGCAAATAAATAACACTATAAATTTGTTGAGCACAAAGACCGATTTGAACCTATTCATGGTGTGCATCCTACAAACTTCTCAAAGGCAGAAAAATTTCTGCAAAATAGAAAGTACAGGACAAAGGCAACAGGTGGACGCAGTTTTTTGACACAGAGAATAAAAGCATTCCCTACCTCTACACCCCGGCGGATGGTTCCCCCCTTGTGACAGCTCCGAATTCATTTTCTAAACCTTTTGCATTGCAATTTTTGAAATAGCTATGGCACAATATGCAAGACATGGAAGCCGGCATATGAAGATGCATGGATTCCAGGAACAGAAAATAAGAGCACACAGAAAGATGTTCTGCAACAGAATTTCGAGGTAGGGACTCCTACCATTGAAAAAGCTTGTCTGCAAGGTGCAAAACACCAAGTAGAAAAAAAAAGGAATAGCAATGAAACAATGGCACAGAAACTTACCCGTCAACGAGGGATGACAAGAGCTCAGCCCCAAAACTTGCAAACCGCAACAACAGGTCCAACAGCTTGCAAAGTTGAAGAACAACAAACCAGTGAACAAGCAACTTCAACTATAGGACCTAGACTTTTCAAAGTTGAATCAAACAAGAACAAGAAGCATGGAATGAACCAACAAACAAGCATCAACCACTGAACCAGCGATGTCGGTGGAGAACGATTTTTCACAATTTCACTGCAAACAACGCTATCAAAAAAATGGAAGGAAATTGTACAATAAACATTTAAGGTTGCGAGACTTGTTAAGTAAACACTTAATACTATCGGAACCGTCGAAGATTGTCTCCCTGTGAAAACATTTAAGAAAGAATGTAGCGTGGCAAGCCTGTTTACGTACACAAAAATGATAAAGACTCTCGAAGCACGCAAGAATAAAGATAAAGAAAAAATCACACATAGTAATATGCTAGAGAATGTATTCGAAGGACAAAATTTGGATATGCTATCATATCAAACATTGAGATAAATTTATCTAGCACAAGATGCTAAGACAAACATTCAAACCAATGCTAGCACTAATCCACCTTCAAGCAATGCATAAGAAAAATATATGATTCAAAAAGACTGCATACGATCAAAAAGTTTGGATATGATAACATATAAAACATTGGGAATAGTGAAGCCGGCAATAAGACCTCCAATCTGTTATCCAATCAGATCATTACATATATGGTACTTTTTATTATATAAAAATCAATGTTTTTAGTTCCCTAGCTCCAACAATAGATATTATAAAAATATTTTTGGTCAAAGGACAAACTAATATGAAGTCAACGAATTATCGATCGTTATATTCCCTCTATGCCTACGGGAGGGACTAATAATAATATACTCACGTTGAACAATAATATACATAAAATTAAATACGAACATATACATAACTTGAACAAGTGTGTATATATATATATAGTGTTGGGGATTGGGTGTAACCTGATATGAAACAAATAAACAAAATTGCAAATAATTGAAGAGGAATAACCTTCAAATAAAGAGGTGGTGTCTAAAGACATTGTTACAACACTTAAGCACAACGCATTGTGATCAGAACATCACAATGCATATTGACCATGTGCACCATGTTCAACATTGGCATACAACACTCTTGATAATGACCCATTTGGTTTGTTATTTATAGCCTCGAGATCTGACCAAATTCCTTGGAATCAGAAAAATCTTGTCCACATACAATTGTCAATGGTTATATTTGACTCCATTAAATCTGTGTTGTCTAAGTGGCTCGTTGAGGATGCTCGACCCAATTTTACATGTGTCCAACTCATAGTCGATTGCTCGGTTGGTTGATCCAATGACCAATTGTCTTTGGTTATTGGTCGACTATTCGACCAATGGGGTTGTTGACTACTCGACCAACTGATGTAGATATATGGTCCATCATCTGATCAACTATTTCCATATGTTGGTCAACTTCCCAATCAATTGTTTCCAGGAGAATTGTGATGAACCATCAGAACCTGAGGTTCCAACACACCCCCATCAGCACACAGCTCTAGCGATTAGGAGGTGAAACTAAGTCAGTATGAAACCCCCCCATGATTGCATATTTTTGAATCCCATGCATTGAACAAAGATTGACAAACTTAGCTTCAGATAAGGGTTTTGTAAGGATATCATCAATATTATCATGTGTTTTGCAATAGAAAACAAAGACAACTTTCTCTTGAACCAATTGTCTCAAAGAGTAAGTGTGAAGCTCAATATGTTTCATCTTACTGTATGCATCATGGTTGTCAGCAACTTGAATGAAACTTTGATTGTCACAGTATATTTTAGTTGAGGTCTATATAGGAAATCCAAGTTAACCCAAGAGTTGGTGAATCCATACTTCCTTTGTTCCTACATGAATGGCGCCACGATACTCTACTTCTATAGTAGAGAGAGAGAGAGAGAACCTTATGCTTCATACACAACCAAACCAACGGCCCAGTGTTGAAGAGAAACACATAGCCAGAAGTGGACTTATGATCATCATTGTCACTTTCCCAATCAGATTCGATGAATCCGACCAATGTATCTGAACTTTGACAATATTTGATACCAATATGAGTGGTACCCTTGAGATAACGAACAATTCTTTTGACAACTTTCCAATGGCTTTCTCTGAGATCCTACATAATCTGAGAAGCCACACTAACAACAAAATAAATGTTAGGTCAACTATGTGTGAGATAAATAAGATTATCGACCATTTGCAATAGAGTGTAGCACCGACTTTGGGAGATTGACAAGTTTTATTCAACTTAACTCCAAACTGAAAAGCAGTAGCACATGGCTTACAATCTATCATCTGAAAAAGTGTCAAGAGATCCATGACATATTTAGATTGAGAAATGAAAAAACCATCAAACAGTGGTAATACTTGAAGACCCAAAAATAATGCAAAATACAAAGATATGTCATGTCAAAGGAGTCAGCAAGTTGTTTCTTCAATTCGAGAATGAGATCAATGTTATTTATATTTATGACAAGGTCATCAACATATACAACAATAACCCAAGTGATTCCATGAGTATGGAGTACATATAAACTATGACCAAATTCACAACGTTTGAAACCAATTCGAAGAAAGAAAATGGAAATCTTAGCATGCTAAGCTTAGGGAGTTTGCTTCAAATCATAAAGATACTTTTGAAGTCAAAAAACCAAGTTAGAATTTGTCATGAAACAAGGAGGTTGTTCCATGAAAATTTCTTCAGATAGTTCACCATGAAGAAAGGCACTTTTCACATCCATATGTTGGATCTACCATCCAAAACGAGAAACAAGGGAATGAATTAGTCGAACATAGTTCATCTTTGCAACAAGGGAATGAATTAGTTGAACACGGTTCATCTTTGCAACAAGGGAAAAGATCTCAGTGTAGTTGATTCCTTCTTGTTGAGAAAATCCTTTCTCAACCAAGCAAGTTGTATGACTCTCAACAACACCTTCATAGGTAAATTTGGTCTTGTAGACCCATCAACACTTCACAATGTTCTCCCCTTGAGATCGAGGAACTAAATCCCAAGTGTGATTCTTCAACGGAGAATTCATTTTAGTCTGCATAGTCTGCTCCCATTCAGGTTTTCCTCGTGCATCTAAGTAGATAAGAGGATCAAAAGTTTCAAGCACATGAGTCATCAAAGCAAAGTTGGCATGTTGCTTATGATTGTGAGTTTGTTGGCCTGAAGAAACATCACCAACATCAAGACCAATAGCTTCAATTGTCTTGGTAGCCCATCTAGGTATACAAGAAGGGGGTGAATTATTGTTCATTGCATAAGGTCGATCAAAATTCAGAACAGTTTCAGTCGAAGGAGATGGAATACCCATCAAAAAAGAAACCAATTGACCAATTGAATCTGATGTCAATGGCCCAATCGAAATACAAACAGAGGTCGATTGTCTAGTCGAAGGACTGAAAATTTGAACAGGAGAACCAGAGTCGGAAACACATCAAAGTGATCATCCTATAATAATCTAGAGGATACACTCATCAAATTGATGCGAGAAGACTTCTCATCAAACCATACATTTCTTCTGATAATGATCTGTCATTTGACAGGGTCAAATAGTTGATAGGATTTAGAATCTTTAGAGTATCCCATCATGATGCAAGAATGACTCTTTGCATCCAATTTCCAAAGAGTCATTCTAACATCTAACCCATTATTTATATATTAAATGCATGTTTGTAGTTTCCTTTTTATTTGTTTGTGAATGCAGGTCAGCCTTGGGAGGAGGCTTGCAGTCAGCGGAGCTATCAAGCGCAAGAGGATCGACATTAGATGCAGAGTAAAAGGTATAGTTACCTGATCCTTCTTACTTTGTATTTCATGCATGAATATGGGGTATGTTCGAGGTAGTTAGAAAAGTAGGAGACTTTTAGACAGTTGTGATATGCCTACATGTTGAACCCTGGTGTAGTCCATAAGGGGGTTTTCCCACTATAGCAGAACTAACAACCATACTAGGGAAGCCTCTAGGGTTTTAGGGGATTTTTTGGGTGTTTGATTGGTTTTATTATCTTTTCTGAGTTTTTGTGAGTTTATTGAGTCTTTAAGGGATTCTGGTCACCTGTTGGTGCCATACCAGTTCTCCCTGCCCTATCAGTCTACCTGTTTTTTTATTTTTTGAGAAGTTATAGAGGTGTACGCGGCCTGCTGTGGGTCAGCACACGTACATATGTGCCCTGCTTTATAGACAGCCTGCGTACATACGCAGGATACTTAAGCATCAGTAGCGTGCCTGTGTCAAGAAATTGTTTATTTAAGAAGAGGCAGTCAACCTCTTCCCTGATTGAAGTCTGACTTCTCAGGGTTTCTTGATCAAGTACAGTGTCTCTATTTTTACAGTCGAAGTCTAGGTTTGATGTTAGTTTGCCTATATTTTTAAAGATTTCTTGTGTTTAATTTCGAAACGGTTTTGGGCGAGTCTTGGAGTCATTGACCAGCCTGTTTGGTGTCTTCAATGACCCTTGTGATCTGTAGTGGTCTAGAGGCCAATTTTTCAGTCTTGTCTGGTTTTTCACTTTTTCCCCTTTCGCTTGATTTAAAGAAAAAGAAAAAGAATTTATTTCAAATTTCTTGTTTGAAGCATAAAAAAAAAANATTAGTTTGGTTAAGTAGTTGGGTTGATTATTTTGCTTGTTAGGAAAAAGAGTTTTTTTCTTAAGTTCTTTACCGATTGCTTAGAACATTAAGTAGCTCATACTCAATCGAAATTTCGTTTTAGGTTTTCCTTTAAAAGATCTTAGAAAAAAGTAGTTATGAAAAGTTGGTTAAAGAGTTAGTTGCAAAATCTTTATTGTTAACTAGAAGTAATTTTTCTTTCAGATTTTTTTTCTTCTCCTTCTTTGTCTCCCAAACACATCACTAGTTTCATTTCCATTTCCTTGAGTTAAAAAAATCCAGTTAAAATAAACGCTAATTAAAATCAACTAGACTTTACGTTTGTAGGGTCAATCAACTAGTCTAGGCTAGAGCCTTGAATTAGGTTGGAGAGGAAACTCTTTAAGGCTTACAAACAAACATTGGAGTCAGAGCTAAGGAATGTAAAAAGTCCAGTAAACGTGAAAGTTATCCGGGACCCCCCTCTAACACAGGGACTAAACACGAGATCACGTGCGGAAAGGTAGTGGAGATAACCCCTCCAAAGCTAGACCAAGCGTAGTGGGGAACACATATAGAGGACTTATCGTGGGATACTGTCAGTTGCATTTTCATACAGATCTTCATGGATCTTGAATCCATTCGAGGTCCTCAGTTGTCTTCTGGACCACTTGCTTTAGATACCCTCAATAGGTTTTGGGATTGATACCCTGCTCACTGTTGTCCACCCGACTGTCTACTGTACCCACCTGGTGGATGTTCGCAAGCTGACAACTTAGTTGCCTTTATTCTAGAGACTTATACAGGTGGCTGTGGGGTATACCACGGTACCTAGGGCAGACATCGGGCCAAGCCTTGCAGAGTATACATGGAGGGTGATTCCGTGTTCGATTTGCACTTGCACCAGTAAGTCGCTCTAGTGTTGGTTGGCGTAATTGTTCTTCCAACTAGATAGTGTTTTGCTTGCTTTATCTTGTAGGAAATTTTCTAGTGTGTGCTTGTTTTCAAATGTTAGTAAAAGCCTTATTGTGTCATTGATCTTCTCACTCATTGGAAGATCAAGAGCTCCGTCGGTCGCGAAGGCTTCAGGGCCTACCATCGGTTACATTAGAGACACCATTGCCACTATTACGGTGAAGACTTGACCAACAAGGGTCATTTGAAGAGACCGGGCCACAGGAAACTGTGCCCGAGCCAGCTCTGAGAGGAGAACACTCGTATCCGGAGGAACCGACTATTTCTGAACTTGGAGTGGAAGATCTTGGGTCGTTTAACCCTCTGATCAGTGACTTATCGATGCCACTTTTGATACAGGTTTCCCCTCCAAGGGTAACACATCACGAGCATCAGATAGTTTTGCAAGAAGCGATGGAAGAAAATGTTGCTACTTCATCGGGGAGTCCTCATACTCCCTCAACGGCTGCCACCATAGGGGGAATTCTGCCTCATAACCCACCTTCGTTGGTCTAGACCACGATGGTCTCGACCACCTCTACTTTGGGCAGTGGTATGATTCTGTCTATGGTGGTGATCACTACATCGTTCACACAAAGTGCGATGGGTCCTTCATTTTCATACAGGATGTTCAACTTTGATACAAACTCTGTCCTCACCTACTCCACCCTACAAACCATGGGTCTGGGGGCAGGGAGCTCAAACACTCCTTTGCAATGGTCCATGGGGGGCACCTCAGCCCCCTATAACTCTATCCCTTACGGTGGAGGTCATATACCTCCTTTGTTCCCCTCGCTCAGTGGCACTCCCCAACAACTCGTCGGGTTGAACATGAACTACAACTTGTTTAGAGCAGGTAGTCTAGGACCTTCTTCCTACACCACACCAGTGGATTCAATGTTGTTCTCTTTGTTCGACGCATTTGGTAATAATGCCTTCTTTTCAATTGTCGTCTCGGCCGGGGGCAACCCTGGTTTTGGACAACATAATCCTATGCAAGGTGCTACTCCTACAAAGGAGGAAAACATAGGAGTCTTCTCCTCACAAGGACTCTGGAATCCATGGAAGGGAGTAGTTCCCTCATCGGAGATGTCAACCAAGGGAAACCCCTTCCATGGTCAATATAACCTCGAGAAAGGCTTA
>JASDQU010010565.1:8395-25110 GCA_032191745.1 Picea mariana | reverse complement strand
CAAGGAGGTTGTTCCATGAAAATTTCTTCAGATAGTTCACCATGAAGAAAGACACTCTTCACATCCATATGTTGGATCTACCATCCAAAACGAGCAACAAGGGAATGAATTAGTCGAACATAGTTCATCTTTGCAACAAGGGAATGAATTAGTCAAACATAGTTCATCTTTGCAACAAGGGAAAAGGTCTCAGTGTAGTTGATTCCTTCTTGTTGAGAAAATCCTTTCTCAACTAAGTAATTTGTATGACTCTCAACAACACCTTCATAGGTAAATTTGGTCTTGTAGACCCATCAACACTTCACAATGTTCTCCCCTTGAGATCGAGGAACTAAATCCAAGTGTGATTATTCAACAGAGAATTCATTTTAGTCTGCTCCCATTCAAGTTTTCCTCATGCATCTGAGTAGGTAAGAGGATCAAAAGTTTCAAGCACACGAGTCATCAAAGCGAAGTTGGCATGTTGCTTATGATTGTGAGTTTGTTGGCCTGAAGAAACATCACCAACATCAAGACCAATAGCTTCAATTGTCTTCGTAGCCCATTTAGGTATATAAGAAGGGGGTGAATTATTGTTCATTGCATAAGGTCGATCAAAAGTCAGAACAGTTTCAGTCGAAGGAGATGGCATACCAGTCAAAAAATAAATCAATTGACCAATCGACTTTGAGGTCAATGGCCCAATCGAAACAGAAATAGAGGTCGATTGTCTAGTCGAAGGACTGAAAAATTGAACAGGAGAACCAGAGTCAGAAACCCATCAAAGTGATCATCCTATAATAATCCAGAGGAGACACTCATAAACTTGATGCAAGAAGACTTCTCATCAAACCATACATTTCTTCTGATAATGATCTGTCATTTGACAGGGTCAAATAGTCGATAGGATTTAGAATCTTTAGAGCATCCCATCATGATGCAAGAATGACTCTTTGCATCCAATTTCCAAAGATTCATTCTAACATATAACCCATTATTTATATATGAAATGCATGTTTGTAGTTTCCTTTTTATTTGTTTGTGAATGCAGGTCATCCTTGGGAGGAGACTTGCAGTCAGCGGAGCTATCAAGCGCAAGAGGATCGACATCAGACATGGAGTAAAAGGTACAGTTACCTGATCCTTCTTACTTTGTATTTCATGCATGAATATGGGGTATGTTCGGGGTAGTTAGAAAAGTAGGAGACTTTTAGATGGTTGTGATATGCCTACATGTTGAACCCTAGTGTAGTCCATAAGGGGGTTTTCCAACTATAGCAGAACTAACAACCATAATAGGGAAGCCTCTAGGGTTTTAGGGGATTTTTTGGGTGTTTGATTGGTTTTATTACCTTTGCTGAGTTTTTGTGAGTTTGTTGAGTCTTTAAGGAATTCTGGTCACATGTTGGTGCCATACCAGTTCTCCCTGCCATGTAAGTCTACCTGTTTGTTTTCTTTTTTAAGAAGTTATAGAGGTGTACGTGGCCTGTTGTGGGTCGGCACACGTACATATGTGCCCTGCTTTATAGACAGCCCGTGTACATATGCATGATACTTAAGCATCAGTAGCGTGGCTGTGTCAAGAAAGTGTTTCTTTAAGAGGAGGCAATCAACCTATTCCCTGATTGAAGTCTGACTTCTCAGGGTTTCTTGATCAAGTACAGTGTCTCTATTTTTACAGTCAAAGTCTGGGTTTGATGTCAGTTTGCCTATCTTTTTAAATATTTCTTGTGTTTAATTTTGAAAGGATTTTGGGTGAGTCTTAGAGTCGTTGACCAGCCTGTTTGGTGTCTTCAATGACCCCTACGATCCGCAGTGGGCCAGAGGTCATTTTTTCAGTCTTGTCTAGTTTTTCACTTTTTCCCCTTTCGCTTTCTTTAAAGAAGAAGAAAAAGAATTTATTTCAAGTTTCTTGTTTGAAGCATAAAAAAAAGGAATATAAAAAGTTTTCATTTATTAGTTTGGTTAAGTAGTTGGGTTGATTATTTTTCTTTTTAGGAAAAAGAGTTTTTTTCTTAAGTTCTTTACCGATGGCTTAGAACATTAAGTAGCTCGTAGTCTAGTGAAATTTCATTTTAGGTTTTCCTTTAAAAGATCTTAGAAAAAATTAGTTATGAAAAGTTGGTTAAAGAGTTAGTTGCAAAATCTTTATTGTTAACTAGAAGTAATTTTTCTTTCAGTTTCATTTTCTTCTCCTTCTTTGTCTCCCAAACACATCACTAGTTTCATTTCCATTTCCTTGAGTTAAAAAAATCCATTTAAAATAAACGCTAATTAAAATAAACTAGACTTTATGTTTGTAGGGTCAATCAACTAGTTTAGGATAGAGCCTTGAATTAGGTTGGGGAGGAAACTCTTCAAGGCTTACAAACAAACATTGGAGCTAGATCTAGGGAGTGTAAAAAGTCCAGTAAACGTCAAAGTTATCTGGGACCCCCCTCTAACACAGGGGCTAAACATGAGGTCACGTGCAGAAAGGTAGCGGAGATAACCCCTCCAAAGTCGGACCAAGCATAGTGGGGAACACATATAGAGGACTTTTTGTGGGATACTGTCGGTTGCATTTGCCTATAGAGCTTCATGGATCTCGAATCCATTTGAGGTCCTCAGTTGTCTTCCAGACCACTTGCTTTAGATACCCTCAATAGGTTTCGAGATTGATACTCTACTCATTGCAGTCCACCCGACTGTCTACTATACCCACCTGGTGGATGTTCGCGAGCTGACAACTTAGTTGCCTTTTTTCTAGAGACTTATATAGGTGACTATGGAGGTATATCGCGGTACCTAGGGTAGACATCGGGCCACGCTTTACAGAGTATACCTGGAGGTTGCTTCCGTGTTCGAGTTTCACTTGCACCGAGAAGTCACTCTAGTATTGGCTGGCGTAATTGTTCTTCCAACTAGATAGTGTTTTGCTTGCTTTATCTTGTAGGAACTTTTCTAGTGTGTGCTTGTTTTCAAACGTTAGTAAAAGCCTTACTATGTCAATGATATTCTCACACATTGGAAGATCAAGAGCTCTGTCGGTCATGAAGGCTTCAGGGCCTACCGTCGGTTACATTAGAGACACCATCGCCACTGTTATGGTGAAGACTTGACCAGCAAGGGTCATTTGAAGCGACCGGGCCACAGGAAACTGTGCCCGAGCCAGCTCCGAGAGGAGAACATTCGTATCCGGAGGAACTGACTATTTCTGAACTTGGAGTGGAAGATCTTGGGTCATTTAACCCTCTAATCACTAACTTGTTGGTGCCACTTTTGATACAGGTTTCCCCTCCAAGGGTAACACATCACGAGCCTCAGATAGTTTTGCAAGAAGCGATGGAAGCAAATGTTTCTACTTCATCGGGGAGTCCTCATACTCCCTCAACGGCTGCCACCACAGGGTAAATTCTGCCTCATAACCCACCTTCATCGGTCTAGACCACAATGGTATTGACCACCTCTACTTCGGGCAGCGGTCTGATTTCGTCTATGGCAGTGATCACTACATCGTTCACACAGAGTGCGACGGGTCCTCCATTTTCATACGGGATGTTCGGCTTTGATACAAACTATGTCCTCACCTACTCCACCCTACAGACCATGGGTCTGGGGGTAGGGAGCTCAAACACTCCTTTGCAAGGGTCCATGGGGGGCACCTCAGCCCCCTATAACTCTATCCCTTACGGTGGAGGTCATATACCTCCTTTGTCCCCCTCACTCGGTGGTACTCCCCAGCAACCCGTCGAGCTGAACATGAACTACAACTTGTTTGGAGTAGGTAGTCTCAGACCTTCTTCCTACACCACGCTGGTGGGTTCAATGTTGTTCTCTTTGTTCGACATGTTTGGTAATAACGCCTTCTTGTCAGTTGTCGTCTTGGTCGGGGGAAACCCTAGTTTTGGACAACATAATCCTATGCAGGGTACTATTCCTACACAAGGGGAAAACACAGGAGTCTTCTCCTCACAAGGACTCTAGAATCCGTGGAAGGGAGTAGTTCCCTCGTCAGGGATGCCGACCAGGGGAAACCCCTTCCATGGTCAATAGAACCTCGGGAAAGGCTCAGTACCTATGCCCGTCAGATCGGCAGGGGGTAACCCTTTCAAAAATATTTGGAACACAATGTAGGGAGCAATCCTCGCACAACCCTCAACGTCCAATTACAGAAATCAGCCGATGAGTTCGCAACAAATGCAATATTTGTTTTCTAGACAAGGCCATGGTATTTACCATAACCCTAGTCAGCATCCCAACTTTTCCTTGCAACCTGGTGCCAGTCAAACTCCAGGCTCCTTTCTTCTTGTACATTATCAATAGCCCAAACTATCATTTTTGGCTACGTTACATTTTCCAGACTTGTCAAGGTTGTTAAATGACCCAATTTTTCACGATATGCATTGGCCTCCTATGCCAACTAAGGTAAGCCTAATGAAGATCCGGGTGATCACATGACCACTTTCCACCTATGGTGCTCGTCAAACTCGTTGTGAGACGACTCTGTACAGTTGTGTCTGTTTCAATGCACTCGTATCGGGAGTTTCACAAAATGGTACATCGAGCTTGACCACTCAAGATACTCTTACTTTAGCGATTTGGCGATGGTTTTTCTGAATCATTTCCAACTACCTGTGAGATATGATGTCAGCACTGAATTGTTGGCCAACTTTGAGAAAACAAAGGTCGATCATATCTCAAATCACATCCGAGAATGGCGGCGTCAGAAGAGTGTGATAAAAGTATCGGTCCCACTGGATTTCCTGCTGGTGTGGTTCCTTAATTCTTTGGTACCTCAGTTATCCAAGGACATTGCAACGTCGGGAGTGTTTTCAGAGGAAGAGGTGGTAATGAGAGCTTAATATCTTGAACTGATATACTCTTAGTTTGGTTTACTCTATGAGGTTTTTCCAGATGTGCCACGGTCCATCCTTGACAAGGCCAGACACAAGTCTAGACCACATGTCGATGGTATAGTTGGTTCAGCACAAGCAAATCCCACTGATCAGTTGTCAAATCAATTGCAACAATTTTCGATATAGCAACAATGACCAGCCAGACCATTGGTTCGACTGCTCCCCCTACCCAAATGTCGGACTTACACAATGTGCAATCGACGAACCCAAAGGCCAACCAACAGCCTGATGGAAAGATAAAGCAATGAAACAAGAAGGGTAAGGGGGATAAGAAGCCCACCAATAATGATGGCATGGGCAACACAAAAAAGAGAAATTTGAAGTATCTATGTAACCTTTGCATGGAAGACCATCCGACTCACCTGTGCCCTCGGCTTGCAGAGGCCCAGAAGTTATTGGCACAACAGCAGCCTGTTGTGTTAATGAACCCATTTGCACATGGGAAATATTTGACTCATGCCTCTTTGAGCGCGAATGGGGGCAATCAGGGACCCCCTCCGTCTTCTAGTAATCCCTCAACCGCAAACATTTATATGATGAAATCTGATGCTTACATAGCAACTAGGGCTCATGATTATGGAATGCCAGAAACTGCTAAAAAGGGAAAGGAATCCGTAAACCCATTTGTTCCTCTCCAGATCAAGAATATGATGGGTGAAACAATGACACGCATCCTGAAAGGGGAGTTCAAGAAATCTCCGCATAATCCAAATGCAAGGGCCACCCAGAATTACTCTGTGGTGGAGGATTTGTCACAAAACCTTTGCGTGATGTCTGCATTGGAGGTCCTCCAAAGCTTCCCTTTGTAGAGAAAGGCTCTGTTGTACGCTTTGGGATATGCTGAGACCTATAATCTGGGAACAATCATGCTTGATATGACCGACTTGAAACCTCATCTCCCTTACCATGTTGTGTTTCAGATAGTAGTGTCTCACCCCACAAAATATTTTACTTGGAATATTTTCCACACGGTGGTTGATGAGTGCACCTCGACATGTGTGATGTCATTGGCGTGTTGGAAGGCCATTAGCCAACCCATTTTTTCTCTGTCACTTAATCTACTTACTGCTTTCGACGGTCATTCTTTCAGACCACATAGAATCATTCCTTCTTTCCCCATGTAGTTAGGAGGGAAGATCGTGTGCGTCGAAGTTGAAGTGGTTGATGTGCCTCTCAACTACAACCTTTTGTTATAAAGGAGTTAGACTTATGCTATGCATGCAGTGGTTGCCAAAAAAATTTGGGTCTTGTTGTTTCCGCACGAGGGTTGAATCGTAACCATTGACCAATTGTCCTTCTCCCAGCCTGACCCTTCATCGGAGGAATCCACGGTCTCGATGATTGAAAACCCTTATCCCAGTGTCGTCAATGTGGGGGTTGGTTTGTTCCCACCATTGATGAGTACTTTCGATTACCCACCTCCCTTTAGTGTTGTCAAGATGATATCGATTGTCCCCTACCAACCTAGGGCTGAAATATTTCAAGTGTCATCATTTTGTACGACTTACTTTAATGATCTGTGGACTCTTCCTTCCCCATCAGCTTCAATGGAAGGGACAGGGAATCCTGGCATGGCCATGCCCTTGTCTGTGGTATAATTTGCATACAGTATCATCCAGCAAGCATTGGTCGACCCTGATCCGACTCCCGCACAGGAGAAAGATCCATTTCTCGAGCCTATTTGGGCTCAAGGTTCCCTCACCACTACGGATTCTTTAGACTTGGTATTGCCCTCTTATGAGGTGATTTTAGAGGAATTGACTGGTCCGGACAGACCCTGGGATGATCTCCATCTCAGATATTATTTCCTCCCAAAGTTAAGAAGAATAGAGGCAGGTGAATTTGTGTTGACTATGATTGGAGATAGGTCATGTCCTATAAATCCTCTGGCTACGTATGCAGTTTATGCCAAGGGTAATATGGAAAATCTTGTTGAAACAATACCTATTGACATCTTCAGAACCCCTGGCATCATGGAGACTATCTTCGTCAGAGCGAACTTCTCCCTCGAGGAGATTCGGATCTATACAGATTTATTTAAGGAATTTTGTGACGTTTTTGCCTAGTCTTACAAGGAAATGCCAGGCATTGATCCAATAATCATCGAACATGAAATAATGACTTATCCTAATGCCAAGCTGGTCTGACAGAAGCTTCATCCGGTGAATCCTCGGAAATTAGCAGCTATTAAGGCTGAAGTAGAGAAACTGCTCAAAGTCGGTTTCATCTACCCCGTTTAGTTGACTCAATGGGTGTCAAATCTCGTTTCGATCAACAAAAAGCAGGGTACGATTCACATGTGTATGGACTTTCATGATTTGAACAAGGCCCATCCAAAGGATAATTTCCCCACCCCATTCATTGACTAGATCGTCAATGAATGCCCAGGTTGTGAGGCATTTTCTTTCATGGATGGTTTTTCGGGATACAACTAGATTCATATTAAGCCCGAAGACCAGCATAAAATAGCTTTTATTTGTCCATGGGGTACATTTTCTTATCGGAAGATGTCATTTGGCTTGAAGAATGTTGGAGGCACTTTTTAGCGGGTCATGTCTTTTGCTTTCCATGACCTTAGACACATAGTCGAGGCTTATCTCAATGATTTAGCATCACGATCTCGTAAGAGAGTTGATCATCCCGCGCACCTCCAACTAATCTTTGAGCGATGTCGCTACTATCGGATTCACTTGAACCCAAACAAGTGTAGTTTATGCATGACGTCAGGTCGTCTGCTAGGTTTCATACTTTTGACAACAGGGATCATGGTCGATCCTCTGAAGGTTGAGGCGATAGTTTAGTTGCCTCCCCCATGCATAGTCCCTTAGCTTCAAATCTTACAGGGAAAAGCAAACTTTCTTCGGCGTTTTATCAAAAACTATGCTGAAATCACTAAAGGGTTCATGCGTTCACTGAAAAATGGAGTCACTTTCTATTGGGACGAATCCGCTCAGTGCTCTTTCAAAGCATTGAAACGCGCTCTCACATCTTCCCCTCTGCTCCGGCCTCCAAATTATAATAAATATTTCTTATTGTACTTGGCCACTGCAGAGTCGACCATCAGTATGGTATTGGTTCAAGAGGACAATTTGCTCAAAGAGAAAGTGATTTATTACCTGAGTCGAGCCCTGGTTGGACCAAAAATCAACTAATCCCATGTTGAGAAGCTTGTGTTGGCAGCAGTGCATGTTGTCCAACGGTTTCGTCATTATATTTTTCTTCGTAAGACCACTGTCATTGTCGTTGTCGTTGTGAATCTATTTCAATACGTGTTGACATGACGTGTCATCAGCGGAAAGATCAATAGATGGATTGTTATCCTCCAGGAATTTAAGTTGGATTTTGTTTCCGTGAAATCCAAAAAGTCACTGGTCTTTTCGGAACTTATCTCGGAACTTCTAGTTGAATCAGGTGATGTTACAACCGAAGAATCGTTGATTAAAGGAGATCTTTTTTTATTTCATCTTTGAACCCCTGGTATGGAGATATATTAGTCTATCTCCAGACTTTAAAGTGCCTCACCTCTTCTTCTCGCGACGAGCGTCGACATATATGCCATCAGGCATGAAACTATCTCATCCTTGATGACACTTTGTATCGTCGAGGTGTAGATTGCATCCTTCGTCGGTGCCTCATTCACGAAGAAGTGGAAATCATTCTTAACGACTGCCACACTGGAGCATGTGGTGGTCATTTGTCTGGGTTGGTAACAACCCAAATGATTCTACGACCTGGTTACTTTTGGTAGACATTAATCAAGGATTGTTTTGAATCGGTCAAGAAGTGCCACCTGTGTTAGATATTCTCTTAGAAGATGAGGGCACACCCTGCTCCCATGTTTCCCATCATTATTGTTGGTCCCTTCACCAAGTAGGGGATTTATTTTACAACATTCCACCCAGCTTCAACCAAGGGGCATCGTTATATCATTGTATCGGTAGACTACTTCACAAAGTGGGTCGAGGCTATGCCAACATTTAATAATGATGGAAATACAGTAGCTCTCTTTATTTTCAACCAGATAATAGCAAGGTTCGGCATCGAGAAGGATATTGTGACTGACCATGGCAGTCACTATCAGAACAAAATGGTGTCTGAGTTAACATCAAAGCTTGGGTTGACGCAAGAGAATTCATCACCCTACTACCCACAAGTGAATGGTCAAGTGGAAGTTGTGAATAAGTCCCTCAAGACTATTCTGCAGTGAACGATCAAATTTGTCAAGTCAAATTGTCATTTGATGTTGTACTCAGCATTATGGGCCTAGAGAATGTCTGTAAATACTGCCACCAATTTCTCACCTTTTCAACTCATTTATGGGCTGGAAGCAGTCTTGCCAATAGAATGCCAGATCCCATCTCTAAAGTTGGCAGTACAGTTATTTCCAGACACTTCACCGCTGAAGGAACGCTTATTATATCTCGAGCAGCTCGATGAGCAACTTCGTGATGCAACCTTGGCCACCGAGGCTCACAAGCAACGAGTCAATTGTCAATATGATCGGTTCGTTCGTCTTTGGATTTTCACCGAAGGCGACCTTTTATTGGTATACGACCAAGATAAGGATCCCCTGGTGGAAGGCAAGTTCAAACCCATGTGGTTCGAACCTTTCATTGTGAAGGAGGTACTAAAGAAGGGCGCTTATCGTCTGGTTGACTTTGAGGGAAATGATTTGGCAGAGCCTAGAAATGGGTTCTACCTCAAGAAGTATTACTCATAGGTGGGTCACCTTGGGTGACTTCTTGTATATATGTATAGTTCTTATACAGTTAGTTTTTTGTCTCTTTTTTTATGGACGTGTCATTATTTATGTCATCTTTTTCATTATGGTAGATTTCAAGTGAATCAGAGGTGTTCGTTGGATTCGCAGACGGTACTAGCTGAAACACTCAGAGGCTTGCTTCTGCATCTTGGGTGATCTTCATGCCTCAGGGCCAATTGCTATCTTCTAGAGGTATATTTCTTGGTGATGTCGCAAACAATGTCATCTAGTACAGCACAATGATAGAGTTGCTTCGTGATGCTTTGTTGCATGGTACCTATCACCTCCGGGTCTACTTAGATGCACAATTGGTTGTGTCCCAGTTAAATGGGGTTTACCGCGTTTATGATCCTACTTTACATCGACGATTCCTTAGGGTACGTCTCTTAGAACGTTGCTTTGATTAAATCAAATGATAGATACTCTAGCTAATCAAGTATTAGATTGGCATATTGCACACACATAAAAAGAAGCACACGCATACACATGTACATACATTTGTAAAAATGTGATCCATAAGACATTAAAGATGTAAATGCATATATATATATATATATATATTAAAAACTCTCAGAGTACATCGGTGGGCACGAACGCCTCAAAACTACATGTCTGGTATACATCATGGGGCTTATGCCCTCAAAAATATACAAAAAGAGTGACCTCGGCACGTAAGTGGTCCATCCTAGCTAAGCATGGGGCATGTTGGCTCTGCCATAGTGAACAATGGCATTCGCCAAACACCGGAAGAGTTGGACCCAGGTTCATGGCACCCCAACTATGTGAGGTTGCATCGATGGTGGGAGATCCTCGATCTCGGCCATGGGAATTGCATGAGTGAGCACAGTGAGGTTCTGCTCCACCCGTCTCAAAACTCTCTCGGCCTCTCCAGCTGGAAGTCCCCCTGTTGTTGTTGTTGTTGGTCCAGTAGCAACAACTGGTACTACCTCTAGTCGATGACGTCGCCTAGTCCTCGAGAAGTATGTTGGATGCACTGGTCCCACATCTGTACATAACAAATACATAGTTGTCAAATACTCTGGTACACATAAAAATGATATATATAAAAGAAATTAAAAAATTAAATAGCATTAAAAAAAAAGTACCTATCTTTCCTCGCTCCTCTCCAGGAGGCATGGGAACGTCCGGATCCCTGGAAAAGTTGATTCCAGTGTAGGGGTAGTCCTCTATAACTGGAATCTATCATGCCCACCAGTCAAAAAATGCATCGTTGAAGGCCTCTATGGTCCTTCCTCCCCCCTGTCATGGCAACAATGCCACCCATTTACACACTGCTGGGAAGGAGGCCACATGCCCCCACACTGTCTCTCGCAGAATAAGGCTAGGTACCCTCTCGAATAAGAAATAGCACAAAATGGTACCAAACCCAAAGTTTTTGTTACTCCAACCTAGGCACTCTGTGAGTTGCCTCTTCATGCAGTCAAGCATGGTCCTGCTCCAGTCGTATGCTCATGCAATTAAGCACTGCATTGCATAATACATGTGCGTTCGGGAGGCATGATGTAAGGCTGCGGATCTAGTGATCCTCCCAATAAGTAAAACTATCACTTTCAGTGATAAGTTGGAAATCTTGTGGATGGGCACCTAAGAACCTACTTTCTCAGTGTCGGCCTCACAATGCATGTCGGTCAGCTCGATGATGTTGTAGGGCCCGAGGGGAAATGAACGCAAGTTGACTTGTTCCCCTCTCCTTGAGAGGCCATTCAAAAATTATATGTCCTCAGTCATTGGAGTCAACAACTGCCCCTCAAGCATAAACGCCTCAGCGTTAGGGTGCCAATAATCCACCAAGGCATTCAGCAACCTCAGTTGTGCCCTCATGAGTGGACACCAATAGAACTTCCATAACCCACATTTTTTTAATATGGAAATAGTAACAAAGTCCTCATCGACCAAGATGTCAATATCCTCATGCTCCCTCTCTCTCCAATGGACATACATCCTGTTACATGACAAGTTCAAGGGAAGACTTAGCTCTTGCATTTTCATTTTTTCTATGTTATTGAGGGTGTAAGCGGGTTGTCTGGACACAGTAACATATGCATGCGGGTATATTTTTTTCTTCCCACGGACATACGCAGGTTGTCCTTACACAGCCCACGTACACGTAGGGCCACCCCTTTTTAGGAGGGCGCACCCCCCAAAAAAATAAAAGAAATGCATAAAATAGGTATGGAAATGAAAGAGGGATGAATTTGTACTTACTTGGTCCGAGCGGAAGTTCATTTTGTCCTCTGAAGCTCCTGAAATCAACTCTTTTAGCAAAGGGGTTTTTTCTCTTTTTGGTTAATTCTCAATTTGCAATGGTAAGAATGAGTTGTCAGCGTATATTTATAGACTTTTTGGCCTTTTTTGCCACTTTTTTGAACCCTTTTGTCGTTTTTTCTGGATTGAAAATCGTTTAGTGTGGTTCTTGAGTTTCTTATTGGATGTTATGACACACTTTGATTTTAATTTTGGTAACTTTTTTGGAGACAGGTCACTTTTAAAAGGTCCTTTAGTAAAATTCATTTTTCCAACTTTTTGCATATAAGTTAGGATTCCACCTCCACTTTCTGCATCTCGTTATCTTTTCTGCTTTTCCATAGGATCGATCCCACCGAACTTCAACACGGAACCATCATTGTTTCTTTAGAACCTTTGAAGCATGACTTTAGGCTCGAGAGTCCTTGTTAGTCCTATCCTGATTACAATATTGAGCCTCACACGTCTGATATGTCATCACTCTTGGCCTCACCCTTGGACTCCCAAAAATGAGCATACTTTGTTGAATTTCAAGCTCTCTTTGAAATCTGAAAGCAACATCCGGCGAGACTACATTTATGATTTTCAATCTTGTCTGGATTAACTCAGAAAATTAACCACTTGGTTAATCCATTTTCAGACTCTCTAAAAATGAAAATATTTTCGAGCGATCTTGTTGTCCTTCATGCTCACCAAACTAAAACTTGAAGATACGTCTATCCGGCGGTAGTTTACCCCTTTTTCGGTCCAGACGGTTAATTTTACAAACATAGGTATACTCTAGGAGCTTCGGTTCACTGAAAGAGTATTCTGAGGTAAACTTTTAACCCTTTTTCGGGCCTGAGGGACTAAATTTACGAAAAAGGAACCCCCACGAAGTCCATACTTAAGCTCTTTTCAGACCCCCTAAAATTGAAAAGATCGTTGAGTGACCTTGTTCCTTCACACTTGTTAAATTGGTCCAGAAGAACATCACCCATGGAGTCCATAGTTAAGCTCTTTTCAGACTCCTTAAAATTGAAAAGATCGTCGGGTGACCTTGTTCCTTCACACTCGTTAAATTGGTCCAAATGAACATACTATACGGAGTCCATAGTTAATCTCTTTTCAAACTCCTTAAAATTGAGAAGATTGTCGAGTGATCTTGTCTTTGTCACACTCGTTAAAATGGTTCTGAGTAGACGTCTTTTCAGTACTATTTTATCCCTTTTCCAAACCAACTAGACTATTTTCAAAAAAGGTACCCCAATGGAGTCTTCTTTTACATTTTTTCAGACTCTCTAAATGTGAAAAAACAACCGAGCTTACCTTCTCTGGGCTCGTGAAAAATACATTGAAGGGGGTTTCATCGTATTCTGCTAATCACATTTTCATCTCTACATCTTTGGCCTAATGTCGGCTCCATGTTGCTGTCAATTGAACCTTTTAAGCATGCCTTATAGGCAATCCTTCTAGCACTTTGCCTCTGCAACCTGACACCTTGACCCATGGAGGAATTTTCCCCGAGTGTCCTTTTCCTGCACATGTCTCCTTGCTCTGAGCATTAGTGTGTTCCTCGCACTTGGAACTAGTATGCTTGCGACACTCGTTCCTCCTTTGTAACGTAGCATTCTTTTATTATTTTTCAAGCTCTTTAAAAATATTGAAAAAGACAAAAAAATAAAAAAAAATACATCAAAAAGAGAACAAGAAATATATATTCTTGTTTGGCAGCACAATGAGTCGCCCTTGGACAAAGCACAACCTTCCATTTGTTCATCAAGATTTGGGATTTAATATGAACTTAGGAATTTGTTCTCTCTACATAGAGTTGTGTCCTCCTCTGTTTGGTTATCCTTCCAAACACATGGAGAGTTTGCATTGCCTCCTGCATCGTGAACTTATGTAAATGTCATGCTTCCTAAGTCTGATCATCTCTCGTGCTCTTGTCCAAGGGAATTTTCACCCAGCCTGAGTCGGCCTTTCTCAAGTTTGTCTCTTGACCTCATGTCTGGCCATCCCGAAAGTCCAATCAAGTCCTTGTTCGAAATCAATGAAGTTCTCTGCCTAATCGCCGAGATCCTCTTGTATGTTCCCAATGAGACGTCGAAGACCTCTAGGTAGTGAAGTCATACACTCACATGACACTCCTACTCGAGTTTGAAGATCTTGAAGTTGTTGCTGGAGCTTTGAAGGCCTCATCTCCAGCCATCATGCGTCATTTGGCTCTTGAAGATGGATACTATACATGTATATCTTTGATTTTGAGATGTAGATTCGTTGTGTATCACTTGCGGATACACTTTATATAGTTATATGACATGGATCTGCAGTGTATTTGATTGGCATACATGATTTATTTCATCCCGAGCATGGGTATTCCCACCTCGGAGAGACAATTGTTATTTTTGCAGATGGCACCTCCCGAACTCTAGTCCCAGTCTCACTCGCTTCGTACATTGGTGAAGATTTTGTAATTTATTTTGGCCATCAGATTCTTATTTGACCTCACACATTAGGGGGCATCTGAAATAACCCTAAATTGCTCCACACATGCATAAATGGCATTTGGCCTTCTTACTTTCTATTTTTGTCTAGCCATCACTAAGTAACTCTTCTTAAAAACATTATTTTTGAAGATGTACGCGCCCTGCACCACTATTGCTCGCATACACACACCTGTTGCACCACTACAACCTATGTATGTACGCTATCTACACCATTACAACCCACGTATACTTGCAAAAGTTGCAAAAAATAAAAATTTGCAAGGAATTTGTTGAGATTACGGTCTATTGGGTAGTTTCCCAATTGATCCACGGCCTATAGCCCGTCACCCAACTGAATAACCATCCTTTTTTTCATATAAAAGGATGTGTTGGGGTCTCATTCCTCATCCAAACATAAGAACAGTGAAACTCTTCTCGTTTCACATCCCCTCCTTGCCCCAAGTATTTGCAGCCTTGTCGAGATAATTGCATCAAAATTCCCCATTTTGCCCTTTTTCCTTCATTATAAACCCATTTCGTTTCCAAAGAGAAGGTTGAGAGGAGAAAGATACGCGGAGGTGCACTTAGAGCTTGGTGAAGAGGAGCCCAGACCAGGTTCATGGAGCAATCGTTGACCTTGTTGTAAGTAAACATTGTGATATCAATAAAATAAATACTTTTCCTGTCCCGAAATATGATGTGTCAAATGTCTGTATTTGATTTGTGTTTTATTCTAACATCTAACCCATGATTTATATATGAAATGCATGTTTGTAGTTTCATGTTTATCTGTTTGTGAAGGCAGGCCAGCCTTGGGAGGAGGCTTGCAGTCAGCGGAGCTATCAAGCGCAAGAGGATCGACACTAGACGTGAAGTAAAAGGTAAAGTTACTTGATCCTTCTTACTTTGTATTTCATGCATGAGTTTGGGGTATGTTCGGGGTAGTTAGAAAAGTAGGAGACTTTTAGACAGTTGTGATCTGCCTACATGTTGAACCCTAGTGTATTCCATAGGGGGGCTTTCCCGCTACAGAAATTCCCTAACTCATGCAATCAATTAGACATAAAGGGCTACCCCAACTAGCTTTCAAGTACATGAAAATTATCATCTACGCCATCTTTTCCAAATATTTTAAAGGAGACTGTGTGAAATTCCCTTCCTTCTCTTTCAAACAACTACGTCCATCTTGTTTATCCTCATAAGGAAGGGGTATGTTACTTGTGATCTTCAGAATATTAACATTTCCATATTCATGACTCAATTTCACTCCATGGATTATAGCAAGTGAGTGAATCCATCCATTACTAGCAGCAACGCCATCATACAAATCTAACACTTTGACTTTATCACCTTCTTGGAGTTTTTGTTGACCTTTCTACAAAAACAAAATAAGTATAGATATATAGATGTTAGAAAAATGTTACAGCTACAATTATATTCTAATTATATTATTGGTATAAAGTTGAATTCACTCACCAAGTCAACATTTGAAATATCACTACCTAGTGTCAATACTATTGGACAGCATCAAGTTCAACATCATTGTTAATGCCATCATTTTATTTTTCAGCCATGATGACATGATATTTTCCTTTGATGTCTTGCATGTGGTTTCATCATGCAAAAATCAAATAAATTTTTATAGCAACATTTTTGAACAACATTTAAAGGAACATAAATCAATAAAAATGCAACTACATTACAAGCTCAACCAATGATCTAGAGAAATCATTATAGAATAATTGACATCATAAGGCATTGACAACTAACATTATCCCATGGTGAAGTTGTTGAACAGGACACCTATAAATGGAGGGTATAGATATTAAGAGCTGAGGAATAGGCCAAAAAACATTGACATAACCATGTTAAGTGTTGTCATAAATTACCACTAGTTATCAATCCCAATTATCATTGAGGAATAATCATAGTTGTAAGGAATGGTTATAGTAACCCTAAATGGATTGTTCATGATTATGTATGAAAAAATACATAGTGAAGTTACTACCATTTATTTTTTCGGTGACTACAAGGTCTCCACAAAATGATAAATTTATCACACTCCGTCAAATTTCCTAATTTCCTACCTAAATGTTGAAACTTGGATCTAACTCACAATGGCTAGGATCCCTATTCGACGTTCACGATTAATATTTTTAGTAATGATTTGAGAGGCTCACATGCCATGGGTATATACTTAGATAAATAAGTCGTACCAACCTCCTTACATGCACCCCATGTTTCCATCAACAAAATAAACTATATATGTCCTATATAATGTAATTATTAATTTAGTACATGCAATAGTAAAATGGAAAATGACCATGAACATGACATTGCCAA
>JASDQU010010563.1:360478-371995 GCA_032191745.1 Picea mariana | reverse complement strand
CATAGAATGACGAGTCATTCTATTTGGTCAAGTTGTTTGGTAATTGTGATTGAATTGCTAGGTGCAGGAAATTCTAATATTATTGCATAAGATGTTGTACATGTTGAATTATGATGTACAGAAAATACTGACAATTTATTGGCAATATGCAAGATGAAGTCTTGCAGGAAAATTGTATGCAGTCTAATGCCTGTGGAAAATCACAAGGATGGATGCATTCATAATGTGGCAACAGCCAAGATGAATCATGAAATAAAATGTCATGTTTTGGGAATAAAAGTTGAATTTCCTTTCGAACTAATTGGAATTCCTAAATGAATTCCTTTATGTTCTCTTAGGATAACTGCATGTGGTTGATGCAGATGAGATGATGTTGATAAAAGTTAAATGTTGGCTACAAAGAGTATCTCGGGAAGATGATGCTTGGAAACCTTAGAAGCCAGTTGGAACTCCTGAAGCCACCATTCTCTAAGACTTTCGGTCCAGCCTATTGCTGAAGCCCAAGGAAAGGGAGGTGTAGCACCAATGGACTATGCTTGTGAAGGTGTATACTCCCGGGTGGGACAGAGATGTGGGGAATGAGAGACCATTGGTTGGAGTACTGCCGAGGTTTGAATGGTTGGAGTGCTGCTAAGGTCTGGTACCTTGGCCTAGACCATGTGGATAAGGATTGTGGACCATGGCTATCTTGGGAAGCCATTGCCCCGATGGAGTCATATCCCTGCTCCGGGGTGGAAGGTCTTCTCACTCAAAAGATAAGTACAATTCTCTATTTATTGTATGTTGTGTATGTTGTATACAGTTTNTCATAATGTGGCAACAACCAAGATGAATCATGAAATAGAATGTCATGTTTTGGGAATAAAAGTTGAATTTCCTTTCAATCTAATTGGAATTCCTAAATGAATACCTTTATGTTCTCTCAGGATAACTGCATGTGGTTGATGCACATGAGATGATGTTGATAAAATTTAAATGTTGGCTACAAAGAGTATCTCGAGAAGATGTTGCTTAGAATCCTTAGAAGGCAGATGGAACTCCTAGAGCCACGGTGCTCTAATACTTCTGGTTCATCCTGTTGCTAAATCCCAAGGAAAGGGAGGTGTAGCATCGATGGACTGTGCTTGTGAAGGTGTATACTCCTGGGTAGGACAAGCATGTGGGGAATGAGATACCGTTGGTTGGAGTACTACCTAGGTTTGAATGGTTGGAGTGTTGCTGAGGTCTAGTACCTTGGCCTAGACCATGTGGATAAGGATTGTGGACCATGGCTATCTTGGGAAGACATTGCCCCAATGGAGTTATATCCCTGCTCCGGGGTGGAATGTCTTCTCGCTCAAAAGATAAGTACAATTCTCTATTTATTGTATGTTGTGTATGTTGTATACAGTTTTAATATTATTAAATTTGTTTGTATATACATATATATACATTGCATATATGCTTACATTACTGCATCCATGACTGTACCTAAGGTGTCTCATATTTCATTACTTAAGAAATATATATACTTGATGCTAATCATGTAATCAATTGGAATATGATTCAAGTGGAACCATAAGGTGTCCTGCAAGTGCATTCTGTGTGCATATTGGACAGGAAAATAAAACAGCTCCAGAATTGACCTATTGAGCTTGTAAAGGTCCTGTGGACCTGGTAAGGTCCTGAGGACATGACATGGGAGCATGAGGATGATATACGAGCATAATACTTGCATATTTTTTAATATTTTGGAAATCTTGTTGATGCTGTGTAAAAGTTGCACTGAGGACAGTGCAAAAATAAGGGAGGGGGATTGTAATGTCCCCAAGGCCAAGCCCGGTTGTAAATCATATTTATGAAATGAATTGCAATTATGTTTTTTATAAGCTGGTGATCCAAGTTAATATAAGCTGGTGGGCTTATGTGATTATTAGGCAAAAGAGACTAAGTGTTGAAGGCCAAGAGCCTGATTTTGTACATGTATCTATGTAGAACATTAATAAAATTATAAACACCGTTGCGTGCAGACCGACCATGATGAATGAGTGATGGGGGACTAAGATTCCATAGAGTGGGCAAGGGATTAGGGGCTGAAAGGTGGGAAAAGGGACTAAGTGTTGAGCCTAGGGGCTTAAGTCCTTGGGAATAATATTTTAATATTATTCCAAAAGACATGTGAATAATATGTTTTATCCTAAGTTCTTTTTGGAAGGACAAGCAACTTCCAAATGGAAGGAATGGATTCTAAAGGAACGCATGTAGTTGCATGGGTGACAAGTGTCAACCCAGGCGCATGCAAATAAAATGGATGAGATGAGCTGTGTTGGGGGTTCCTCCTCCATTCTACTAGACCATCTGAATGTCAGTCCCGTCTGAACTCTGGAAGAATACCTTGGTGCAACCCTGAAAGATGAAAAGCCTATGTTGATTTCTAAGACAGCCAATACAACCTCTGTCTGAATAGTTTCAGCCTGTGCATGGGATCTCTGTACACCTTGTGCAATCTTGAAACCAAAATCGTGAGTCTATTTTGTGATTGTTGAGCCTGTTTGGGAAGCCCGTGTTTGTTTTCCCAGTTGGTTGTTGTGACCATGCAGTGTTGGACTGGGCATGGCTTATTGGCCAGTGTGAGTTCATGCTTAGCCTATGTGTAACCTCTCTCCAGGTGAGGGAGGTGATTGTTTTTGGAAGAGGCAGGTTGTTAGGCCTGTGAACAAATCTCTCCAGGTGAGAGAGTTTGTTGGGAATTGGTTTCTTCCAGAGAGTGTCCAGCACCAACTTCAGGCTCTAAGACTTCCTGATATGGCCTATTACTGAGACCCAGAGAGGAAGGTGTAGCACCGATGGACTGTGCTTGTGAAGGTGTATACTCCCAGGCAGAACACGCATGACAGGAATGAGAGTCTGAGAGTAGTGGGCATAAGATGGCATCCTAGGAAGAATCCTTCTAGTCATTCTATTTTGTTTTCCCTGTAACCTCAGCCTAAACTAGAATTCCTTACCTTGGGGTGGAGCTTAGTCCCAGCTCGAGGGTGACCCACTGCTGAGCTTGATGAGCAGCGTGGTCTAAGGCTGGGAGGTTTGTGGAAGGCCTGCATGTGGTTGGTGGAATTACCACCATTTCAAAGATAATTACCAGACGATGTTTTAATTATGTGTTGCATGTCTGTGTATTTATATTTATCATGTATTCTACTATGCATATGAATGAATGTTAATTCCAGGGATCATTTATGTCAGCAGTAATTTTGTACTGACTCTGAGTTTAAATGTGTTTAACTTGTTTTAAATGCATGTTATTAATTAAGCATAAAATGATGTTGTTTCGCAAAGTAGCGTCTACTCGGCCAGTGGGTTGGATGACGACCAGAGGAGCATTACAGAATGGTATCAGAGTGTTAATGTATGAAAGAGTGCTACAAATGTGATTTGATATATGGTCCTCTTTTGTCTGCTCTATGTTGTCCAGCAATTCAGTGTCGACATCGTATATCACAAGTAATTGGAAATGGTTTAAGAAATCCATTGCCAATTTTCCGAAGGAAGAGTATCGTGAGCAGTCAACCTCCATGTACCATTTAGAAATAGTCCCTATGAGAGTGCGTTGAAATAATCACAACTGGATGGAGTCGTCTCTCAAAGATTTGGACTAGCACCATAAGTGGAAGGTAGTCACGTGATTGCCAGGATCTTCATTAGGCTTGGCTTTGAACTTTGGAATGTCCAAAGGCAACTTGGTCAGCATAGGAGGCCAACTTGGATCATGACAGATGGGGTTGTTTAATAAACTTGTCAAGTTTAGCAAGTGCAAGGTTTCCAGAAATGGTATTTTGGGTTGTGGATTGTAGTCATGGAAAAAGGAGCCTGGAGTTTGACTGGCACCAGGTTGCCAGGAAAAGTTAGGTTTCTATCCAGGGATTTGGTAATAACCATGGTCATGACCAGCGTATGGATTCTATGATTGTTGAGACATCATCAGCTGGTTCCCGTAATAGGACATAAAGGGTTGGGATTACATCGCATTCCAAGGATTTTGGGAGGGGTTTCCCCCTGTTGATCTGATGGGCATAGGCATTGGGCCTTACTCAGGGTTCCACTGGGTATGGAAGGGGTTGCCCCCGATCGACATCCTTGGTATGGGGACTAGTCCCTGCCATGGATTCCAAGGTCCTTGTGAGGAAGGAATTCCTAAGTGTGCCCCTTGTGCAGAAATAGTACCCTGTACATAATGTGGTTTTCCATAACCGAGGTTTCCCCTGGCTTAAACAATGCTAACAAGAAAGTGTTGTTATCAAATGCATCTAACAAAGAGAAAGGTGTTGAACCAACTAGCATGTTGTAAGGAGAGAGTGCTTGACTACGCACTCCAAACAAGTCTACGTTAGGCCTGACGGAGTGTTGAGGAACACTGTCGAGCGAGGGGGACGAAGGGGGTATATGACCCCCACTGTAATGGAAAGCGATAAAGGGAGCAGAAGTTCCCCCCATAGATACTTGCAGAGGAGCGTTGGAACTCCTTTCCCCCAGACCTAAAGTATTTACAGTGTAGGTGGAAAGTATAGTAATCATACCAAAGCCATGCATCACGTATGAGAATGGAGGGCATGTTGTATTCTGAGTAAACGAAGTAGTGATCATCACCATAGATGGAATCAGACCACTACCTGAGGTAGAAGAAGTCAAGACCATAGTGGCCCAGACTGACGACGGTTGGTTAGGAGGTGGAACACCCCCAATAGTGACAGTTGTGAAGGAAATATGAGCATTCCCTAAAGAAGTAGCAGTGTTTGCTTCCATTGTTTCTTGTGACACTACTTGATGCTTGTAAGGTAGAACCTATATGAAAATGGGCGCCAATAGATCAATGATGGGAGGGTTATACAGACCAAGAGATTCTACTTCAAGGTTAGAAAGGATTGGTTCCTCTAGAATCAAATGTTCTCCTCTTGAAGATGGGTTGGGCATAGTTTCCTGTAACCTAGTTGTCTCAAAAGAACCTTGCTGGTCTAATTGTTTCCTTAGTGGTGGTGGGGGGGTTCAAGGTCAACCAACGACAGGCCCAAAAGCCTTTGCAATCAGTGGAACTCCTGATCCTCCACTGTGTGAGAAGATCAAAGACACACTAGGGAAATCTATAATCATTTGAAAACCAACACGCACTAGAAAAAGTACCTATGAGATAAAACAAGCAGTCACTAGCTAGTTGGAAGAACAGTTACAACAACCAACACTAGAGAAACTTACCAGTGCAAGTGAAAATCGAATATGGAAGAACCCTCCAGGTATAATCTACAAAGAATGGCCCAATTTATGTCCTAGGTATCACAGTATAACCCCACAGTCACCAGTGTAAGTCGCTAGAAAGATAGACAACTAGGTTACCAGTGCACAAATAGTCACCAAGCTGGTACAGTTAACAATCGGGTGGACCACAATGAGTAGGGTATCAATACTGAAACCTATCAAGGTTATCAAAAGCAAGTGTTCTGAAAGATGACTGAGGACCTCGAATGGATTGGAGACCCATGAAGCTCCGTGGAAAATGCAATCAACAGAATCCCAAGACAAGCCCTCTATATGTGTTCCCCATTATGGTTTGGATTTGAAGGGTTTATCTCCGCTACCTTTCCTTATGCAACATTGTGTTTATCCCCTGTGTTAGTGGGGGGTCCCAGATAAATTTGACGATACTAGACTTTTGACACTCCCTAGCACAGACTCTTATGTTTATTTTAGCAGTCTTGAAGAGTTTCCTCTCCAATCCTAAATCAAGGCTCTAGCCTAGACTAGTTGATGGACCCTACAAAATAAAGTCTAGTTGATTTTAATTAATTGTTAATTTTAGTGGCTATCTTAAGTCAAAAGGAACGAAAAATGAAACCAGTAATGTTTTTTAGAGACAAAAGAGAAGGGCATATACTGAAACTAAAAACAAATTACTTCTTCACAAATTCAAATTTTCACATTCAAACTCTTTAACCAACTTTTCAAGCTTTTTTTTTCTAAGATATTTTAATAGAAAAATCAAAACAAGCTTTCACTCGACTATGAGCTACTTATTGTCCTAAGTCAACAACCGAGAAATTATGAAAAAAATCTTTTTCCTGATGATTAATGAAAACAACGATCTACTTAACCAAACCAAAAATTAAAAGATTTGTTTTTTATTGTTTAATGCTTAAGAAGAAAAAAAAAAAGGGAAAATGACGACAAGTAAAGACCAAGAAAAGACTTCTGGCCTAAGCAAAGATTGCAAAGAATTACTTACAATAACACACATGTTGATTAAAGAAGAATCTCACACTTGTCTAAAAACCCTATTACAAAAAAAACAAAGGAAAAAAAATTTTAATGAAAAGGAAAGCTATGTTATAAACAAACCTAAGCTACAAACTGCTATGATAGAGACCCAAACTAGATCAAGAAAATCCTTGAGAGGTGTGACTCTTGACAAGTAAGAGGATGACTGCCTCTTCTAAAAAAAAAAAAATCTCAACAGGTACGCTACTTACAGTTCAACAACCAATGTATGTACATGGGATGTGAAAGGTCAGGGTGCATGTGCACATGTGTAGGCCCACTATAGGCCACGTGCACCTTTGAAAATCCTCAAAAAATGAAAACAAGCAATCAAGAGCTATCAGGGAGCACTGGTACTGAGAACCAAAATCCCTTGAAGACACAGAAACTTACTTTGACAGAAAAAGATGCAAGGAAAAAGCTAATCCGAGGTTATACCTAGGCTACAGACTGTAACAATAGAGACCAGAACTAGATCCAGAAAACCCCTGAGAAGGATAACTTTTGACATGGAAGAGGATGATTACCTCTCTTTAAAAAAAAATTGTGAACTCAGACACGCTATTGATCCTTCAGTAGCTAGTGTATGTACGCGAGCTGTGTGAAGTCAGGGTGCGTGTATATGTGTGCAAGCCTTCTACAGGCCATGTTTCCCTTTGTAGCTTCCTGGAAAATAAAACAAATAGTCAAGTGAAGAGAGAAAGGAGTGCTGATATGGAAGACCAGAATCCCTATTAGCTTAGACTCTTGCAAAAACTCAGAAAAAAGGTAATAAAACCAATTTTAAAAACCCAAAAAGTATCCCCAAAAACCCTAGAGATCTCCCCAGTATGGTCGCACATTCTATTGTGGGTGGGAAACCCCCCTATGGACTAGAATTAAGGGTTTTGTAATGCATGCATAAACGACCTAAAGTCTCCTACTTATTACCATCATCCCAATCATAAACCCCATTATTCATATGTAAATACAAGGTTAAAAAGATCAAGTTATTGTACCTTAGTTTATGTGTTTGATGTCGATCCTTTAATGTTCGGTTACTCCTTGACTGCAAATCTCCTCCCAAAGCTGACCTGCATTCACAAACAGACAAACGAAGAACTCCAAACATGCATGTGATCTATGGACTAATAGGTTAGAGATTCTATTAAAATATAATCAAAATTAAACATTAACAATCTCATATGGCGGGACGGGAAAAGTACTTCTTTTATTAATCTCACAAGAGTAACTTACAATAGTGAGATCAGCCACTGCTCCTCGAATCTGGTCCTGGGATCCTCTTCAACTGTTCTCCAACTACTTTTGTATATGCTTCTCTTCACACAATGGTTGCAAAAGGTTGGGGCAAAGGGAATGCAAAATCGGGTAGAGTTTTTTTACAATTATTTTCCTCCTTCCAATTGGGACCCCTACCCCTTCTTTTATAGGCTAGAAAGGGCTAGGTATTTGGTCGAGTGACTGGCTATGGGCGGTCAAACAATTTAGGTAATTTACCCAAAACTGTGAGTTATGTCTGCAACTTTCCATTTTTCATGCTTTTGTAGGTATATGTGGGCTGTAGTGGGTCAGCTAGCATATATACGTATGCAGTAGTGGATCAGGGCGCATGTGCCTTCAAAAAGGGTGTTTTTAAGAATATTTGTTTAGTAGTGTCTTGGAAAAAGATGTAAAATGAGATGACATGATGCCAGGTATGCATATCTGGTGGAAATTAGTGTTATAACACCGAATATCCAAAGTAGCTAGGGGCCATCAATCTGTTGGAGGACACACATCAATACATCGTGGACTTCGGGTGAAATAATTGCAGAGAAAGTGAGAGTGGAGAAGTTGAGATTTGAGATTCTCGAACGCTGAATTCCTGAAGTGGATCACAATTATTTATTGTGAAGGGATGTGTGGTGCTCAATCTGTAACTCCAGGTACATCATAATTTAGAGGAAAAAGGTGTAGGAATGTTTGAAACCTCTGAATTCCAAAGTTCCAAAGTGAATCAGGACTGTCAGAATCCCCAAGGACATGCAGTGTCAGATTGTGAACTTCAGAGAATTTCCATTCTACGGGAATTTGTGTGGAGTTGTCTTAGCACCTATTGTTTTGGTGTTTGTTCATAGCTCATAATCATATTCAAGTATAAGGGGAATGGAAGAACCTGGAGGACTTAGAAGAGGGTATTTTTCCAGTTCTTAGCTCAGTTTGAAGCATGGAGGTCATGACTAGAAATCCCTAGAAGAGAAGAATAAAATAGAGACCCCTTAATGAGGGTATTGTTCTCTCAAGGAGAACAAAATTTTCATGCTCCGTTGTGGGTGTGTTACATGGAGTGTTTAATTTGGTCATCAAATGAGGAATTCATTTGATTAGGTTTAAAAGACTTGATCACTACAAAAATTGGCATCAATAAGGCTACCTATCTGAACACAAAATACCAAGAGATTGAGATAACAACTAACACATTCACAGGGGGAGAAAAGAATTAAAAGCTTAACTCTTTGTCATTGATGTCAAAAGGGGAGAAAAAAAATAAAACAAATTTGGTATCAGTATTTCGTTCAATCCTCGAACTTGAAAATGAGATCAGTGATAGGGGGAGAAAAAGTATTTGTTTTATAGACATGTTGCCCTCAATGAAAAAGGGGGAGATTGTTGGAATCATTGATTTTGTGATGTCATTGATGGAAACATCATGTATAGTAAATAGAGAAATAGGTAGATCACCTTGGGATAGAATAAATTTGTGATCATTGTTGATCAAGATAGAATCAACAATGATCCCATGTTCCTAAATCTCAAGAGAGTTATTATGCATAGAATCCATTTACAGAAGGAGTAACAAAGCACAAGTAATTAAGAGCTCAAGAGGGTTAGCGACTAAATATCAGTGCATAAAATAATGCACAAATGCTAATCGAAGCTCCAAAGAGATGGCTCATTTGATGTAACATATGAGAAAAAAATTTCAAGTGAAAAAATACTTGTGTAAAGGATCAAGTTACAGGATCCGTTCATTCTTAGTTTGGGACAATCCATGATCGTTAGATCAAGGTGATTTCAAAGACTGACAAGGATTAAATCTCAACCACCAAATCTAGATAAGTAGCATTATGGATAGTTGGATCATTCCAGAATCATATATCGAGAGAGAGTAAATAAGAGTTGTCATATTTAATGGAGGAAATTCAAGTGAAATCTCAACCATTAGATTAGTTTGAGATCTATCCTAATCGTCAAATATAACCAAGTGGAAGTACAGGATAAGCAGACCCCATAATACACAAATTCTTGAAACCCCCAAAGTCTCAAAGTAAATAAGGGCCATCAAATCTGGGAAATGCATGGTGACCATTGGATGAGGATAGGCAAGTCCAATGGTGGTCAACTTTGGCATTGACCACTTCGATGAAAAGGAGTCTGAAACATGTAAGTTTACCTGAAGGTCGAAGCCCTGAAGTCAAGAACTCATGTCGATCGTTGAATCATAGCAAGAGTAGGGAAATCATGTCAACCATTAATTTGGAATGAATATTGAAATTGTTATATCGTGCTAAAAGGAAGTAGGTGGTCAAGTCCAGTATTTACCTACTCCAACGATAAGAAGCTCAGATAAATGAATAAATCCTGAACTATGGAGCCCCATGGTTAACAGAAGTCATCGATCAAGACAAGAAAATATCTATGGTGATAGATCTATTTGACACTTCAGAAATGATTAAAGGATGGTATAAAATGCCCAAATCCACAAAGTATCAAAGCCATGAAGTGTAAAGCCATGATACATGAGGGAAACACATGGCCCAATCAGATGGTGACAAGTTTCAAGGTGTAGTTGGAAATTTAGGTATACAAAAGTCACGAATCAAGGTGACACGTGGTAGACACTCAACCAGTGCCACATCAACAATGATGTCATCAAGCCACTTCACTCTTGGACTATATCCTTCGGGGATATCCATATTCTCCTACCAGCTGAAATATCTAAAGCATCGAAGTCATGAATTAACGTTTGGTCATTGATCTAATATCCTATGGAATATTTCATGCCCGTCTGATCAAGTACAGTGGAAGGATAGAGTAAGTGTGAATCACAAAGTAATCCTAACCGTTGATATACTTCGGGAGCGTTCTTCACCATTTATCAAGAATAGTGGAAGGATAGCATAAGCAAAGGTGTTAACCGATAGTAAGCAGTCAATGCTATTCTATGACTTATTCGATAGGTAA
Source organism: Picea mariana (assembly GCA_032191745.1). Lineage (NCBI taxonomy): Eukaryota > Viridiplantae > Streptophyta > Pinopsida > Pinales > Pinaceae > Picea > Picea mariana. The sequence goes on along the minus strand of JASDQU010010563.1, from coordinate 361,489 downwards.
ACCTCGAGAGGGATTGATCTACTCCAAAGTCTTAGAGTCATGAATAGTCGAAGTCTCAAAGTGAATGAGAACCATTCATCTTAACTCTTGATTAAGTATTGACCGTTGATTTGTTTGAAGCCTCTTGATAAGATGAGATCGTCCATCTAATGAAATATTAAATACCAATCGTCTTATCTACTAGTGAATACAATATACACATTTCGATAAAATGTAAGCGAGAGGATTGAATGACTGCAAAGGATGGAAGTCTTGAAGGATGAAGTACCAGATAACCTGGTTCCAACACTGGTCATGTGATAAGGTAAAGAAGGTAAAGGGGATAGAAGTAAATAAGGCATAAAATGCTTGAATATGGTCCCACATAGAAGAATAGGGGCGGAAGAAGAAATCACTAAACGAATAATGTGTGAAATGGATAAGGCCGTGGTTTTGGGCCCAAATTCACAAAGGAAAGTGGATTGAAGGAAGCACCTCATAAATAATTGATTTCTGTAAATAGATTAAGGCCTGTAGAGTTGTTTTCCCTCAACCAATTTTTGAGGAAACGTTGGTCAGAGTTGGCCCACTTTTGGACTTCAAAACATTGGTTGAGGAAGGAGCACCCAAGTGGAGCTGAGATCATGGATCTCACTTATTTTGTGGGCTATGTAAAACCAATAAGGGTTTCTTTAGGGTTTTTGTAATGGGTTATAGGATGTCAACCTATGGGGTTTTCCCATGTTTGGCCCTATTGTAATGGTTTGTAAAAGTATAAATAAAAGAAGAATGTATTTTAGAAGTAGAAGAGTTTGGAGCTAAGTGAAAGTAGTTGAATGGCTTTGTGCAAGGGGATGAATGTGTGTTAAGGCTTTGTGCTTGATAGAGGGTTGGATTTGTGCCCTGACCTAGTTTTGGAAGGAGGATCTGGTGCTCAGTGCACATATCTCCTATCTGGTGCGAAGCTTAACTCTGTGGCTTAGTGCACAGGAGTAACTAAATGTAAGAGACTAACGAATAATAAAGAGGTGA
>JASDQU010010563.1:344888-360428 GCA_032191745.1 Picea mariana | reverse complement strand
ACTCTTATGTTTATTTTAGCAGTCTTGAAGAGTTTCCTCTCCAATCCTAAATCAAGGCTCTAGCCTAGACTAGTTGATGGACCCTACAACATAAAGTCTGGTTGATTTTAATTAATTGTTAATTTTAGTGGCTATCTTAAGTCAAGAGGAACGAAAAATGAAACCAGTAATGTTTTTTAGAGACAAAAGAGAAGGGCATATACTGAAACTAAAAACAAATTACTTCTTCACAAATTCAAATTTTCACATTCAAACTCTTTAACCAACTTTTCAAACTTTTTTTTTCTAAGATATTTTAATAGAAAAATCAAAACAAGCTTTCACTCGACTACGAGCTACTTATTGTCCTAAGTCAACAACCGAGAAATTATGAAAACAATCTTTTTCCTGATGATTAATGAAAACAACGATCTACTTAACCAAACCAAAAATTAAAAGATTTGTTTTTTATTGTTTAATGCTTAAGAAGAAAAAAAAAAGGGAAAATGACGACAAGTAAAGACCAAGAAAAGACTTTTGGCCTAAGCACAGATTGCAAAGAGTTACTTACAATAACACACATGCTGATTAAAGAAGAATCTCACACTTGTCTAAAAACCCTATTACAAAAAAAACAAAGGAAAAAAATTTTTAATGAAAAGGAAAGCTATGTTATAAACAAACCTAAGCTACAAACTGCTATGACAGAGACCCAAACTAGATCAAGAAAATCCTTGAGAGGTGTGACTCTTGACAAGTAAGAGGATGACTGCCTCTTCTAAAAAAAAAAAAATCTCAACAGGTACGCTACTGACAGTTCAACAACCAATGTATGTACATGGGATGTGAAAGGTCAGGGCGCATGTGCACATGTGTAGGCCCACTATAGGCCACGTGCACCTTTGAAAATCCTCAAAAAATGAAAACAATAAATCAAGAGCTATCAGGGAGCACTGGTACTGAGAACCAAAATCCATTGAAGACACAGAAACTTACTTTGACAGAAAAAGATGCAAGGAAAAAGCTAATCCGAGGTTATACCTAGGCTACAGACTGTAACAATAGAGACCAAAACTAGATCCAGAAAACCCCTGAGAAGGATAACTTTTGATAGGGAAGAGGATGATTACCTCTCTTTAAAAAAAAAATTGTGAACTCAGACACGCTATTGATCCTTCAGTAGCTAGTGTATGTACGCGAGCTGTGTGAAGTCAGGGTGCGTGTATATGTGTGCAAGCCTTCTATAGGCCATGTATCCCTTTGTAGCTTCCTGGAAAATAAAACAAATAGTCAAGTGAAGAGAGCAGGGAGTACTGATATGGAAGACCAGAATCCCTATTAGCTTAGACTCTTGCAGAAACTCATAAAAAAGGTAATAAAACCAATTTAAAAAACCCAAAAAGTATCCCCAAAAACCCTAGAGATCTCCCCAGTATGGTCACACATTCTATTGTGGGTGGGAAACCCCCCTATGGACTAGAATTAAGGGTTTTGTAATGCATGCATAAACGACCTAAAGTCTCCTACTTATTACCATCATCCCAATCATAAACCCCATTATTCATATGTAAATACAAGGTTAAAAAGATCAAGTTATTGTACCTTAGTTTATGTGTTTGATGTCGATCCTTTAACGTTCGGTTACTCCTTGACTGCAAATCTCCTCCCAAAGCTGACCTGCATTCACAAACAGACAAACGAAGAAATCCAAACATGCATGTGATCTATGGACTAATAGGTTAGAGATTCTATTAAAATATAATCAATATTAAACATTAACAATCTCATATGGCGGGACAGGAAAAGTACTTCTTTTATTAATCTCACAAGAGTAACTTACAATAGTGAGATCAGCCACTGCTCCTCGAATCTGGTCCTGGGATCCTCTTCAACTGTTCTCCAACTACTTTTGTATATGCTTCTCTTCACACAATGGTTGCAAAAGGTTGGGGCAAAGGGAATGCAAAATCAGGTAGAGTTTTTTTACAATTATTTTCCTCCTTCCAATTGGGACCCCTACCCCTTCTTTTATAGGCTAGAAAGGGCTAGGTATTTGGTCGAGTGAACGGCTATGGGCGTTCAAACAATTTAGGTAATTTACCCAAAACTGTGAGTTATGTCTGCAACTTTCCGTTTTTCGTTCTTTTGTAGGTATACGTGGGCTGTAGTGGGTCAGCTAGCATATATACGTATGCAGTAGTGGATCAAGGCGCATGTGCCTTCAAAAAGGGTGTTTTTAAGAAGATTTGTTTAGTAGTGGCTTGGAAAAAGATGTAAAATGAGATGACATGATGCCAGGTACGCATATCTGGTGGAAATTAGTGTTATAACACCGAATATCCAAAGTAGCTAGGGGCCATCGATCTGTTGGAGGACACACATCAATAGATCGTGGACTTCGGGTGAAATAATTCCAGAGAAAGTGAGAGTGGAGAAGTTGAGATTTGAGATTCTCGAATGCTGAATTCCTGAAGTGGATCACAATCATTTATTGTGAAGGGATGTGTGGTGCTCAATCTGTAACTCCAGGTACATCGTAATTTAGAGGAAAAAGGTGTAGGAATGTTTGAAACCTTTGAATTCCAAAGTTCCAAAGTGAATCAGGACTGTCAGAATCCCCAAGGACATGCAGCGTCAGATTCTGAACTTCAGAGAATTTCCATTCTAGGGGAATTCGTGTGGAGTTGTCTTAGCACCTATTGTTTTGGTGTTTGTTCATAGCTCATAATCATATTCAAGTATAAGGGGAATGGAAGAACCTGAAGGACTTAGAAGAGGGTAGTTTTCTAGTTCTTAGCTCAGTTCGAAGCATGGAGGTCATGACTAGAAATCCCTAGAAGAGAAGAATGAAATAGAGACCCCTTAATGAGGGTATTTTTCTCTCAAGGAGAACAAAATTTTCATGCTCCGTTGTGGGTGTGTTACAGGGAGTGTTTAATTTGGTCATCAAATGAGGAATTCATTTGATTAGGTTTAAAAGACTTGATCACTACAAAAATTGGCATCAATAAGGCTACCTATCTGAACACAAAATACCAAGAGATTGAGATAACAACTAACACATTCACAGGGGGAGAAAAGAAGTAAAAGTTTAACTCTTTGTCATTGATGTCAAAGGGGGAGAAAAACAATAAAACAAATTTGGTATCAGTATTTCGTTCAATTCTCGAACTTGAAAATGAGATCAGTGATAGGGGGAGAAAAAGTATTTGTTTTATAGACATGTTGCCCTCAATGACAAAGGGGGAGATTGTTGGAATCATTGATTTTGTGATGTCATTGATGGAAACATGAGTCAAACATGTATAGTAAATAGAGAAATAGGTAGATCACCTTGGGGTAGAATAAATTTGTGACCATTGTTGATCAAGATAGAATCAACAATGATCCCATGTTCCTAAAGCTGAAGAGAGTTATTATGCATAGAATCCATTTACAGAAGGAGTAACAAAGCACAAGTAATTAAGAGCTCAAGAGGGTTAGCGACTAAATATCAGTGCATAAAATAATGCACAAATGCTAATCGAAGCTCCAAAGAGATGGCTCATTTGATGTAACATATGAGAAAAAAAATTCAAGTGAAAAAATACTTGTGTAAAGGATCAAGTTACAGGATCTGTTCATTCTTAGTTTGGGACAATCCATGATCATTAGATCAAGGTGATTTCAAAGAATGACAAGGATTAAATCTCAACCACCAAATCTAGAGAAGTAGCATTATGGATAGTTGGATCATTTCAGAATCATATATCGAGAGAGAGTAAATAAGAGTTGTCATATTTAATGGAGGAAATTCAAGTGAGATCTCAACCATTAGATTAGTTTGAGATTTATCCTAATCATCAAATATAACCAAGTGGAAGTATAGGATAAGCAGACCCCATAATACAAAAATTCTTGAAACCCCCAAAGTCTCAAAGTAAATAAGGGCCATTAGATCTGGGAAATGCATGGTGACCATTGGATGAGGATAGGAAAGTCCAATGGTGGTCAACTTTGGCATTGACCACTTCGATGAAAAGGAGTCTGAAACATGTAAGTTTACCTGAAGGTCGAAGCCCTGAAGTCAAGAACTCCTGTCGATCGTTGAATCATAGCAAGAGTAGGGAAATCATGTCAACCATTAATTTGGAATGAATATTGAAATTGTTATATCATGCTAAAAGGAAGTAGGTGGTCAAGTCCAGTATTTACCTACTCCGACGATAAGAAGCTCAGATAAATGAAGAAATCCTGAACTATGGAGCCCCATGGTTAACAGAAGTCATCGATCAAGACAAGAAAATATCTATGGTGATAGATCTATTCGACACTTCAGAAATGATTAAAGGATGGTATAAAATGCCCAAATCAACAAAGTATCATAGCCATGAAGTGTAAAGCCATGATACATGAGGGAAACACATGGCCCAATCAGATGGTGACAAGTTTCAAGGTGTAGTTGGAAATTTAGGTATACAAAAGTCACGAATCAAGGTGACATGTGGTAGACACTCAACCAGTGCCACATCAACAATGATGTCATCAAGCCACTTCACTCTTGGACTATATCCTTCAGGGATATCCATATTCTCCTACCAGCTGAAATATCTAAAGCATCGAAGTCATGAATTAACGTTTTGTCATTGATCTAATATCCTATGGAATATTTCATGCCCGTCTGATCAAGTATAGTGGAAGGATAGAGTAAGTGTGAATCACAAAGTAATGTTAACCGTTGATATACTTCGGGAGCATTCTTCACCATTTATCAAGAATAGTGGAAGGATAGCATAAGCAAAGGTGTTAACCGATAGTAAGCAGTCAATGCCATTCTATGACTTATTCGATAGGTAAACCTCGAGAGGGATTGATCTACTCCAAAGTCTTAGAGTCATGAATAGTCGAAGTCTCAAAGTGAATGAGAACCATTCATCTCAACTCTTGATTAAGTATTGATCGTTGATTTGTTTGAAGCCTCTTGATAAGCTGAGATCGTCCATCTAATGAAATATTAAATATCAACCGTCTTATCTACTAGTGAATACAATATACACATTTCGATAAAATGTAAGCGAGAGGATTGAATGACTACAAAGGATGGAAGTCTTGAAGGATGAAGTACCAGATAACCTGGTTCCAACACTGGTCATGTGATAAGGTAAAGAAGGTAAAGGGGATAGAAGTAAATAAGGCATAAAATGCTTGAATATGGTCCCACATAGAAGAATAGGGGCGGAAGAAGAAATCACTAAACGAATAATGTGTGAAATGTATAAGGCCGTGGTTTTGGGCCCAAATTCACAAAGGAAAGTGGATTGAAGGAAGCACCTCATAAATAATTGATTTATGTAAATAGATTAAGGCATGTAGAGTTGTTTTCCCTCAGCCAATTTTTGAGGAAACGTTGGTCAGAGTTGGCCCACTTTTGGACTTCAAAACATTGGTTGAGGAAGGAGCACCCAAGCAGAGCTGAGATCATGGATCTCACTTATTTTGTGGGCTATGTAAACCCAATAAGGGTTTCTTTATGGTTTTTTTGATGGGTTATAGGATGTCGACCTATGGGGTTTTCCCATGTTTGGCCCTATTGTAAGGGTTTGTAAAAGTATAAATAAAAGAAGAATGTATTTTAGAAGTAGAAGAGTTTGGAGCTAAGTGAAAGTAGTTGAATGGCTTTGTGCAAGGGGATGAATGTGTGTTAAGGCTTTGTGCTTGATAGAGGGTTGGATTTGTGCCCTGATCTAGTTTTGGAAGGAGGATCTGGTGCTCAGTGCACATATCTCCTATCTGGTGTGAAGCTTGACTCTGTGGCTTAGTGCACAGGAGTAACTGAATGTAAGAGACTAATGAATAATAAAGAGGTGAAGTGGTTGGTGGATGTAGCCTCACACTAGGGTGAACCATGTACATATGGTGTCTTATGATTTTCTTTGTGCAATGATTATTTGTGTTATTTTTTGCTTGTATCTTAGATTAGATATGTAATGGATATGTATATGTGACTTTAATGTTTTTCTTATGTTAAAATGGTAGATCTAATTCACAGTGCTAATTTCTAAGTGTTTTAGGTGAACAATCTTTGTTGTTACTGCACTAGACCTATCTTAGATATGTTACACGATGTTCATAAGGTGAATAAAATAATGTATGTCACTTCCTAAGTTTTAATAAAATACCTTGCAAAGTGTTATTATCATAGATATGTGTCCCAGTTTGGTTACAGACACTTGCATCTTGTAACCCCCGCTGCTTCTACCTCGAGTGAGACTTCCCCTGCCTCCCAGGTGTTGCCGAAAGGGCGGGTAGTCAGGGTTTTGTTGGTGCATTGTTAAGTGTTCAACCCTGGGTCTGCCTCTGTGCCAAAAAATGGTTCTATTGTTGGGACCTGAAACTATGATTGTTGGGAATTGAAGTAAATAAAAAGAGAAGCTTTGTGTGTAGATCTGTTGTTGAAGTGCATAGTACTCTACTTGACTTGCAAATATTTGTGCTAAGAAAGAAATTTGATTGGAAGAAAGAGGTAATATCCAAAAAGAGGTAAATCTTTATGCTTTGACAAGAGTAAGATAAGTGAAAAATTTTGTTTTGAAAGAATGAACCTAAGTATGATTAATAGATTTTGTCCTAGTCTGAAGGCTAGGGCATAGTTGAAAGAAAGAGTTGATTTGAGTCAATTTAATAGAAATGAAGAAAGATATGTTATTCCTATGCATAGAAAGAGTTTTTGGACCAATAAGTGGATGTAAGAACCTAGAATGTTTTTTTGCAGGTTGCGGGTCCATCACTATGATCCCAGTGCTTAGTACAGAAGAGGTTAGAGAACATTTAAAAGAAAAAGCGGATTGGCATTGTGTTATAACTACAGAAGACCAGGACATCTTGCTAAGAAATGCTCTGGTGTAGTCCTATTTGTCTTTGTTGCAATATTGTTGGTAATGAGGTTGAGGATTGTCCAAAGATGATTGCTAAAGTTGAATGAATGAACATGAGACAAGAAAACTATGAAGGAAGTCAAGAGACTAAGGGCATGTTAGAGAATCATAAAGAGAAAGAATCAGAGAAAGTTCAGACTATATTAGTACAGTTGAAAGAAATGATGGATGTTCACAAAGATGTCAATTTACCAGAGATCCTGAAAGTAAAACAATGCATAAGTGTAAGAATAGAAGACTTCGACATAGACCATGTCTTGGATGAAGAAACACAAGTGAATATTATGACAGAAGAAACTTGGAAAATTTTGGGAAAACCTATTGTGATACCTTCATTAGGAAGGATAGGATTGTTTAAAGGAAATATGATAACCCTATGTGGAAGAGTTACTAATGTACCTATTATTGTTCATGGAACATTGACTGAAGAAGAATTTGAAGTCATTAAGTTTTTTGGGGACAATACCCCTTTCCCACTTTTGTTAGGTAAGACTTGGATTGAGAAGGATCAGATCCGAAAGAAAGCAAAGGAAGAAGCTACAACAAAGGAAAAGAAAGAACAAAGGGATTCCATAGCTAGAAAAGTAGATCAAATAATAGAAGAACGAGAGCATAAGTCGAAGTAATAGAATAGAGTAACAACACTGGAGGAACAAAAAGAAAGAAAATTAACTATCAAAGTTGAAAGAATGCAAAAAGGTTTGAAGGACCTATCTAGTCAAGAAAGAAGTATGTCCACTCAGGATGTATTAAGAAAAGGGATATTAACTTCACAACCTTTGAGGGAACCTAGCAGTGCGAAGCCATTGCACTAGGAGAAAATAAGAATAAGAATGGAAAGAGGATTTCAGAAACAACTAGAGAAACATAAATCATAGGGAAGAAGGCAAGGAATCACAATAAAAAGAAAGCTAAGTTGGAAAGGCTACAAGAAGCTACAAAGACTAGATTGAAGACTTCACAGAATGGAACCTCACAAGAGGTAGGTTCATAGGATTTGAACCTCACTGGAATAGCAAGACCGCGTAGAATGGGAATTCTCCCCGGTGAAGTTATATGACTATTGGAGGCACCCCGACCGTTAGAATGATGCTACAGAATGGTTAGAAAACTTATTTATGGGCTGATGAACCACTTTTGGACGTTGAGACCACACCATAATAGACATATTTACATTGATGAAGGCATTTCCTAACCATTGGAAGATCTGTTATGATAACCCTCTTATTTAACTCATTGGTCGCTGCATCGGGACCACTTTTTTATAACCGTGATTGATTGAGCTAAAAAGAGAATTGTCCAAGTGTTGAGCCGTGTCATCTAAAACTAGACCTCATCATCCATTTTTCTACCCCACCTGTCTATTTTTCTACCCCGATCTGTCTGTTTAAAAACTAGAATGTCGGGAAAACCTAGTGAATTAGAGAAGTCTGTCAGGGAGGTCCATAAGAATCTAATGGTTGAAAGACCGATATATGAAGGTGTCTAGGCATCGTCGACTAGGGGACTGCAGGCTTCCCCTTCGACTGGACGTTTTTCTGGTCGTGTCAACCCCAGAACTAAACAACGAAGTGAGCACCATGACAATCTGGCTAATGTGAAACAGATCCTATCGATCCTACCCAAGTATATCCCACCTTTGGCTAGCACTATTAACCATGAAAACATCCCCTGATATTATGAATACACTGTGTTCACTGCATACATTCTGAAAGGAATATGCGTAGTCAAGATTTAGTTAGGTTATATCCCTCTACTGAAGAACAACGACTTCAACTTGGGAGACTGGAATAACTACACCATGTTGGTGCCCCACCTCTATCTCAAAAATACAACCGAAAAGAATCCTTGCCTTGTCTCACAGCCATGGATTAAGGAGTTGGCGTAGTCCACCATGCTAAATGTGATGAAGATCCCACATTTTGGCCGCCACTAGGAGGTTAATGCTTGTGTTAAACTCCTCTTATCATGCTATCATTTTGAATACATGTGTCTCGACTGAAGGATTACTGTGGATCTAACACTGATCCACTGAATCACAGGCTTAAGTGTGAAGGGCCTTGACCCTTAGCAGTTTTATTGAGGGAAGGCTTCAGACCGTTCCTTGGCACAATGCATCAAGGAAGCTTACAGAGAAGTCGAAAAGGAAAGCAAGGTTACAAGGTAGCATCTATATAAGATGGCATAGTGCGTATCACTTGCCAACTCATAGCTGGCCAGATCATAAGAAAGAACTGCCCCACATAGGTCATCGGGTTCATGATGGACCTTGCAGAAAAATGTGTGGAGGGCATGAAGATGAACTGGGAAAACTACCTCGTCAATGAGCTGGAGAAGGATTGTGGTGAAGCCCAGGATTTGGGATACTAATTCCATTACAGTTGTTTGATCATTTTGATCACATTTGTTTCTTGGAAAATCCTTGAAGGAGCCACCTTCCTAGATATCAAACCCTCAGAGTCGTTGGCCCCTTGGTTTTCAAACCTATGGTACACTAATGACATGACGAAGAAATAGTAGTCAAACATTGTGTTTCATGCATATTATCATCAATTAAAGGTTTCCATTGAATCAGTTCCGTGCATGACATCACACACCCTACATCAGTACATACAAATAGAAAAATCCCACACAGATCTTCATTTCATCTACATCATTGTGCATCGAGATGACAACTAGGAAGAGTTACAATCATACTACAAGCTAACAGATGAAGACATGGAGAATATTACAAAAGAGTGGATGAAGGAATTTCTTGTACCTATCACTGATGCAAAACTCTTCGACATTGACACCATAGAAAGCCCCATAGTCACCTGAGTCGAGCATGTCATAAAGTCTAGAGGGATGAAGAAGAAGAAAAAGAAGGAGGAAGTCCAGGATATAGAGAGTGATGAAGAGGATAACTCTTCTAAAGATAACGGGTCTGGATCACTCAAAGGAGGAGGAGAAGACAAAGTTGAAGGACAAGGAAGAGGGGATGAAGGAGAAGAGCAAGGAGGAGGCAAAGATACACCACTTGAAGACCCCCCTACTGGAACAATCACACCACAAAGGAGGAAGATTTCGCTGAAGAAACCTTCAAAAAGGAAGAATATGCGTGCTAATAAGCCCCAGTTAGAGGCCACACTCACTAAGTACGATATTAGTTTGGTCCACAGAGCTATGGAGGATGCTTCTGAGGACATCTTGCAAAGATATGGGGAGAAGCAGGATGACCTATATGGAAGGATTGAGAGGGAACAGAAGGAAGTATACCAAGCTGTTTGTTTGGAACGTGTAGTACCCATTGTGCCTTCCTCATCGCAGACTATAGAACTGGGAGATGAACCAACCCAATTGAGAAGACTAGTAGATGCAACAGAATTTTGACTTGAAAGAGTCCAAGAAAAGAAGGAGAAGGATATAAAAGCCTTGAAAGGAGATAAATACAAAGTCTTAGCACAATTAAGAGCAGTGCATGACAAGGTAGTAGCCCAGGAAAGTGAGAAATCAGAGCTTCAGATGAATCTCTAGGAGGAAAAAGCCTAGCTACATAGATAAAAGGAGCAGTTGCTCATAGAGTGGGCCATGGTCAAAGAAGTAGTGAGTAAATCATGTCACTTTGTGCCAGTATTGGCATAGGAGGAGCAAGAGTCGGTTGAGGCTCAAGTAGTGAAGCTTGTTGAGACCCTCGAGTAGCTTCAAGCCAGGATAATAGAATTGGAGGCCCAAGCAGTACAGAGCACCCCTCAGGAAGTGTGTGACCAAAGTGAGGATACCACTAAGAAAACACTAATAAGGATAATAACCCTTTCTTTAGAATGAAAAAATTTGAGCGATAGGATTGCATAGACATATGAATGCCTCACCGAGGTTCCGAAGCTAAGGAAGCTAGAAGTGTAGTTACAGGAGTCACAACAGCATGCATTTTTCATGCAAACATAGATGAAGTTGCTCACTGTAGTAGAAAGAATGAAGATATCACAGGAGAAGCGTGCAGTACAAAAATGAATCACTGCCCTCCACGATAGGGTAATGGAAGTGACGTAGAAGCTACAACATGTGCAGGATGAAGCCTCCAAGGTGTTTGAAGAGATTGATGGATAGGGCTTGCAATTGGATCAAGTGGTTGCAACAATAGAACAACGCCTGGAAGGGCCTGTTACAGAGTAGACGATCTAATAGTTTGTTGAGAAAGAGGCTCAAGAAAAGTAGCAAGTTGAGGTAGCTCGAGTTAAGCTCGAGGCCTTCGAAGCAACGCTTTCAGCACCTGAGTGACTCAGGACGAGTCATAGGTGAGAGTTGGGGGCTTGTTGGCCCTTGACCAAGTTTTGAGGAAACCTTGGTCAGATTTGGCCCAATTTTGGACTTCGACACATTGGTTGAGGAAGGAGCATCCAGGCGGAGATGAGATCACAGATCTCACTTATTTTTCAGGCTATGTGGAACCAGGAAGCGGTTCTTTAGGGTTTTTGTAATGGGTTATGAGATTTTCGCCCATGGGTTTTTCCCATGTATGGCCCTATTATAAGGGTTTGTAAAAGTATAAATAAAAGAATAATGTATGGTAGAAGTAGAAGTGTTTGGAGCTAATTGAAAGCAATTGAATGACTTTGTGTAAGGGAATGAATGTGTGTTAAGTCTTTGTGCTTGATAGAGGGTTGGCTCTGTGCCCTGACCTAATTTTGGAAGGAGGATCTAGTGCTCCGTGCATAGATCTCTTGTCTGGTGCAGAGATTGACTCTATGGCTTAATGCATAAGAGTAATTGAATGTAATATATTGATGAATAATAAAGAGGTGAAGCAGTTGGTGGACGTATCCCCACACTGGGGTGAACCACGTACATCTGGTGTCTTACGATTTTCTTTGTGCAATGATTATTTGTGTCATTGTTTTCTTGGTGCTTAGATTAGATATGTAATGGATATGTATATGTTGCTTTAATGCTTTTCTTATGTTAAAATGGTATATATGATTCATAGTGCTAAGTGCTAAGTGTTTTAGATGAATAATCTTTGTTGTTACTGCACTAGATCTATCTTAGATATGTTTTGTGATGTTCATAAGGTGAATAAAATAATGTATGTCACTTTATAAGAGTTAATAGAATACCCTGCGAAGTGTTATTATCACAGATCTGTGTCCTGAATTGGTGAAGCAAGGGTACCATAGGAAGTGTTCCTTTGCTCAGGTCCAAATCCATGTTATGATTTTGTTCCATTTTCACTAGCTGATGAATCTATTCCACATCCATTTTCAAGGCTATCGATTCCATATGCAGAGACAAACACCTACTTCCTATAACCCCCCCTTCTTCTACCTTGGGTGAGACTTTACCTTCCTCACAGGTGTTTCCAAAAGGGTCAGTAGTCAGGGTTTTGTTGGTGCATTGTTAAGCGTTGAACCCTGGGTCTTCCCTTTTGCCAACAAGAGTAATTTGACAGAGATTAAACCATAAAAATATAGAGAGTAGGTAAATGCTCGAATATGATCTATTGGAAAAATTGGGAATGTCATAGAAGCATGGGAATGATATAATGAGTCGATCTATATCTGTGATAAACTCATGAGGACAAAATTTGAATCAATATTAGTATTCTCATTAAATTTAGAAACTTACAGAATAATTGATTAAATGAAGAGATGCAATGGTTCATGTCAAAAGACACAATTCTTCAAAGCTCACACCAGTTGGAAGACTATATAAACAAGAAAAAATGGTGAGAAGAAAGTGTCTTGGTGGATTATATATATATATATATAATGGATTGAATGGAAGTTCATTCTATTAGATTGGTCCCTATTTACAATCTAAGTCTTGTTATGAGGGTTGGATTCCTCATTTCTCAGTTTGATCTAAGAACTAAAAGATGGGTCTTATATCAAAGAGTCAGATCTCACATATTCAGTTGAATTTGAAGATACTCAAGGATTGGTTTTATTTGTATTTATTCAAGTTAAATAAATAAAAGAAAGATATTTTATCTACTTCCTAAAATTTGTGTTACACATGTTTGTGAATAATTAATTGAGTTGCATATATCTTATTCAGTTAATTCAATTAATCTATGAAAGTGTGAAAAGCGGTCAAAAGTTCCATACATGGATTCAACCCCCCGCCTCCTCTCAGTGTCAGTGTGTGTTTCAACACAGACATGACTGTGAAACAATATGAAGGGATCCAAGGAATTTTTTTTCAAATCCTTTGCTGGGATCATAATTTCTGTGTCTTCAAGAATTATTTATCTCACCTAAAGTTCCTATAATTCTTATTGGGATGTTGGCCAAGGAATATATGGTTGAAACCAAGAACAAGATCCTACAGCTACTGTCCATGTTTTCTCTTGACTTCCAAATTTTGTGGGGATTGTTTGATGGGTCCAACCAAGAAAATATGCAGGGTTGTATTGGTCCTCCATGTGTCTCAAAACCACTACATCCACATCCAATATTCCCTTGGGAGGGGCTCAAACAATCGTCAAAATTTTATTTCTTTATGGACTTTCCTTGGAGCAGCTGCCAAGAAAGGTCTATCCAAAATTCAAGTTCTCAGAGATTCAAACATCATCATTGAATGGGAAAATGGAAAGGTATCAGTTTCATATGTTCAACTTGTACCTCTACTTTATGAACTTCACCAATCCATGCAATATTTTGAATGGCTCTCCTTTAGCCATATATTCAAAGGATTGAATGTCAAAGTATATGAATTGTCCAAAGAGGCACTTTCCCTCCCAACAGGGGCCTTTGTATTTTATGAATTCATGGATGGTGAGGGACAAAAACCGTGGAGTTCCAAATTTAGCTTGGTGGGATTAATAGGATGAAACAAATATTCTTTTTGTTCGTTTATATATTTTTATATAGTGACTATGTCACTATTTTGTAACAAACAAAGTATAGACATAGTACATGATTCCTTCGATGTATAGGAACAATATATGAGGCATTAGAAATATGAAGTACAAACTTAGTATCTCTAACAAGAGAGTAATATGTCTATTCATATCTTTTGAATATAATGATTTTTTTTCTCAAAAAAGAAGAAGAAGAACATATGTAGATAAAGGAAAATAGAAGATGAATGTTGTTAATTTCTTGTTTTTTTAGTTATGAAAGATAATAGTTGATTTTTTTTACTACAGTTTACAACTTATGTTTAAAGAGGCATGTCAAATGAATAATTATGTCATTGACTATGAGAGAAAATATGAATTCCTTTAGCATCTAATATATGTAATTTTTATTTATTAATAAAATTATAGGATATTTTTCTTTGGAAAAAAACATTATTAAGGTATTTCGCATAGGTTTGAAATCAAGTTTTGCTAGCAAATTAGAAAACTAAAATAAACTAAAAATCTAGGGTTAGTTAGTGAAGACTCCTCTAGTGAGAAAGAAGCCCTAATGTTGAAAAAAACATACATGCATGGAAGGAACTCACACAACATTCCTCGTCAAATGTGTTGAAGCTACTTGGGTTGAAGAAAAATTTTATGAAAAACCTCTCCACATCCTAGATGGTCCTACACATGTAGCTCAACTTTTTGATAAAACAAGGCCTATACCCAATATCCAATACAAATTTATATATATGTATATTAAAATAACAATATATCTACTACCACAATAGATTAATCAATAAAAGTATTAATTAGATTCACTGAAGTTAACTCAAGGAGGAATGATACGAGCCCTTCCTTTCCTATGATGGAACCTCCCATTAGGTTGTAGGGTTGAATCATCCAAGGTGTGTGTGGAACTATGCCATTTAATATGTCCTATGATGAATCAACAATATTTCAAGTTTGGAGCCAAGATAGTCATAATAGATCCCTATAGAGGTTCTATATATGACACATGGAAGAAAACAAAGAGCATGGGAGAGGTGGAAGAGAGATACACCTATATGTGTCACAAATTTGGTCATGTACCTACAATATAGGGTTTCAAAGATAGATTGTTCAAAGAGTTTAAGAGAGTAATTGGAGAGAATTACAAGGAGAAATTGAAAGGTATGAATAGGTAATGGAATAACATCAATTCATTTAAATTCTAAATAATCATAGGGTACTATTATCTTCACCTTAAATTGAAATATCTTCCTAAACTTAACTTTAACAATATATGTACAAATTGTTCTCAAGACTAGGACCTTACCTTTGGTAATACCTTTTTAGGACCTTTTATTTTCTAATAATAAAAAATTAGTCCTCTAAGGGAGAATCCCCCTTAATACTAATTGAGAAGTTATGTTCCCTTAATGATTAACATTGATACAATAGTATACAAAGTCTATTTATATATCTTTCATAATCTTCAATTAGGCATTTCCCCCTTAGATGAAGGTGTTTTCTCCTAGGAATTGCATCCATTAATTGATAAAACAAATATATATTGATTTTAATTGCATCATATATAAGAAGAGAGAGTCTTTAGAGTATTAATTGAATGATATAGACATCAACTCACTAAAAAAGTGGATAATGTAGAATCATTTCACTCCAATATTTGATCCATCCAGCTGCAATAAAGTGTGGGGGATGACTCTCCTCCCATCCAACCCCTTAATCAACAAAACTGAGAGCCCACTGAGCCCTCAATGAACCTCCTATTTCAACCTCTAATTCCTCAACTCTAATTTTCCTGCAGCCCCAAAATCT
>JASDQU010010563.1:265479-275636 GCA_032191745.1 Picea mariana | reverse complement strand
GGTGCCACATTTTCCTCTAGCTTCTATCAGTTGAAACCCACCTATGACTACCTCTTCTCTCTCTTCTCCTTCACATGTATGACCTCTATATGAAATTCCTTCTCCACCCATCCAAGATATTGAATCACACTTCTTTATGATTCAAACCTATATGCATCAACACTTGGATGAAAATTCTTCACCCAACCTGTGATATCTCCTCACTCTTGTGTAAGAAAAAGTCCTTCTTTGCTTCTACACTCCTCACACTAGCGAAATTCTTTATTTTCTTCTACACTCCTCACACTAGAAAAAGTCTTTATTTGTTATCCTCGACCTTGGAATATAACCAAAATTATCGAAATCGATCTCTCACAAATGTATCTCACACAAGTGTCTTCCTCCTTCACCCTAGCATTTCTTTTATAATCATGAGTTATAATCTAAACCTAATCTCGAAAGTGATTGATTATTGGTATTACTTCTCACACCCACTTAATATTTGTATGCTTAGATTACATGTTAATTACTTTTATCACTTTCATTAAATACATCAATTCACTAATAAAAACACTTTACCCTTAATTATTCCTTTAACTAAAGTAAACTCAAGGATAGAAGGCTTTCAATGAATTCCACATGCTAGACACATGCCAATGCGGAAGTACATGTTTGATGCTATCACTAACATGAACACTTCCCCTTAGAAAGGAAGGTACTTATCTTACCTAGATTTGGGTCCATCTTCGCTACTAGATCCTATACCATTCTTGCTCTCTAATTCACTTAATTGGTTGCTCCCTCTGACATAGAAGTTATCCATGCCATCATGCTTTAACATGTCCTCGAAGAATCACTTCCTTTGAACTTGCTCCTAGAATCCTCATGCTCCTAAGAATCCTACATGGCCATCTCATACCATGACTCCTATCTGACAGACTTGGAAGGATAATCCTTCCCACCTGAAACTAAAGGCCGACTCCCTCTGAGATGCTCAATTTTCAAAGCTACCTTCTCCTTTTCCTTTGCCACTTTGTTGCTATCCATTTCTCGCATAGGCTATCCCTTCAACTTTTACAATTTTCTCTCTCTAAATCCTATAACAATTTTTGTGTATCAGCTATATCCTTTAGGATTTATCAATTCCTTTCCATCCTAGAACACTATGTCAAATCCCTTATTCTCAAACAATGGTACTAAGGGCACACTCATATTTAGTTATGGGACCCATAAGCACATTTTTGACTCTCAATGTGCCTCCTAACTTCAACTGGAATGACATTGTTCCAGATCCCTGCACTGCATGCCTGGTGTTGTTCTTGAGTTTGTACTTAAGGCTTAGAAGTACAGTGTCAAGGCATCCGAAAGTGGGTAAAAGGTGGAGAAGGGAGAAACATCAACCTTCAGTAAAGGAAACTAAGGAAGATTTCTTCGTTGGCATTGTCTGGCTTCCAACTGTTCCTGGGTAGTTATGTCTTGTTCAATGGTTGCCCATGATCGTTCAAGTTCGACCTGATTAGTTGCCATTTTGAGAATGGTGTCAAAAAGGTTTAAGGCAATGTGCGTTTGGTTCGATAGTCTGGGTTCGATATTAGGCTATGTTTGTACATGAACCGTCATGGAGGAACAGTAAAAGTAGGAAAAAACTTCAAGAGAGATTAAGTGCTGTCTCAATTTGATCGTATAAAGAGATTTTACGGTTTCAGAAATGAAAATAGGGATGAAAATCAAAGGCTCATTCCCGTAACTGTATTATATTTTAATAAAGGTGTGAGATGGGGGAAAAACACTTGACTGTTTATGGTGTAAGGCTCCTATCAAGGGAGAGTATCACACATAAACAGGAGAGGAAAAAAGTAAGGAAATAACCGATGTAGCAGAGAATATATGTAGAATCCTGAAAATGCAGACTGGTCTTACACCCGTTGATAGCTGGTACAAAGGAAAAACAGTAAACAATTGCAGAAAACCAAAATTCATTCACTATAGTAGTGGTCGTACTAAATTATAACGAAGCACATAAGTTAAGAATATGAAATGAAATGAAAATGAGATACAAAGAAGCAAACTTGTAACACAGTCGTGACGGAATTGAGAATCTTCAGATTTGCTTGTATTAACTCTCAAGTGTAAAAAAATCTATTACAAACGACACAAAAAGGTTCAGCCCTGTTTATTTCTTTATGTGATATATTTATACAATTTTACAATTAAGGTAGGATCTGACTAGTCACAAAATTTCGGTTATAACAGGGAGGAGTGCAATCGCTCCATTTCTCCTACTCTGTCTTCACTTGGTGCCAGATGTTTTTCATTGCGCGAGCTCGGTACAAGCGACACATCTTTCCACCAGATGAGATATTAGCTACGATGGTTCTGCTTGACAACTGGCTTCGAAGAAGTAACATTCTCGGGCTAATTGCTACAGCCTGTCCTCCATTTGTCCATTGATGATGTCAATGGCGCATAATTGCGCGCTGGGTTTGATCATGCATTTATCCACTTGGACTATGTCCACCATAGTCATCTGAGAGATATCGGTAGAATCTCTTTCTTCTTTATCCTTTAGATCAAGCGAGATATTTTCCACATTCATTTGCATTAGCATCTCGGCATCGCACCTACCGTCAATGCCCAGTAGCTCATAGTCTATAGAATTTAAGGCCTCCTCCAAAGAGTTGGTTATCTTTTGGGCTTGTTGCTTTCCTTCAGCGATGTTATGCTCCCATTCCTTTAACAGAATATTTCCTCTGGTTTGTTCTGAAATGGTGAGCCTAGGAATAACTGTCGAAACATTGTTTTTCATAGCTATCACCGCCTCCTGGAAGGCGACCCGAGCCACTCCGGCATCTTTTTCTCTAGCGGACAAGTTCTCAAAAACCTGATTGACCAAGAAACAGTTTTCTCGGATCGCTTCCACCTTGGCGAGCAAATTATGTTGCGCCGCAGAAACTCTGCTCCGAATCTCGATCGCCCGGGATTTTAACATACCGATGGCTATCATTCTGTTCTTGACGATCTCCACCCTAGCCTGCAGCTGCTCGATCAAATTACTCTGCTGACTCGCTTGCATCCGACCATCCCTGACCACCAACTGCGCTTTCTCGAGCTTGGTTTTGAGCATCTCTATTTCATTTTTATCGGCCAATCTGGCTTGCTATATTCCCGCGCTTGCCTGATCTTTAGCATTCTCTGTTGCTGTGGCCAGTCTGGCTTCAAGGGTCTTAATTAGGTGATTTTTTCTTTTAAGTTGGTTCTTTAAGAGCCCAACTAAAAATTGATTTGCCAAGGCATAGGCTCCTAGCGTCCCTGCTATCTCAGTGGTGAATTGCTCATTTTTCTTGTCTTTTCCATCAGTCATGACTTTATATTTCTTTGCAGTAGACTCTCCTTCTTGATAGAACTCCCTTTTCACTACATCCTTTCTATATTTATCAAAGAAAAACTCATTCGAAGGGAGTTCTTCTACTCTTATGGGCCTCAGCTCTTCATTGAATATCCATCCCTCACCGATATTTCCCTATGTCGACTACAAGGGTGTGACTAATGTGATGGGTTCTCCGATCTATTTCGCCAATTTTCCTGGAGTATCGATCGGACTCTGCTCCTTTGGTGGGTCTAGAGTCTTTATATCTATCTCCGGATTCTATTTCTTTGGCGGGTTCAGAGTCTTTTTCTCTACTTCCGGATTCTTCGTTTGTTCCCCCTTGTCCTAGTTTTTTCCTTGGTCGGGAGTTGCATCTTTAGAACCTTCAACATCCTTTTGTTTTGTCTCTGAAACACCTAGACTCTCACCTCGCAACACAGCGGGGAGATAGCTACGTCGATGTTCCTGGAACTTCAATACATCGACTCTTTCCTTGGGCGCCAAGGATTGAATCCAGGCTAGAATTTCTTCATAGGACCTCGCCCCTCAGAAAATGTCATCCGAGGGTGAATTCTCATGCTCAAATCTCTTGAGCCCGCAATTAGCCAAATGATTGCTCATGACCCGCTGTGGATCGTGATTCTTGTATTTGATGGAAACCAAGTTTAGGTCTTCCAGGGCTGCCGCCTAGGCTTTGGCATGCCCAAAATCTAATAAAGAATAAGAATTCAAATGAATAGGAAAATATGGCCATACCTTCTTTGAGTACCCTTTAATCTCTTTACTTACACCGCCAATCATCGTCTACCGAGTGACCCCGCGACAAGCCAGCTTGTCTGGAATGAACAATGGCAGCACATGCGGGGGAACAGAAGCCTCGAAAACTCTGAGGTATGAAAATTCTGCCTCTGCGTACCAGTCTGCTATGCTGCTTAGATTTGTCACTATGTTGTCCGAGATACGGGGTGGTGGGTGACCAAAAATGGTGATGTGCAAGGGCACCATTACCCAGTTAGAAATTTCGTAAGCAAAATTTTCTGCTTTGTTTTCCCATAATTTTGCATGATATACATGTATGGGTTCATCTTCGGCCGGATTCCAACTCTAGTTCATCAATGGAAATGGTGTCATAGAAAAAATTGCATCCATAATGTACGCAGACATGAAAAATGATGATGCCTTCCCATTCTCCTTCTGCTCCCGATACTCTATGACCCGATTGGTCAAGCTATCCGAAAGCATCTTTTCCCAGTTAAAAGAAGAACCTTCGGTGACCCGAAACATTAGAGGCACCCACACAAGGAAAAAATGCAATGTGTCCTCTTTCCCATATAACCGGCATGTCATCATGGCCACATATCTATACTGCGGTTCTAACGAGGCGATTGAATATATGCCATGGGTATCATCTCTGAAATTCGCTATGTTTGAAACCCAATCCTTTATCAAGATGGACATGGTTTTATCATACTGTTCGCATTCCTTCTCCTTGAATTCTTCCAAGAACTCTGCACCATATGTGTGGTCGGACGTCACGGGAAACTTATACATGGTTTGCAGATGCTCTATCCTGAAGGTCCCGATGGTGACTCTTTGTCCTTTCATGATAGTACTAGTCGGTATGTCCACATGATCCAATGCCCATAGGACCATATCGTAGTATGGAAGCAACCGCGATTGGGCTGCTACTCTTTGCATTCCGAATTGGACGACTATTTTTTATTTGGTGGTTAAATCATCTCTTTTGTTATCATCGGAGTCGTCGGAATAATCTACCGATTCTGCTTGCAGAATATCTAAAACATATGACCAATTCGGGACCGAGTTGATACTTCGGGGTGAAGTATCAGAAACATTGTCTGAGCCTTGTCCCAAAACCTCAACATTCACTTTTGACGCTTTTCGCGGTGCCATCACTGAAGCTTGCATTTTAGCTCTTCTGCGATAGAACTGCGTTTACATACAGAAGTCAGTTTACTAAGGAGTGATGTGCTCTGCGTGCTATGAAAATGTATTTGTTAAAATGAATGATAGCTCTTATATATATTTGAAAAATCGGTACCTTTCAAAGTAAGTCTGTCAAATCATATTTAGAAGTAAATCTTGCCGTAAAAAATTCGATCTCATATTCATCAATTTACCCTATTTCCTCATTAATGTCATAAATTTTTGGTGGTTTGAAGGTCAGTTG
This sequence comes from Picea mariana, assembly GCA_032191745.1. Classification (NCBI taxonomy): domain Eukaryota; kingdom Viridiplantae; phylum Streptophyta; class Pinopsida; order Pinales; family Pinaceae; genus Picea; species Picea mariana. The sequence goes on along the minus strand of JASDQU010010563.1, from coordinate 270,099 downwards.
GCGCATGGAGGAAAAGGCTACCTCGTAAATCGTGTGAACATCAAAGCACATGATATTCATTGATTAGCTTAATTAATTTGGTTTTACCACTGTTAACAGTGTTTCAGTACTCGCTATATCAAGGATTTTCCTTTAACATTGAGTCTCAGTCACCCGAGACTACGAAGGTTGATTTTGGTTAATTAAAGGTAATCGCGATTTGGGGCTTGATTAATTTTATAATTCTTATATTCTCCATATCGCGAATCGGGGATTCAAAGATAAGTTTCTGGGAGATTTATATGCCGAGTTGCGAAACTGCGAGATCGCGATAACATGACTTAATTAAAAGGGAAGATAATCTTGTATTAAGTAATTAATTAATCACATTATAACTGCATCGTGACTTTGCGAGTCGGGGTTTAGACGATCAAACTTTCAAAAATGACAATGCCGAGTGGCGAAATACCGAGAGAATATTTTACCATGGTTTAGCTTTACTCTTAACCTTGACATGAGTTACCCAAATAAGGAACTCATGTTCTCGGCTATCGGGGTTATGAAAATAAAATTTTATGTTTGGCGATCGCCGAGGCGCAAAAACCCGACAACGTTTAAACATGAGTTGGGGAAAACTTTACCCTCGTTACTGTTTTGAGTAAAAAAATTAAAACGACTTCCCTGTTTCGTGACTCAGGGCGTGTGAACTGCATGAGCTATAGTATCTGATCTGTGAGATCCCAAAGTAGAACGAAAGAGGAAACATTTTACGACAAGTAGGACTTGTTTTGAGAGTACGAAAATCATCGCTGCTTGCGTGATCAAGCTTCAGAGATTATCGATATCTCAGAGGAAAAATGAAAACCACTTTTAGATTTCAAGGATTAATAATGAAACTTGTGAAGGGCTAGGAAAATAGGGGTGGCTCCAACATAGGCTCCAACTAGGGATCCCACCTTCCTGTGAGGCGGGAAGAATAGTAGACCACGTGCCAATATTGGGTAAATGGAGTCAAAAGCTCAATCAAGTGAAAAGGTTCCCGAGAAGAGAGTACGAAAGGGGAAAAAGGCTTCGTTCTTTACCTCAAAAATCTTTTACAAAATCAGATATTCTTTTTGACCATAGCTGTAGTCCCTTTCACAATTTTTCCTTTCCCATCACTAAACTCAGGTGTGTTTTAAGACAATCGAAACAGTCCTAGGAGACCCAACAGATCTTTTGGCTATTGGCTTGCACTAAAGAATAAGATTATATGTTCTTAATTGGGGAGTCCCGTTTGAATTTGGGATGTAGATCAAGTTTTAAAAAGCATTGGTTACCAGAGTAGAGTGATATTCATGTATGACAACCTTACAGATATCTCAGACATTGCTTCACTGCCAGCGAGCCTGTTCAGTACCCCGGTGAAGTTATCTGGCCCCTTTTTACTAAATTTCCTTTCACCACTTTGGAATATATTTATGCATTTAAATGCTAAGACGAGGGCAATTATTTCTGAATTTCCTTTCATCGTCTCTTGGACTAGGTGGGGGCAATCATTTCTGAATTTCCTTACATCGTCTCTTGGACTAGGTGGGGGCAATCATTTCTGAATTTTCTTTCACCACCTGTCTTATATTTTATTTTTTTGAGCGCGAAGATGGGGGTGATCAGTTTGTATCAGGGCTGATATCTGTGTAACATTTTGCATTATAGGTCTGTCAACTTACTTTGATTACTCAGTATCAACCTTCCCTTGACCTTCACAACATCTTCGTTCTTAGGGAGAAAAAGGAAAATAACTTTTGAGGGCATTCCATTTGAGCAAGCTTCAATCCTCCGATGCCGTTGAAAAACCTAGGAAAGTCAGGATCACTCTAAACGTTTCTTCGCTCAGTAGAGGATCGAGTAGTTGTGAAGACCCGCTTTCTTTCCACCATCTATTTTTGAAACTCATGAGGTTGAAACGAAAAACTTTTATCCCTTCGTATATGGAAGGGAAAGATGGTGGCTTGTTAAAAGTCAAAAGTTAAACCCAAATATAGAAAATATGCCAAGTAGAGATTTATTGACTGAAGATACAGAGGTGAAACAATTCAAGACTGACTCTTGTAGGTATTTTTGGGGACAATTTACTTCGACCGACTGCTTTTAGATTGGGAGAATCTTAAACTACCTTAACTTTTTTTTTAGAGATTATCACACCAAGAAACAACTCTATTATCTATCAGTTCAACTGTCATTGCAACTCGGATGGTATTACCTCGGTTTTCTTTTGCACAATCCTTTATAACATGTCTTTTGAGAAATCTCATCTTTACCTTTTCATTTTACTTTCTTAGCGCAATATGAAATTATTTTAGGTATCACCTTTTTATGTCGATTTATTTCTGACACCGACCTTCAGATCAATTTTCCTACCTGTTTTCGTATGTAGCTGGAATCCTGCAAAAGACAAATACGAATATTATCTGAAATGTGTCGAAAACTTACGAACAAAAGAAAGACAGAAAATCAAAAAAGGAATGTTTTAAATGAAAATACATATATGTACACAAAAAAATTATTTTATTTTATTTTATTTTATTATTATTATTATTATTTTTGATTTGGCGACTGTTACATCATGTAATGCTTTAGATACCGCCCGTTGACAGGGGCGTTGAGGACTTCTTCGTCTATGTTTTCCAGTAGGAAAGAATTTTTTCCTTTTGGAACCGAGACCCCAAATGGTCCATACCAGAGGTGGTCGTATTTACTATGCTTCGCTGCTTCCTCCTTTCTTGCATCCCATCTCAGCACTAAGTCACCTAGAAGGAACTCTCTGTCCTTTGCTTTGCGGTTGAACAACGCTTTCATGTCATCTTGGTACTGCTGCATATTTTCATCAACTTCAGCTCTATGTTGTTGGACCTCAATCAGCTGATTAATTCTCCTGGTTACAGGATTAGGTTCTTCGTTTTGATCTTGCCATAAATTCATCACTGGTAGCGCTTGGTTTATAGGTAGAACAACATCTGTCCCATAGACCATTTGAAAAGGTGAAATGCCGATAGACCTTTTAGTTCTTATGCAGTTTGCCCACAATGCATATTTCAAATGTACATGCCAAGACCTCTTATTTTCATCCAATACCTTCTTGATTATGTTTACCAGGCTCTTATTAGATGACTCGGCCAACCCGTTCCCCTGGGGGTAGTATGATGTGAAATGGCCGAGAATGATGTTATACCTTTGACAGAAACTGATCATAGCCATAGATTTAAAGGCCTGGGCATTGTCAGTAACTATCTTTCAGGGACAACCGAATCTTGACAAAATATTGTCCTCCAAGAAATTGATTACCATCGAGTCTATTGCCCTCTTGGTTGGAATGGCTTCCACCCATTTAGTAAAATAATCTGTGGCCGTTAAGATCCACCTATGTTGAGCACTGGAATGGGGATTAATCTCACCTATGAAGTCTAGACCCCATTTCTTAAATGGGCCTTCAGTTTTGACTGGGACTAGAGGCAGTGCAGGGAGCTTCTGTTTACCTGCGAATATTTGACAAGGGTTGCAGGCACACACTTTGGCATTGACATCTGAAAAGAGTTTCGGCCAGTAGTACCCAGCCCTCAAGATCTTGTACGCTGTAGCTCTCCATGCATGGTGTCCTCCACAGACTCCTTCATGAAATTCCTCTATAACCCACGGAGTTTCTGACTCAACTAAACAGACTAGTAGGAACCCGAGTGGATCCTTCCAATATAGCTGACTTTCGATGATACAATATTTTACAACATGGAGTTTTAAAGTTCTGCATTTAGCTGGTGATAGTTCATTTGGGAATTTTAGGTTTAGCAAGTAAAACACTATGTCTCTATACCAGCCTGACGATATGAACTTCTTTTCAACCTTGTTTGGATCTGTTTGGTCATCCGGCTCGTTCAGGTGTGTGTCTCCGTCGTCTTCTTGCAGGTAATTGATATCAAGAGCTCTAAAATTTGACTCAGCCAAGAGTTTGGCCAGGCCTTGCCCTTTTATCAATTTAGTCGGTTTAACTTCCAGATCGAATTCTTGGATTTTAGCGAGCCATCGCCCTCTTTTTCCGTCACTGTCTGGCTATACCAATATATCTTTTACAGAACTGGTAGGCACGTACGTGATTATTTTTTAATGTAGCACATAGGTTCTAAATGTCTTTAATGCTTTTACCATTGCGTACGCTTGTTTTTCTATTATGTCATACTTCAGTTCTGCGTCTCTAAATCTTTTGCTAAAAAATGCCATCGGCTGTTTGAATCCTTCTTCATTCTTCTATAGGAGCACCACAGCGATAGTATGTTCAGAAGCAAATGAGAAAATGAGAAAATATTTCAGATAATCTGGACTTGCTAACACAGGTGCTTCTCTTATGACTTTCTTAATATGCGCGAACGATGCTCTGGCCTTAGTTGTCCAATTTACTCTGCTATCCTTCTTCAACATTCCTGTGATCAATTTGAAAATCTCAGCGAAATTGGGGATAAACCTTTGTAAAAAAATTATCTTTCCTAAGAATGATTGAATCTCTTTTATATTTCTGGGAATAGCAATAGTATCTATTGCTTCAATCCTCTTAGGATCAATCCTTATTCCATCCTTAGATACGACATGGCCCAAAAGCTTACCTTCCCGCAT
>JASDQU010010563.1:190453-220050 GCA_032191745.1 Picea mariana | reverse complement strand
AATAAAATCGTCACAACATAAACATTTATAACAACGCATAATCAACACATTAACACAAAAGATATCGACACAATCTACACTTCATCATAATAAATAACGATGCATAATCAACTCGTTAACATAATCAAATAGTGACGTGATTCAACGCGTCATGATCAACTGAAGTGAAATATAGTTAACTGATCAATCATGTATTGAACATTTAAGGAACTACCCACCCATCATACTCTGCAAGGTTAGGACCTCCAGGAAACATAAGCAACGCTCAATCCCAGGATTGATTTTGACCACTTAAGGTGTCAGGGTTGGCGACTGTTCTAGGGAATGAGGAGGTATCTAAATCCCATAACCCATCACATGTCGTTACTCAATTTAAATTATCAACATACTTAATCATCAAAACTTCATAGTGCAATCATAATCTACTCTATCTAATAAATACTTCAAGCATCAATTGAGCGTAATGAGTAAGAGGCTTCTACATAAGAATAACAAAACAAGAGTGCAAATTACAATCTAAATCTCAGATAGCTTATCTACGCATCTTCATCTTAAGGAATATCTTCCAGGAGTATGTAAGGAAATGCTAAAATTCAAGTCACTATAAGAACCCATAAGAAGATACATCCTTCTCAAGCCGTACATTAAACTACACTACCTGCATTATGCATCCAGCCATAAGCTAATAGAATTCATTCACAACCATCATTCCTCGTAGTGCAAGGGATAATCCAAATTATATAATCCATCAATCATCAATAAATGAGCGCAATGGAATAAGGAAATAAGAAAATCAATCTCACTTAAACAAATAGATGAACACGTATACTAACTTACAATCCAAATTAAATCGAAGGAAGACTCAACTATTTAAATCCATACATAAGAACTCCAACTATTAAATCCAAATGAGTTTACTTTTAAGAAGGACCACATTTTTCTTTAAACGATATATGAGACCTCAAGAACCTTACTTGCATATCTATTCAACAACTATTAACATTAATCAAATGATCTTTTCACAAAAATTCAAGGTTGCTTTCATCTCCACTGAAGGAATCCAAGGAGCAACCCTAATAAACACCGAGTAAGGACTCATCCTACTTCCATATCCATAAATGTAAGGATCTTAAGGAGATCCCATTATCTCGAGTAATGAAAATACTTCGAGCTAAAATACAAAGTGTTATAGCAAGATTTTCCTCACCCTATGCAATCTTGCCCATAAAGTCTTTTTCCATTTCACCATGCAGACTTATCTTCCCTGTTTATAAAATCCAGAGCCAAAAATAAATATGTTTCCACATGTACGCATCTTGCCTACTATACAAGATGCGTATACGCAAGCTTCTCCACTACAACCCGCGTACATCGGGATTTGTGCCAGAAAATGAAAATTAATGTTGGGTTTCCATGTCACGACAAGAGATCTATGATCTTTGGCCTTCTATATACTGGAAATGTTCCAACTCGAAACATTTCCAGTATATGGAAGGCCAAGGATCATAGATCTCCTATCGTGACATGGAAACCCAACATTAATTTTCATTTTCTGGAACAAATCCCGATGTACGCACGTTGTAGTGGAGCAACCTCCATATATGCATGATGTATAGTAGGCAAGATGCCTAGAGGTGAAAAAGTATTTATTTTTTACTCTTTTTATAAACAGGGAAGATAAGTCTGCATGGGGAAATGGAAAAAGACCTTCTGAGAAAGATTGCATAGAGTGAAGCAAATCTCTCTATAACATAAATATAACATAAATGACTCAATCTGGTTTACAAGGTCAAGGGAAAATTTGGAACACCCAACAATAATTAAGAATCAATCAACTTAAAGTTCAAGGACAGGAAAAGGGAAATCCATCTTATTAACCCACAAATAAGGACTTAAATGCTATCCAACATCCAACTTAGAATTAAGGAAACCCTAGATAGGCGACGAGAGCTTTCAGAGAGTTATTGTCGGGAAGGCAACGATTTAAAGGCTCCCAACGATAGGGATAGCTAAGGTGGGAATTTTCGAGATCAACGAACATGCAGCCATGGAAAGGATTATGCATGGCAAGGTAAAAGTTACCAGAGATCCGAATCTCTAGAGTAGCAACGCATTTCAATTACCAGAGATTCGAATCTCTGGATTAGCAACGCATTTAAAATCACCAAGATATGAATCTCTAGATTTCAATTTCAAAAAATAAAATTGAAATTGAACTCATTCGAGAAGTTACCTTATCCGAACATTTGGTTAAGAGCTCAAAGAAATGCGTATATGAAGGGCGGTAGGTGAGGACGGAGTGTGTGCATTTGGTTCTGGAATGCCAACTCTTGGTGGCGAACCAGAAAATCTGCATGGGGAGCCTGTCCAGGACACTGTTAAACGCAGTTCGAAATTATAACACACAGAGAAAATGCCCCCAAAAATTCCTCCAAGACCTTCATTATTATGAAGAACCTCCTATCATTTTCCCCTTAAAACGAGGCTTCGGAGCTGGACAGAGCAACATGATACAAAACATTCTCAGAAATTGAAACTCGTTCGGTGGTTGAAGGGGTTAATCAGATCTTTAGGTAGATACCCAACCCAAAGAATAAATAACCAGCAATCCTTATGTATGCCACCACGCATACCACAAATCAACGCAATAGAATAACCAGAACATAAAGCGAGAAGTCAAATTAGAGTTTATTGGCGACGATCGAGAATTTTGTTTTCTGTATCTACGTACTTTGACTAGCAGCATGCAAGTAGAATCCAACAGATTGGAGAGGGATAACAAAGAACAAGGAATTTCCGTCATAATTAATTTAATTGGGAAAACAACGATGCTAGGATTTTCTTTCTATAACACTCATCCATCAATGGGATTTACCATTGTTTCGATAACGAATATTTTATCACAACTGCGGCGAGAATAAAGACTATGCATTTATAATCAGATGTTATTACAATTAAATCCATTGCGAAAACAATCGACATCAAAGTTGCGACAATAAAATAAACTATACAAAGGCTATCTATCTATTACAATTCAACTTAATGAGATTACCGTCACTGACGAAACTGGGCTTGGAGACGTTTTTCAATAATTGATGATCCTTTTGTCTTTTCGCTTGCTAATCCTTGAGACTTCACCGGTACCTCCCAACCAATGTTAGGGGTACTCTTCTTCCCCATTATCCCCCGAGGGGCCACAGAGACAACCAAAATACTCTAGCGTCCAGCTTGCTTCACAAGGCAAAGCCATCACTCTCTCCCAAGTTGGGTATCTCAACTCTCACAAGTAAAACTAGTCAAAATTTATGCAGCATAACTTTACCTATAATCAATGTGTTTCTTTTTCTTTTAGACCATTTTTTTTATAAGAGTTTCCTTCATGTCTATCCCCACTTGCACATTTAATTCACTTTTTGATTAGATAATTAAGAATTATTTCCCCCGTACACTTGTCACCCTTTCCCTAATTTGCACAATCAAATCCACATTTTATTTTAATAAAATTCAATTTCCCTCACCCTTACTAAAAGCGTTCCTTAAATCACTCCTAGTTGTCTCTTTATTCCCCTTATTTCCAATTAATGACTGACACCTTTCTAAAAATGAGTTGGGTTAAAATAAAAATCTTCTCCTAGTTACACTAGTGTTAACTAAACTCTAGATTCCTTTCTATGCATACCCATTCCTTTAGCTTTATTCCATTCTTATCTTAAATTCCAATTTGGTAGTTACTTGCACATATGTGTATTAAATCAATTTCTAGATTTATTTTATTTTCCTTGATTTCTTAAATTGATTTACTTCATCCCCTCATTATTTAATTTATAAATTTAGTTTTTAGTCTTCTCACTAACTTAGACTTAGTCTTAATTAATTTTTTTATTGCGAAGGCTTAGACTCTTATAGGGATTATGATTAATAAATAAATAAGTTAATTAATTAATTAATCGATTGATCCAACAATGCTCAATATTTTACAAGGTTAATTATTTGCTCAGGGTTTTCTAGGCCATCTAGATTCATTGACTCAAATTTTATTTACGCGACATGCCCTTCAAGATGCACTTTATGCTCCAAGGGTGGCACTCACCTTTGATTCAAATTTTTAATTACGCAACATGCACTTCAAGATGCTCTCTATGCTCCAAGGGTGCGACATGCCTTTGACTGGTTTTGGTAGCTGTCCAACCCCTAAAGTCATCACTCAATTTGGGTGACCTTGTGAGAGACTAAGGGCTTCTAAGGAATAAGGACCCTGCCTTATTGCAGACCCTTTATAAATATTCATGAGCGGATGTCTCAGTATTCCCTCACGACATCGTGGACCTCTCGAAGTAGGTAATCGTTAACCCATAATTCAAGCCATGAAGAGAGTGCTAGTAGGTTGTGACAGGGATGCTGCCACACCTCTCCCTCAATATGGTCTATGTGCATGGCCCCTTGACTCCTTATGTGAGTCATATTAGCAAGCAATCATCAACTTGCATTCATCAACGAAACATTGTCATGATCCATATACAACATCATAATATATAATCAATCATATATCACATCTCTATAAATGAAATACTCAAACCAATACAATCCACTCCCTAACTCAATCCAAAGTCTAAGGAGGTCCATTGATGCCATTGACATCCACAATCTGTCAAGTGTCCTGCATACTCAGGGAAAAATCGTCAATAGCATATGTCATTACGCATATATCAATAAAATCAAATCATAATCATCAACATCATCATAAATATCCACAAGAAAAATATGAAATCATGTACTATGACTGGATCACTTGCATGAAAGTGTCCTCAAGGAATAAGTCAATAACATGTGCTTTCAAAAGAGAGATGTTAAATACACCCCCTCTTGTTTTAAACTTCGTCCCGGAGTTGTATAGTATATAAAATGCAGTAAATAAATCATCTGACAAGATCTATATGTCTAAACTATCAAATAAACATGGAAACTACTGGTGCATATCATATGGGTCCTATCAGGTAGTTGAGTGTGGACTATAATTGTCCCACTAGACCTTGACCTGATCGGTTGTTTGACATCGTAGCTATCGAATGTGATGATCCAAAATATAGTTTGGCTCCACTGTGAGTGCACCCTCGTCCGACACCTACAAGGAACTCATGTTAATCACATGTGTAGGATCACTACATGATGTCTCAAAATAGATACATAGAAAACATCGTGCATATGCCTCAAAGAATCTGACAAGGCTAGTCGATAGACCATGGGTCCCTTCCTTTCCACAACTTTGAAAGGTCCCACAAACCTAGGAGAGAATTTAACACCCTTTCCAAACTTGATCGAACTTTTTTGTGGTTTCACCCACAATAAAACTCAGTCGCCAACTACATAAGTGTGGTCAACATGATGCGTATCAATATAACTCTTATGTCGATCTTGCACTTTTGTAATCCTTTGTCTTATAGTTTGAATTTGTTCTTCCATTTCTTGGATCACTTTTGGTCCTACCATGACCCTATCCTCAAGTCGATCCCAACTCAATGGTGTCCGACATGGTTTCCCATAAAGAAACTCAACGGTGTCATATTAATGGTACTTTGATAGCTGTTGTTGTATGCAAACTCTACTAGTGGAAAGAAATATTCTCAATGTTTTTTTTGGTCGATTAGATACATATGGAACATATCTTCCAAAACTTAGTTCGTTCCTTCTGTCTGCATGTCGGTCTCGGGGTGATATGTTATACTAAATTTTAGTTGCGATCCCAAAGCCTCTTGGAGGGTCCAAAAATGCCCTGTAAACACCAATCCTCTATCACATATGTTCCTTTTTGGCACGTCAAGAACTCTCACAATCTTGATGATAAAACCTCTCTCTATGTTTGGCTCCTCATACATCATGTGCACAATAATAAAATGTGCACTCTTTGTCAGAGTGTCAATTACCATGAAAATCGAGTCGTGCCTCCTTGCCGTCAGCGACAATCCAATAATAAAGTTCATCGAAATGACCTCCCATTTCGATTCTGGAATAGGGTGTGGCTATAGTAATCCTTCCGGATGTCTATGTTCAACCTTCACTTGCTCACATTCTAGACATCTCGCCACATATCTAACTAGGTTTTCCTTCATTCCTTTCCAGAAGAATAAGGGCTTAAGGTCTGCCCTCATCTTCGTGACTCCTGGATTAGCCATGTATACTTATCTATGTGATTCTCTTAAGTTCAAACTTCTCAATTCATCGTCAGGTGTTACGTAATTTCGGTTATTATACCTCATCAATCCATCGTTGTCCAATGCATAACCTTCAACCTTGGTATCATCATGGTATCTTGCTCAATATTTTCCTTAACCTCTTTATACCAGTCATCATCGAACTATATAGTTAGAATATTTTCTCGAATATTCGTCTAAAGAGGTATCATCGAGAATAAGCATGTCTCTAACTTAATGCATCTTCCACTTTGTTCATCATTTATTCAATGTACTTAATCTCAAATTGTATTTTCTACATAATTCTGACCAATGCCCTTGCCGCACGTTCAAGACATTCTGCATGAAAAGTGTTGCAATCCACAGTGATACATTTTTTGTTCAATATTCCATCCATTCAGATAGTGTCTCCACACTCTCCAGGCATACATAATGGCCAATAATTCCAAGTCATGCGTTGTGTAGTTCTCCTCATGATTTATTAATTTCCTTTAGATGTAGGCAATCTCTCGACCATTTTGCATCAATACTCCACCTAAACCTTCCTTGGATGCATCTACGCATTCCAAGAAATCCATGTCCATGTCAGGGAGTTTTAGTATCAATGTTGTCGTCAACAACCCCTTGAGCCTTTGAAATGCTCCTGCGCACTTCTTGGGCCATACATAATTCTTGGTTTTTGTCTTCAATTCCGTGAGTTGATATGTTGTCTTCGAAAAACCTTCGATGAACCGTTGGTAATATCCTGCTAAACCCAAAAAGTTGCATACTCCTTGTACATTTGTTAATCCAGGCCATTCCATAATATCCTCTACCTTCAGGTCCACAACGATTCCTTCATCGGATAAAACATTCCCTAAGTAATTAATCCTCAATATAATTTTGACAGTTTCTCGTAAACACAGTAATACTAATCGCAAATGTTCATCATGTTCTTCCATCTTCAGAGAATATATCAATATGTCATCAATGAATACTTGAAAAAACTTGTACAAGTATTTGTGGAACACCCCATTCATCAAGCTCATGAATACCCCTTGGGCGTTTTTTATTTTGAAAGGTAAAATGGTAAACTCGTAATGTCTAAACCTCATCTTGAATGCAGTCATAGGAATATCTTCTTTAATTCGTAACTGATGATATCTTAATCTCAAGTCAATCCTTGAAAACACTATCATGTGTTTCATTTGGTCAAACAAATCATCTATTCTTGGCAACAGATACTAGTTCTTAATCGTTTCCTTGTTCAATTAATGGTAGTCAATACAGAGTCTCCACGACCCATCCTTATTTCTTATGAAATAATAGGCGCACCCTAAGGTGACACACTTGGACGTATAATTCCTACGTCCAACAACTCCTCCAGTTGTAGTTTCAACTCTTGTAAATCAGGTGTCGACATCCGATAAGGCATTCTTGCTATCGGTTTTGTTCCAGGCTTCAAGTTGATTGTAAACTCCAACTCTCTTTTGGGCAAAAAACCTAGTAACTCTTATGGGAACACATCAAAAACTCTTGTACTACCAGAAGTTATTCTAATCCTTCCTCCTCTCCCTTGTTGTTTAGCACTAAGATTGCATATAACTTACATCCCTTGCAAAATATATTCTATAGTTTTAGGGAAGAAATGAACCTCAGGGACACTCCCTGGTTTCTTCCTACAATCACCCTTCTCTTTCCCTCATCAATGGTAAGACTCAACCATTTCATCTTATAGTTGAGTATCGCATCATGTGATTCCAATTAGTCCATATCGATCATGATGACATAATATCCCAATATTATGACACATAGGTCATACTTCATTACCAAATATCCCAAGTTAATGCGACAGTCTGAAACCCTACCTCTGACCTTCTGTTTGGCACTCAAAGCCATTCTACGTACCTAAAATCGTCCTTCTCGACTGCCTTTACCTTAATTATTTTCAGTGCTGCGCTAGATATAAATCTCTATGTAGCACTGGGATCTATTGAAATACTAAAAGTTTGGTCAACGATTGTACCTGACATCTCGAGCACAGTGGACTAGTGCTTGACCTAGCGGTTATTCACCACAAAATGAATCATGTGGGCTTTGCCCAAATATCCAGTTGTAGTGTGTGTTGTTGACCTGATCACTCTGGCCTTCTAAACCAAACAATATCATTGGTAATGTGGCTCTCCACATTTCAAGCACCCGGTCTTTAGTCTAGTACTCATGGCCCCCAAATTAGAAGTTGTTGGCCTACCAGCCTGAGATCTTGGTCTATTCTGAAAAACATGCCTAAACTGTTGTTGTTGTGCTTCAGGTGTCATCTGTCTAGTTAGCCTTTCAGGAGTCCTTCCCTGACCCCCACTATTCATATATTCCTCATATATGAGGGCCTTCTATACTGCATCATGGAACGTCTGAGGCATTAGGATCCTCACTTTCGCATGGATGTTGAAGTTAAGGCCGAACACAAACTTGTTGACCTTTATCTTCTCTATTTTCAGATGTGGATCATACCTAAGCCGCTCCATGATTCAGGCCTCATACTACGTCACCATATGACCACCCTGTCTTTATTTGGTAAATGTAAGCCTAATCTACCCATGTTATGTCCTTATTTTATTGGTAGGGTTTAGGTTTTCCTAGACTTATTCCAATAGTGACCAAATTTCAATATGGTTGACCATGTGAATCAATAGGAATTGTGCCTAATATACCCATTGAGTTAGATGGTAATATTTTAGTAGATGTAGTGGTTTTGATAGGTCCTAGTGGATTTCAAATCCCTCTTTGAGCATTCTTGGACCCCATTTGTAGATTGGTATGATAGTGATAACAATAATCAATTTTATACTACCAAGCCAAGTAAGCAATAAAATTAACTAGGGCTTGAAAAGAGAAGAGAAGATAAAATCCTATCCATCATACTCCTTTAAGTATCATACAAACTTGAAGTGGAAGAGAAATAATAGGATGTTTTGTTCCAAGAATCCTACAAATGAAACAAGGAAAAAACATATTCCCTACTCTAAAATTAACAAACTCTAGATCTAACTCACAAAACTAAGTAAAACTCTTGTAGATCTACTTTATTAATTTAATTAAAGAGAAAATCAATTTAAGTATCAACATCAAATGAACACAAGTAAATTTATGGGAGAGGGGATGAAAGAAAGGATATTCTATTACAAGTGGAAAGAATATGATATTGGATCCATGAACTACTACATATAGTGCTTAATCCCAAGAGGGAGTTTTGATGGTATGGATAAAATCGACCGTAGCATCGGAAATTAGTAAGTAATTATAAAAAAATTGTTATTTTTTTCTTTGTGACCTAACATTCATTGAACCTCTGACGTTGTTTGTTAGTCATCAGACTTCTGACTCCCCTTTGATGTTTTTCAATAAACGTATCTGCTTGATTGCTAGGGACACATAAATCTAGTTATGATCAACTTATGTAACTAGCCTATGGGTCGAGGTTGTTCCCATGGGGAACATAATATGTAAGGTTGTAAGTTGGGAAATAGGGAATGAGAGGCTTCTTAGAGATACCGTAGTAGGAATATTCAGAGGGAATAAAGGTGTATAATCTATATTACACTTTTCCCAATTTTGTAATGGAGATAGTAATTGTGATGTATGTTATTAAAGATCCTACTATTATGAGGAATTAATGTAATATGAGTACTATTTTGACTCATATTTGTCTTATATGTCATGCTTGTTGTGATTTTTAGTATTTATCTGCAATATTTAAGAGATATTTAATGAATTGTTATAATAGTGTATGAATATACATGTAGGAAACTATATTACAAGTTATATCAATTTGATTGTTCATTTTGTATACCAATAGGAAATCTACCTATTGTTTGCTATTTTAGTTTGTATACCTACATGAAATTATATTACAAGTTACCTAGTTGTACACAAGTTGTAAATCTGTTTATACCTTGTTTTGCGCAATTGGAAACTTAAAACCGTTTGTTGTGCAAAAAGACCAAAAATTTTCTTGTACTACAAACAAAGAAAATTTTATGTTGGTGCAAAATGCACACCGGGATACACTAAAATGCATGCCCATGTCTCAAAATTCATTCAATTTGAGTGGTTCCAATTGCAAATGATTTTTCAAGTCATTTTACATAATCCTTTATACTAAGTTTTTCATTTTCACTCATAAAAGACTCTATTGTGCAAAAATAGGCAAGAGATGACTAGTAAAACCCTAGAAATGCACAACTTATTTGTACAAAGTAAACCAAGGTTGTATGATACCTTATATTTGCATTTTGCAACTTTTTGGGGGTATGGTTTGTCATATTGGAGCTGTTCAAGAAGTTAACTTTGCAATTGCAAGTTTAAAAAAGGTTTTTGTGCAAAATATGAAAAGTTTGCGTTGTAATTTGGAAGGTCGAAACTGTAATAAGTGACCAAAATAAAATGCACGCCTAAGCTTCCCTATAGCTCCAAAAATTGTTTTATAAGTTTTAATATGGAGTTAGATATATGGTAAATTTACCTATGTCATTTAAAGTACAATTGAAGAATAGGAGAGGCTGCTTTCATGCACCTAGATTTTAGATTTCAAGTAAATTTGAAGGCAAAACTACCTTAAGTAAAATGCATGCCCTAGTCTCAATTTTGATCCAAATTAACTGATTTAACACACATAAGTTGTAATTTGTGATTTTACACTTTTATGTAGCCTTATATTGGAATTTTCAGAAAAAAAACCTATCTGATATGTATACAGGGTGAAAATTTTCTTGTAAAACCAAAGGGCCAAATAGTGAAAGTTGACTATATGAAACTGCACACCCAAAGTTGGCTAAGACTACATAATTTAATATTTAAGTTTTAAATTGATGATTACAATATTATTAACATGTTTTTACAATTAAAAGTGCATTTACACTCCAAAAAGGATGATTTTTGTGCACAAATATTCATCACCTTTTGATGAACCAAAGGATGGTGGGTTATGAGAGAAATCAAGGCCAATGATTTCTATCGAACCAATGATACATATAAAATGACATAAAAATTAACAGAACATAATAAACCCTCATAAGAAATACTTTAAAGAGAACAAATCATAGAAGATATAGAGTTTTTTCACTTCCAAATCAGGGAAAATTTTAGGGGTTATATATTTCCCAAGCACTAATTTTCCATTCTTTTTCCCAAAAAGGGACTCAGAAATTTCCATATTTTCTAAAAGCGATTCACCCAAATTTCATAGAATAAATTATTTTACCTGAAAAATAGTCCAAATTTTATGGAAACTATACAAAATCCTTAGAAATTTGAATATTTTTACAAAAATATTGTCAAACATTTTATACTTTGCATATTAAGGACTAGTTAGATTCATCAATTGTTTTCTACATTCCGAGATAAATTTCCATTCATAAAATTATCCATGTTCCAAATTGATTGATTCAAGTTGGAGAATGTGTAATTTATATTTTTACATCTTCATATGCCTTTGCTTATGCATTTAGAGAAACAAAATACTTTGTAGTGGGAAAAGATAAAAAAATATCTTATAGACTAATGAGGTGAACATTACATGAAAGATTACAAGTGATACGGTTGTAGAAAAGTTTTACGTATGTTTACACCTTTGTTTGAGCAAATGGAAACTTAAAACCATTTTCTGTGCAGAAATACGAAAATTTGTCTTGTAGGACAAAGAGGGAAAATTTTGCATTGGTGTACATTTTTCCTTGGTGCAAAATGTACGTCAGACTACACTAAAATGCATGCCCAGGTCTCAGAAAATCATTCAATTTGAGTGGTTCAAATTGTAAGTGATTTTTTAATTCATTTTACATAATCCTATATACTCATTTTTTCAGACATAAAAGACTCCAACGTGCAATAATATGCAAGAGATGCCTAGTAAAGCCCTAAAAATGTAGAACATGTTTGTAAAAAGTAAGCCAAGGTTGTATTATATCTTATATTTGTTTTTTGAAATTTGCTGAGGGTGTGGCTCATCATATTAGACCTATTCATATTGTTAATTTTTCAATTGCAAGTTTAAAAAGGGTTGTTGTGCAAAAGAGGCAAAATTTGCCTTGTAATTTGGAAGGTTGAAACTGTATTAACTGACCAAATAAAAATGCACACCCAAGCTTCAATATAGCTCCAAAAAAAGTTTTATAAGTTGAAAGATGGATTCAGATATATGGTAAATGTATCTATTTCATTTAAAGTAAAATTGAAGAACAAGAGAGGTTTCTTGCATTCACCTAGATTTGGGATTTCATGTAAATTTTAAGGAAAAAATGCCTTAGAGTTAAATGCACACCCTAGTATCAATTTTGACCCAAACTGACTTATTCAAATTGCAAAAGGTGTAATTTGTGATTTTACACCTGCCTATAACCTTAGATTAACATTTTCAAACAAAACCCTACCTGATGTGTATAAAGGCTAAACATTGCCTTGTAAAACCCAAGAGCCAAATTGTTAAGGTTGACTATATGAAATTGCATGAAAAGCATTGGCTAGACCTCCATATTTTAATATTTAAGTTGTAAATTGATGATTGCAATATTTTTAACATGTTTGTTAAATTAGGAGTGCATTTACACTCTAAAAATGATGATTTCTATGCACAAACATTCATGAGCTTTTCGATCCATATGGATGTCAGTGGTCTCCCACCTATCCAACTAGCTCATTTTGTCAGTTTTCCAGTTTGGTAGTTTTTTCCTAGTTTTCGGGTCCCTCACTTGCGGGGCCATTTTGAGGCCATAAACAATGTTTTTTAGGGCTCGCCATAGTCAAAATGACCTTTTCTAAATAATAAAAAAATGTGTAGTCCATAGATAGACCTTTCCAATGAGCTATCGTGCGCCTAAAACAAAGATCATATGAAAAAGGTATGACCCTGAGAAGTTGATGTACTAACTTACCCAAACGGGACCCACATGAATTTTGGCGCTTCATCTCCTAGGGTTAGGTTTTTTGGATGTCTAGGGTTTTTGACATTCCAGTTTATTATAAAAAGGCCTTCAGAGCCTCATTGTAATGATCTTCTTACGAATGAGCCCAGCTATCACATCTATTCTCAGAGATAAGCCACCACCATTCTAGGAAGCTTTTTTCTATTGCACTTTACAGTTTCAACTTATTTCCTTATTGAATAGAAACTAGTTTGATTGTATATCCTTTATTCCGTGTTAAGCATATTTTGATAATAATATGTATTCATTTTATTCTGCAAATATATTATGGATCAGTGGTATCATAATGGTCTACTCCTTGTCCTTCTTAATGCATGTCCCCAATGAGGTTAGGGTACAAATAATTGAGTCTCGAGCTTGTTTCTCTTGATGACAAAATCTATCGCATGCCCAAACGACCTCTCATGGAAGAAGAAAAGAAAGATGATGGGACAGGAGATCCCTTCAAAATATTTCTCGAGGAAGCAATCATGCAATAGAGGAATGAGATGATGGATAGTTTTGCACAAATCCTTTGGCGACTACCAACATGCGACACATCTTCATCAAATGGAGGCACCGCCCCCTTCAAGGTACAAATCAACTTTGATATTCCTATATTTGAAGGTCAGATAGACACGGATGTTGTAGACAAATGGTTGAGTCTTCTAGAAGGGTATTTCTCTATCCATAACTTATCGAATAGAGAAAAGACTACTGTTGTTCTCCTCAAATCCATCCCCCATGTCAAAGATTGGTGGGAAACTTTCAGTGAGCTAAAGAAAACAGAGGAACCCTTATTATTTATAGTTGCAGTCACCTAGGAGTACTTCAGGGATGCTATTAAGGAACAATACTACTATCTTGGAGGTTATGACGACCTATACACAAAATGGACATTGTTGTGGCAGGAAAGAGACCAAGAGGTGCCCAAGTTCACAAATATATTCCGTACCTTGCGCACCAAGATGGGTATCGAATATTCTAAGCGACATCTAGTGCTTAATTATTGTGGTGGTATGCATAGATACATCCAGGATGAAATGGAGTTTCTAGACATCTCATCCTTAGGTGCGGCCTACCGATATGCCATCAAAATCGAGCAGAATCTAAAACAAAAGATGCGACAATTTGGGCCTGGGAACCCATCACAGCAAAAGCCAAGAAAGAGAGGCCCCATCTCACAAAAAAAATAATTGAGAAATTACGAAAAGCCTCAGGACAACCAGTCCAAGCCACAAGAAAAAAAGAACACCAGAAAGACAAAGAAAGATACCAGGAAGTGGTGGGACTTCCATAAGATCCCCTCGCATAAGAATGTTGATTGTCGCTCGATGCAGTCACTAGTGGCTAAGGTGAAATCGTATGAATCAGATGTGGGTTCTGACTCCGATTTAGAACCATAAAGGGGGAGATGGATCATAGACACATAACCCAGTGCTATCATTGCTACCACTAAGCTCTAGCCTAGTGAACTAGAAAAGACAGAGGAAGGCGAGCACCTTTTTCATTCACAGATGTGGGTGAAGGGTACCCCATTGCACGTCATAGTTGATAGCGGTAGCCAGAAGAACCTCATCTCAGTAGATGTTGTGAAGTGACTCACCTTGCTAACAACACCGCACCCGCAACCCTACACCATCGGATGGTTCTGCCAAGGAAGTGACATTTGCTTCAGCCAACAATGTCGCATGTCATACAACATCAAGCCCTTCAAAGATGAGGTATTTTGTCATGCTTCCCCTCTCGAAGTTTGTAATGTTCTTTTTGACCAACCATATTTATGGAAACATCATGTTGTATATGAATCTAGGCTACACAGTGCTATTATTACTTTGAACAATAAATTGTACATGATACCCGAGGAAGTCCCAACCAGTGCTATTTCCTTGACCTTTGCAACGCGATGCATAAAGGTCATCTCTTAGACAAGGAAGTTTGTCTTCTTCATGATTCACTCTCATAATGAGATAAATATCGCAACCATGTCCTGGGTCTCCGCAGACGACCTCTCCACATAGCAGAAGCAAGTGGATAAGGTCATAAAAGAATAATCAGATATATTCTCCTCACCTACCGAGTAGGGATGATTTTAAAAATGGAAATTTATTTTAAAATGTAGAAACCTTGGCGAATCTTACTTATCCTTCATATGCCAACTATAAATGTTTGGCAATATTTTTGTAAAAATATTCAAATTTCTAAGGATTTTATATAGTTTTTATAAAATTTTGGTGATTTTTAAGGTAAAATAATTTTATCCTATAGAATTTGGGCGAATCATTTTTAAAATAGTGAATCTAGATTTTGGAAAATCCATGGAAAATTAGCCCATGAGCGAAATTTAGCCCCTAAAATCATCTATGCTACCAAGGTACCTCTTCACTATCAGTTCAAGCAACCCATCAATCTGATCCTCGATGCACCGCTGCCTAATGGGTCAATCTACAGTTGCTCTATGTTAGATAATTAGGAGATCAAGTGACAGATCTAGGAACTGCTCCACAAGGGGCACATCCATCCGAACTCATCACCTTGCGGGAGCCCAATCGTGATGGTATAGAAGAAAGATGGATCCTGGTGAATCTGCATTGATTACCAGGCCCTGAATAAAATCACAGTCAGAAAAAGGTACTTGATTCACCGAATCAACGACCTCCTTGATTAACTCATGGGGGCCAAATACTTAAGTAATATTGATCTAAATTCTAGCTACCACCAGGTCCCGATAGAACAGACAGATGTATGGAAGACCACCTTCAAGTCAATGGGAGGTCTTTTTGAATGGTTGGTCATGCCCTTTGGTTTGAAAAATTCTCCAGCCACTTTCACGAGGATGATGGAAAATATCCTACGATCATTCACCAATACTTTTGTAGTGGTTTATCTAGATGACATCCTCACTTAAAACAAGATTTGGGAAGAGCACTTGCAACATATTCAATAGGTTTTTCACACCTTGCGGTAGCACCACCTCTACGCCAACCTGGAAAAATGCTCCTTCAACATGGACATGGTTCATTACCTGGGATACATCATTGATCTTCATGGCATACATGTGGATCCAACCAAAATCCAAGTCATTCGTGACTGACCAGCCCCAACCATACTCACTGAGCTTCAGATCTTCTTTGGCCTTGCCAATTTCTACAGCAGGTTCATGTTGGGATTCTCCCATATTGCATGAGCCCTCAACCAAGTAACCATGGGTGGTGGTAAGGAGAAATTTGTGTGGGGTCAGTCCCAACAAAAAACATTCAATGATTTAAAGCAACGCTTATGCTCAACCCCAGTACTTTCACTACCGGACATGAAACAACCCTTTGAGATCGAGACAAATGCTTCAGAATATGTTGTGGGCGTTGTTCACACTCAGCACAGCCACCCCGTGGCCTATAATAGTGAGACACTAACATATGTTTTCTATAAGTAGCCTACTTACGACAAAGAAATGTACTCCATTGTGTAATTCTTCCAGAAGTGGAGAAATTACACTCTTGGGAAGGAGACAGTCTTCCAAACTGATCATAAGACACTGTAGTTCATGCAGAAACAAGGAGAATTGTAGAATGACTGCCATCAGAATTGGTCCACGTACTTGCAGCAATTCCACCTCAACATCAAGTATAAAATGGGAAGCACCAAGTGTGTCGTTGATTTCCTCAGCAGACCTCCAGTCGCGACACTCACCACGGTGCTAGACACTTGTGTCCATGAGACCTTTGGATGGCCCTAACTCTCTGAGACATACCCAAACTTCACCACCACCTACCAAAAGTTGGGCGCAAATGCAATTGTCTCTAATTTCCATCTTCAAGATGGGTTGTTGTGTCGTCTCGGCCATATCTGCATTCCATCAAGAAAGCGAGCGAAGATGATCTGGGAAGCCCAATACAGTCATGTGGCAGAACACTTCAGTGTCAAAAATACAATGGCAATGCTGCAAAAACATTTCTACTAGCCAAAACTTCGACAAGAGGTCAACAAGTATATCAGGTCCTGCACTGCCTGCGCGATTCTGAAATCGACCACTAATAAACAGGGCATGTACACTCCTCTACCTACTCCTGACAGGCCATGTTAATCCATCTCAATGGACTACATGTCGGGCCTCCTGTCCACCAAGCGGGGCAATGACTGTATTTTTTTGGTTGTGGATCACTTTTCTAAGATGGCGATTATGGTCACTTGCAAGAAGATAATCATAGCAAAGGCCACTGCCAATATCTTCTTTGAACGAGTCTGGGTACATTTGGGAATCCCACAAATCATTGTCTCATATTTGGATAGTACATTTCTCATCACATTCTTCTCAAGCCTCTGGTCATTGCTGGACACCAACCTCACCAAATCCATGGCCTTCCACCCCCAGACAGATGGCCAAACCGAGGTCGTAAATCAAATGATCGTGCATATCCTGCACATGTATAATTCCAAGCACCCTTGCACGTGGGATGAGAGTCTCCCCTATATTCATCATAGCTACAACCAATCCCTACATAGCTCAATTGACCATAGCCCCTTTCAGGTGGGGTTGGGATTCCAACCATTGGTTCCCATAGATGTTGTACAACCCCTTATCGTCACCTCGGTTGACTCATCTCATGGTCCAATTGAAGTTGAAAAATCCACCCGGTTCATTGAGTTGATCCATCACATCTTCTAGTAGGTTCAGGATATCCTACAAAAGTCCAATGACAAGTACAAGTAGCACCATGATAAACACTAGGTGCCACATAAGTTTCAGGTGGGCGAAAAAGTTTGGTTTCATTTACAAAAACAACACCTTACAGGATCCCATCAGAAGCTTCACCCACTCCATTATGGGTCGTACACCATCACCAAGGCTATGGGTGATAATTCTATCAATCTCAATATTCCTCCTTTCCTTGGATTGCACCCAATGTTCAATGTGGATATTATTTGACCATATTTCCCACCATTATTGGACACCTCAGAGATAGAAGAACAACTAAAACCAATAGAGATCAACCCTAACTACATACAACATGAATCCAGTGATCATATTGTGGAAAAAAATATCAAGGGCACTCACCAGCAAAGGATCCAACTTTATCAAGTTGTCAAAGCAGGGCAACTCCTGCACCAAGGCAAGTGGCTCACCGAGGGCCAAATTCAATAGAAATTTCCTCATCTGATAGGGGAAATCAACGCAACGATGACCATTGCTTCCTAAGGGGAGAAGATTGATCCAGATGGATTTTGGTGGCCTCCCACCTATTCCAGTTGGCTCATTTTGGAATTTTTCAAGTTTGATAGGATTTTCCCTAGTTTTCTGGTCCCTGACTTGTGGGGCCATTTTGAGGCCTTAAACAACATTTTTTAGGGCTCGCCACAATCAAAATGACCTTTGATAGATAGAAAAAAATGTGTATTCCTCAGATAGACCTTTCCAACGATATATCGTGCGCCTAAAAAAGAGATCATATAAAAAAGTTACGACCTCGAGAAGTTGATGTGCTAACTTACCCAAATGGGGCCCACATGACTTTTGGCTCTTCATCTCCTAGGGTTAGTTTTTTTGGATGTCTAGGGTTTTTGACATTCTGGTTTATTGTAAAAATTCATTCAGAGCCTCATTTTAATTATCTTATTGAGAATGAGCACATCCGTCACATCTCTTCTCAGAGATAAGTCATCACCATTCTAACAAGCTTGTTTCTGTTGCATTTTACAATTTCATCTTATTTCCTTATTGAATAGAAACCAATTTTACTGTATATCTATTATTTTTTGTTAAGCATCTTTTGATAATAATATGTATTCATTTCATTCTACAAATATATTCCAAATCACTTTTGATGAATCAAAGGATAGTAAATTATGAGAGAAATCAAGGTCAATGACTTCTAAGCAACTAATGATACATAAGAAATGACACAATACTTAACAACTCATAATTAACCCATATAATAAAATACTTTAAAGAGAAAAAATAATAGAAAATGTAGAGTTTTTTCACCTCTAAAGTGATTGATTCAAGTCAGGGAGTGTGTGATTTATCTTTTTACATCTACTTTGTTCCTTTAGAGAATTAAAACCCTTTTCTATGCAAAAATACAAAAAAATATCTTATAGAATGAAGAGGTCAATATTAAAGGAAATATTACAAGTTATAGGGTTGTAAAAAAATTGTACAATTATCTATAACTTTGTTTGTGCAATTGGGAGCCTTAAACCATATTCTATGCAAAAAGACAAAAAATTGTATTTCAGGACAAATAGGGAGAATTTTTTGTTGGTGTAAATTTTCCCTTGGTGCAAAATGCATGCTAGACTACACTAGAATGCAGTCTCAGATCTCAAAACTCACTCAATTTAGGTGGTTCAAATAGTAAACTATTTGTTAAGTCATTTAACACAATCCTATATACTTAGTTTTCAATTTCAGTCATAAAATACTTTATTGTGAAAAAATAGGCAAGAAATTCCTAGTAAAACCCTAGAAATGCACAACGTGTTTGTAAAAAGTAAGACAAAGTTTTATTATACCTTAGATTTGAGTTTTAAAAGTTTATGGTGGTGTGATTTATCTTATTAGACCTACTCATATTGTTAATTTTTCAATTGCAATTTTAGAAAGGGTTGTTGTGTAGAAGAGGTAAAGTTTTCCTTGTAATTTCAAAGGTTGAAATTGTACTAAGTGACAGAATTAAAATGCACGCCCGAGCTTCCTTGTAACTCCATTTTTTTTATATGTTGTAATATATATTTAGATATATGGTGAACTTACCTATTTCATTTAAATCACAAATGAAGAGTAGAAGAGGTTTCTTTCATGCACCTAGATTTGAGATTTCATGTAAATTTGAAGGCAAAATTGCCTTAGAATAAAATGCATGCCTTAATCTCAATTTTGACCCAAATTGAGTGGTTCAACTTGTATAAGATGTAATTTATGATTTTACACCTATATATAACCTTGGATTGGCATTTTCAGACAAAAAACTACTTGATGTGCATAAAGGCTAAAAATTTCCTTATAAAACTAAAGGACCAAATTGTTAAAGTTAGCTATATGAACCAACACACCTAATGTTGGATAAGCCTCCATAATTTAAGATTTAAATTGTAAATTTATAATTAAAATATTGTTAACATGTTTGTACAATTATGAGTACATTTACACTCCAAAAATGATTATTTCTATGCACAAAGATCCATAAATTATTTACAAATTAGAGGATAATGGATTATGAGATAAATAAAGGTCAATGAATTCTAACCAACCAATGATACATAGAAAATGGCATAAAAAATAATAATACATTAATAACCCATATAAGAAAATACTTTAAGGAGAATAAATCATAGCAAATATAGAGTTTGTTCACCTCCAAATTGATTGATTCAAGCTGAAGAGTGTGTAATTTATGTTTTTACATCTACATATACCTTGGTTTGTGCATTTAGAGAAATAAAACCCTTTGTTGTGAAAAAAGACAAAAAAAATGTCGTATAGAATGAAGAAGTCAATAATACGGGAAGTATTATAAGGTACAAGATTGTAAAAAAGATGTACATATGTCTATACCTTTGTTTGTGCAATTGGAAACTTAAAACCATTTTTTGTGCAAAAAGACCAAAACTTTTCTCGTAGGAGAAAAAGGGTAAATTTTGCCTTGGTGCAAAATGCATGGTAGGCTACACTAAAATGCATGCCTAGGTGGCGAAACTCATTCAATTTGAGTGTTTCAAAATGTAAATCACTTTTTAATTTATTTACATAATGATATATACATAGTTTTTCATTTTCAGTCATAAAATACTGGTGTGAAAAAATAGGAAAGAGATGCTTAGTAAAAGCCTAGAAATTCACAACTTGTTTGTAAAAAGTAATCCAAAGTTATATTATACCTTAGATTTGAGTTGAGAAAGTTGTTGTGGGTCTGATTTATCATATTATACCTTTCCATGTTCTTAATATCTCAATTTCAATTTTAAAAAGGGTTGTTGTGCAAAAGAGGCAAAGTTTGCCTTGTAATTTGGAAGGTCAAAAATTATTAAATGACAAAATTAAAATGCACGCCCAAACTTCCCTTTAGCTCGAAAAATTGTTTTAACAAATTTAATATGGATTTAGATATATGGTAAATTTATCTATGTCATTTAAAGTGCAATTGAAGAAAATGAGAAGTTGCTTTCATGCACCTAGATTTTTTATTTCATGTAAATTTGAAGGCAAAACTACCTTAGAGTAAAATGCATGCCCTAGTCTAAAATTTGACCTGAATTGAGTGATTCAACTTGAATAATGTTTAATGTTTTATTTTACACCTATATATAACCTTAGATTGACATTTTCAGGAAAAACCCACCTGATGTGCATAAAGGATAATAATTGCCTTGTAAAACCAAAAGGCCAAATTGTTAAAGTTGGATGTATGAAACTACACGCCCAAAGTTGGATAGGCCTCCATAATTTAAGTTTTAAGTTGTAAATTGATGACTAGATATTTTTAACATGTTTATRMAATTAGGAGTGYRRTTTCACTCCAAAAAGGATGATTTTTATGCACAAAGATTTGTGACCTTTTGATGAATCAGAGGATAAAACTAATAAAAGAAAAAAAAAATGCATAGAGTTTGTTCACCTCCAAATTGATTGATTCAAGTAGAAGGTTGCATAATTTATATTTTTACATCCGCATATACCCTTTTTTTTCATTTAGAGAAATAAAGCCCTCTGTTGTGAAAAAACACCAAAAATTATTTGATAGAATGATGAGGTCAATATTACAAAAAATATTACAGGCTACAGGGTTGTAGAAAACTTGTACATGTATCTATACCTTTGTTTATGCAGTTGGAAACTAAAACCATTCTCTTTCCAAAACCACAAAAAATTCTCTTGTAGGACAAAGAGGGAGATTTTTGTGTTGGTGTAGATTTTTCCTTGGTGCAAAATGCATGCCATGCTACACTAAAATGCACACCCAGGTCTAAAAAATCATTCAATTTGAGTGGTTCAAATTGTAAATGATTTGTTAAGTAATTTTTTGTAATATTATATACTTAGTTTTTCATTTGCAGAAACAAAATGCTCTATTGTGAAGAAACAGACAAGAGATCCCTATTAAAACCCTAGAATTGCACATGTACATGCCTACAACATTAATGCATCAGTTTCCATTAGAACTCCATAGTTAAGAACACTTGGGATATACTAGTATGAGATGGGTGATCTCCTGTTGATCCACATTCATCGATCAACGTTAGTACATAAACTCCTATCCTTAGTTCTTTTCCCTTGTTTTTCCAAGTTCCCCAAATTTTCTTTACTTATTCACTTTTTCCTTTCAAATGTGGGTTGCAGATCAAGATAATACCAAATTCCTAGGTCTGAAGACCTACAAGCAGGTGTATCTATACTTAATCATTTTACTTCGTTTGTAAAAAAACAACACTTAGTTGTTTCTCAAGCGATGTGGGAGTCCCATTGCGGAAGACCAACATGTTCTCGTCCCATGATTCCCCATGTCTCATGTCCCACAATCGCACAACACTCAAAATGACCCATCTATCTCCATGTCCTCCAAATTGCACCCTTTGCCTTTTTATAGTTATCCATTTTTTTGAATGCAGATGTGAGAAACCCACCCTTTGCACTTAACTTTTTCCATCATGTCTTGTGTCCCACAACCCACATTGTTGCATTATACATAATGACCCTTCCACTTTCACTACCTACATAATGATCCTTTCCTATACTTAGCTTATTTTCTCATTTCATATGCATGAGTCATTCCCTTTCACCTTTTTCATCCCCCTTGTCTTTTGTCCCTCATCCCGCAATCCCACATTCACCATATTGCACTCTCCATTCCCCTTTTCACACTTCCATACTTAACCATTTTCTATATTCCACAACATCACATCACCATTTCCCAACTACATTAATTCTACCTCACCATGTCAACCACTACTTGTGTGACCATAATCTCGTTATTAAAGTGGTGAATATTTCATAATGCGATGTAATAAATTCTAAATCTCACCGTGCATGCCAACAACTTTGAAAAAAGAGATATGGTGGTTATTCATTAAATAAATATGTGGTAAATTAAATAAAGGACTAGTATTCCATGTTGTAAAACATTATATCGACAATAACACCACTTAACGGTAAAAATAGAAAACAATGTAAATTTTTTCAAGTAGGAAAAAAGAGATATATTTTGGAGATATGATAAATACACTTGGATATGAAGATCACAAGTTCTAGTGGTCATGGGATTACAATTACTACAAATAAATCTCTCCCACCAAGAAAGAAACAAACTAGGTTTGTCCCTTAGGCATAGCTCTGGTTGGTTGTTCTTTAGAGGTAACAAATTTGAAAGAGATAGTTCTTTGGTGCACAAATAAATTTGATTCAGAGAGGAGAGTAATTCAGGTTCAAGGGAAAAAACCTTTATATCTAGCTCCTTTACTTTTTAAAATAATGCTATGACTCCCAAATTCCATAATGCAATTCAAAAGTGAAGCATCTAGTGAATTCCTCAAGGAACACAAAGGAGGAGAAGAGCTCCTCTAAGAAAATTTGATTTACCTAAGAGCTAATACAAATGCTACTAATATTGAGGTAAGATTCTTAAATGCTACAAGGAATTTCTTGGTTATTTTCTTGCATATTTGGTTTGGAATCCACAACCTCTATGCCAAAAGAAATATTTTACATTCTACATTTTTTTGTGCATGAAGACACCATTATTGATTGGAGTCATCTTATTTCCCATGAAATTTCATTTCAAGTTGGTTGTTTGAAAAGGACCCAAAATTTTTACATGACATCCTATTTGATTTTTTCCATAGCCTAATACCATGTTTTCGAGGAATTGTCATGGGAAAGGAGTGTCAACTTCAAGGTGGAACCAGTTTGTTCCTGGTATATAGCATTATGGAGGCACAAAGTTCAATATTATTTCTACCCGATCCACAACAATTTCATTTATGAATTTAAAAAATTGATCTTCGGCCCTAAAACATCAACACTATCACATGAGGTTGTCACCTTTCTCTCAAAGAAAGGATTTTTTTCAAGCAACAGAGGATTTAAGTATCATAAGTGTATTTGGTTTCGAAGAGAAACACTTTCTTCTACCCTTTTATGTATCAGACAAAAACTTCATGATAGAAGTTTGTAGACAATACAAGCACTGGGATCATTTCTTTAATGATAAAAGGAAAAGTCAATTCATCTTGTTCCCATGGAAAGTCAAAGAATTTATTGTAAAACACATCTCCCATTTGGATGAACTTGTGGGTTGATTTGACCAACTTGGGATAAATGAAGATGAATTCATTGAGGCTTTCAAACCTAATGATTTATTTACTTCCCATATGTTGATATTTTACCACTTCAACCTATTACATGACAATTAGCTTAAAATAAAATCACTTTATCTACTAAAATCACAACTGAGTAATCAACTAAACATATAGTGGAAGCATAAAATAGGAAACCAAAAATATCACACATAAGACATCAATATTTTTGGGTAAAGTACCCCTAGAAAAATCTATGGAGGGAAAACCAATACTTATATGCTTTTATTGAAGTCAAATCATGTCTCCCTTAACAAGGATAATGGCCCACTAAGAGAATGTACACTACAAACAAACTTGGCAATGCCTGTGTTGTTGTACGACCATGTACCAACACATTTCCTAGGGTGTACGTGCCTTTACCTTAGAAAACCATCATACATACGTGATTGTCTCCATTGAGACCCACGTACATGTACATAAACTATGTATGAAAAAATTTCTATGGTGCTACATTTTCCTCTAGCTTCTATCAGTTGAAACCCACATACAACTACCTCTGGTATCTCTTCTCCTTGACCTGTATGACCTCTATATGAAATTCCTTCTCCACCTATCTAAGATATTGAATCACGCTCCTTTATGATTAACCCTCTATGCATCAACACTTGGATGAAATCCATTCATCCAACATGTGATATCTCCTCACTCTTGTGTAAGAAAAAGTCCTTCTTTCTTCTACACTCCTCACACTAGAAAAATTCTTTATTTTCTTCTACACTCCTCACACTAGAAAAAGTCCTTCTTTTTTATCATCGACCTTGGAATCTCACCAAAAGTATCGAAATCAATCTCTCACAATGTATCTCACACAAGTTTCTTCCTTCCTCACCCTAGCCTTGCTTTTATAATCATGAGTTATAATCTAAACCTAATCTCGAAAGTGGTTGATTATTGAGATTACTTCTCACACCCACTTAATATTTGTATGCTTAGATTACATGTTAATTACTTTTATCACTTTCCTTAAATAAATAAATTCACTAATAAAAACACTTTTACTTTAATTACTCCTTTAACTAAAGTAAACTCAAGGATAGAAGGCTTTCGATGAATTCCACATGCTAGATACATGCCAATGCGGAAGTACATGTTTGATTCTACCACTAACATAAACACTCCCCCTTAGAAAGGAAGGTACTTCTCTTACCTAGAGTTGGCTCCATCTTTGCTACCAAATCCTATACCATTCTTGCTCTCTAATCCACCTAAATGGTTTCTCCCTCTGACATAGAAGTTATCCATGCCATCATGCTTTAACATGTCCTCAATGAATAACTTCCTTTGAACATGATCCTATAATCCTCATGCTCATAAGAATACTACATGGCCATCTCATACCATGACTCTTATCTGACAGACTTGGAAGGATAATCCTTCCCACCTGAAATTAAAGGCTGACTCCCTCTGAGTTGCACAAGTTTCAAAGCTACCTTCTCCCTATCCTCTGCCACTTTGTTTATATCCATTGTTCACATAGGCTATCCCTTTATCTTATATGAGTTTCTCTCTCTAACTCCTATAACTTTTTTTGTGTATGAGCTATATCCTTTACGATTTATCAATGCCTTTCCATCCTGGAACACTACGTCAAATCCCTTCTTCTCAAACAATGAGACAAAGGTCACACTCCTCTTGAGTTATGGGACCCATAACACATTTGTCACTCTCAATGTGCCTCCTGACTCCAATTGGAATGACATTGTTCCATATCCCTACACTACATGCTTGGTCCCCATACCAAGTTCCACATGCATCTATGAGTCATAGTCTATGAAGCTCTCGAATACCTCTCATGCTCCTATCATATGACATGTGACTCCACTTTCTATCAACAATGCACCAATTGATATGGTGCCCAAGGAAGTATGGGAAACAAGTAAGAACTCAGTCTATTCAAACTTCTTGTGAAACTCATCCACTTGAGTCTTTTCCTACAAAGCTACCTATGGTTTCATTTTTTTCCCACCCTTCTTCCTATGTGGACATTGCCTTGTATAATTCCTAAAATTGTGACATGCAAATCACTTGACTTTTATCATGTCCTTCTTCTTTCCATATTTAGAGGTAGACTCTCCACTGGAAATCTTCTTTACATTTCCCTTCCTTTCTCGACTGTAAAGAGAAATATTCTCATCATCATTCTTGTGCCGACCTCAATTAGTATCTTCATCTCAAAGTTCCTCCTGAACGAAGTCATCCCACAAACTTGAAAAATAAGGAAGATTCTCTCGTTCCATGATTCCTTTGATGAACGATGTTAACTCCTTCCCAAATCCCTTAAGAACCATCCTCACCAAATCTGAATCATCCAATTCTTGCATGATTGCATCTAGTTCATCTTGAGCCTATCAAATTTGGGTGAGGTAACTTGTCACCATATCTAATCATGTCACCTTTGTGTCTCTGATCTTCTCTCTAAACACCATATTTTTATTCTTATTCTTTCTCTAAAAAAAACTCTTCAAATCCTCCCACATGTCCCTGAAATTTTTCTTTCTTGACAAATGAGGAATCAAGTGATCCTTCACTCCATCTAGAATGACGCATCCAACTTTCACATCTTGCTAATTATGGATGACTAGTGCTACCACATTTGTTGGTGGAGTTATCTGAGTATTAACATATTCTAATATTCCATTCTCCATCAACACCAACATGATCCTCTCCTTCCAAGGACTTTAGTTGAAAACCCCATCCAACCTATCCTTGAATCACAATCTAGTTTCCATCTAGAAGATCTGGTCTGATAACCCTCTACTGCAACTACCCTTGTATTGTCTTATGTGGCCTTGTATGTGAATGCCACCACTACTTCTTGCATATGTATGCAATTGTCACCATTGCAACCCAAAAATGTAAGCAAATGTTGTTAATTTTTAGAGTTGTTATTAAGTTCTTTTCAATTTACTAGACAATAATAGCATATGCAGGATCACTGAGAGAAACACAATCACAATATACACAACATTTATCCTGGGAAACCCTCATGGGGGAGAAAACCCAACAAAAACTTCTTTAATATATATTTCCAATACAATGCCAAGACAAAATACTAAACAATAGAGAATATCCAAGACTGAGAAATGAACCTCTCTCTCCTTCTTCTCCCAACTGCAGCTACCTCCAAACTTGCACACTAGATGAGTGACTTGAGTGAGTCAGCTAATGAGGTTCCTTCCACTCTTATTTATACTGGCTGACAGGTGCTAGGGTGGTTTCTCTTCATCAATCAGGGCCGACTTCTTCACTTAGTGGTTAAAACCACTTTAATTAGGCCTGGGAGTCGAATTCTTAATTAGCAACATATAATTATGGTTTGAGTAATCCACAAAAGGGGATTTTGTCTTATACAAAGCCCGACATGATCAATCCACAAAAGGGGATTGATCTATAATACATTATCTCAATAATAAGTAGAATATTCTTTGTAGTTACAATATTTCACCACTCCCCCTTAACAAGAAGGGTATTCTACAACATCATCAGAAGAGAGAGAGAGAGGGTAGCAATAACAATAGCATTTGGAGCACTGACTGGAATATCTATAAATGATCATAATTTTTTTGTCATCATAAATAATATCACCATTATTAGTATGGAGTTGGAGTGGAATCATCATCATCATTCACATCATGAAGCTGGAAACATCAACATCAACATCAGTTAACATAAAAGAAATAACAACAACATCATTGTCAACAACATGAGGCTGGAGCAACATCATCATAGCACGAGGCTGGAGGAACAACATCACAACATGAGGTTGGAGAAACATCATCATATCACAAGGATGGAGCAACAACGTCATAGCACGAGGCTGGAGCAACATCATCATAGCATGAGGCTGGAGCAACAATATCATAGCACGAGGCTGGAGCAACAACATCACAACATGAGGCTAGAGAAAAAACATCATCATCATCATCATGGGGAAACAAAATGAGGCAAGTGTATCAAAAACATTTTATGGTACTCTGACAGTCCCTAGGGATCTTCCTAGGAATCATAAGATTCCCTAGGATATAAAATCCTAACGGAGCTACCACATGGTACTCTGACATACCGTCCTTACCGTACCTTCAACATCTTCCCAGGAATCATAATATTCCCTAGGATTATAAAAATCCTAATGGAGCTACCACTACTGACCACAACTAGCATATACATGCACATGCTCTTTGAAAGACCATCCGGTAATCAGGATCTATCCAAGGATGATCAATCCCCTAGGATATAAAATGGTAACTGAGCTACCCATTGTTGGCCAGGATACCATAGTATCATCAGAATTAGTCCCCATTTTGACGGAGTTCCTTTCGGAATATACCAAGCTTGTCTAAAAAGTGCTCAAAATTTACACGAGACAGAGGTTTGTTCAACACATCTGCAACCTACTCATCTGTGACAACATATTGGAGCTTTATGGCTCCCCTTTGCACCATATCACAAATGTAGTGATACCATATTTCTATGTTCTTTGGCTTGTCATGGAACACATGGTTCTCTATCATCTTTATGCAATTCTAGTTGTCACATATAATCCTAGTTTCTTCCATCTCTAGATCAAATAGACATGTCAACAATTACCGAAGCCATATGGCTTCACAACTGGCGAAACATGCATCAATGTATTTCACTTTTGTTGTGCTGAGAGAAATATTGGATTGCCTCCTACTCTTCCATGAAGTCATGACTGACCCCATACTGAAGCAACATCCTGATGTTCTCTTTCTATCAGAAACACTTTGAACCCAATCTGAATTGGTATAACCAATCATTCTGAAGTAATGATCTCTATTATAATATATACCAAATTATAGCGTACACTTAAGGTATCTCATCACATGTTTTGTATCGACAAGGTGAACACATCTGGGCTCTACCAGATACTGATTCAAGGTGTTCACAACAAAACATATATTTGGCTTGGTGTTTTTTAGAGACATCAACGATCCAATGATATTTATGTACAACATAGCATCAACCAATTCTGACGAAGTATCAACTAGGAGCTTCAACTTTGTTTCCATGGGTGTGTTCATGGATTTACACTCCAACATATCAAACCTATTTAGTATTTCAACTGATACTTCCCTTGGTTAAGGAAGATATTCTCCGG
>JASDQU010010563.1:160563-178794 GCA_032191745.1 Picea mariana | reverse complement strand
CGAGTAGGAGTTCATGAAAATTTTCAAGCAAGGGAGTATGATGCAGGAGCATCGTATAAAGCCCAAGTGCATGCCTAAAACCAAGGAGATAGATGGATGTGCAGATGTAATTAAATAAGTTTTTGTGAAAACGTTGTGAATTTCAAAATTTGAAGCATTAATGTAATGGATGGGAGGAAAGTGCAGTTGCATTTATGTATTGAAGATTCAAACTGATTTTGGAGCATA
This sequence comes from Picea mariana, assembly GCA_032191745.1. NCBI lineage: Eukaryota > Viridiplantae > Streptophyta > Pinopsida > Pinales > Pinaceae > Picea > Picea mariana. The sequence continues at coordinate 178,566 of JASDQU010010563.1, read as the reverse complement.
TGTTCCTATCCATGGATGTAATGGGAATTTATGTATGTTTAATGCAAGTAGGTAGATTTAAATGATAGATTAGGCAGTTTAGGAGATTAGGAGGGAAAACAGATGATAGACACCCTCAACCCTTGTATCTTTGTAACATAATTCAGAATTGTAAGTTGTAGAGTTACAGAGGAGAATAGAAGAGAACAGAGAATTTTATGCATTTTTAGTTGTTGCTATTTACCATGTACATGAGCACTAGAATTAATAGAAGAAATCTTTGATTCCAAATCTATGTGTTTGTTATGGTTGTTGGAACCACCTGTTAAATGGTATGTTCCAGGCTTGTTTGCATTCTCTGTATGCATTTTCCTTCAATGCTATGTGTGTGTGCAGACTCTAGAATTCTATGTTCAATGTTTGAATTATGGATAAGGGGAGAATGAGTTTCAGATGTTTCTCTTTCTGATAACTCCTGCAAAGAGTGAAGTGGAGGGTCAACAATGAGTGCGTCGACTAGGTTCTGGGTTTCATCTAAGAACTCTTAGGAAGTATACAATTGTGTCTTCACAGGCAGAAGTGCTAGCAAGGCACAGAGTCGTGCAAGGTGTGCACATACTAGGCGAGGTATTGGATTTTACAAACCCAAGAGGAAGATTGAAAGACTGTTGTTGCAGAGAGCGCAGAGTCATAGGTCTAAAATAACCAAAGGTTATTTGAAATTTTATGAAAGGAGTGCACATAGAGACCCTTTTGGAAGCCTTGAATTCACAAGCGAAATCTTAGAATGAATAGAGCTTTTGAATTGTTCAAAGGGAGACAGAGGTCAAAATTTTCTTGCGGGAGTTTAGTTCAGGAGGGAGGACACCACTTCATTTGGCAAGATGTCCTCATGGAGTTGAAATAGAACGGTCTGAATTCTCCGGGGAGAAATCGTGAGATTGCAAGTACCGTAGGATTTTCAAGAGTTGCAAGGTGCTTAGAGGCCAAAGAAACCCATCACCCAAGAGTCGAGGGTCAATGTGAATCGTGGATCGCGGCTTACCCCATGTCGTTGCATCATTTTGTGAATTCAGGATTCGTGATTTTGGGGGATAGGCCAAATTCTTGGTCACTCCAAGTCTCGAGTCACAAAGTGTATGGAAAAAGATCCAAGCCATTGGATCTTGACCACAGAAGAACCGATGGACCGAACCCCGTGTGGGATTGCATTTCAGGGGTTCTAAGGTTAGGAAACATTTGATTTGGATCACAAAATTTGAAAAGTGTTAAGCATTGAGGGCTCGTGTGGACAAGTGTCACATCCCATAAGTGGAGACCATGTGGTTGATAGGTGGAAAAAGTTATAGTGCACAAAAAAAGGTTGAAGTGGGTGATAGGTGACGTACACAAATCACTTTGGAGGAGTCAACACCCTGTTGACTTATCATGTTTTGGGGATTCGCAAGGGAGGAGCATGAGCGTTCAACACTCCAATTTGTAAAGTCATGAGTTGCGAAGAGGTGCTAGAGTTAAGCTCTAACCAGCGATCACTTGTAAAGGCACTAACGAGGAGGATCCATACTCGTACCGCATCTCGGGTATCGGAGGTTTGGAGCAAGAGGAGTCAAGAGTCTTCAACTCTCCAACTCATGAAGTCGCGAGTCGCGAACAGGCTCACGCCAGGCCTTGGTTGTGGTCATATTGTAAAGGGAGAAGGGCTTATCCCTTACTCCCATTCGGAGCTTCACATCTCGACTATTGCAGAGAACAGTGGCATTGGGTTGAAAGAGCCGAACTCGCGAGACCCAAAAATTCTTCGCGATCTTAATTAGGGGTTTTTCTTAACTCTCGTCGTGATTTAGAGAATATCATGTGCGGATATCGGCCCAAGGGTTAGGGGTCTACACCAATTGTGGTATTAGAGCCCAAAACCAATTATTTGCTTTCTGTAGTAGAGAGAAAAAAGGAATTTTACAACCATGCCACTGAGAAGAAGAGAGAGACCAATTCCTAATCTAGCAGTGGAAAGAGAGATGCGTGAATTACGTGCCAGGCTTGATGCTATGGCGACAACACAAAGGAGAACAATTGACACTAGATATATCAATGAAGATGAAAGTAAAAATGAAGCTGGAAATGGAGGAGAAGAAATCGCGGCCGAGGATGCTGCTAAAGAACGCTTTCTTAGAGTTGTTGCAAGGATAGGTGCCAGGGGAAAAATGGACAAAACAAATGCCTGTAGCTGAAAAGCCACAAAAGGATAGCATAATTGACAAGAGGATTAGAAAAAGGATCAAGAGAAAAGAGTATTTTGAATACTTGATCAAGTGGAAAGGACATCCAATTGAAGATGCTAGCTGGGAGAATGAAGCAGAAATTCAAGGACATGGATAGACCGTGCAAGAGCACATGAACAGGAGTTCATGAAAATTTTCATGCGAGGGAGTATGATGTAGGAGCATCGTATAAATCCCAAGTGCGTTCCTGAAACCAACGAGACATTTGGATGCACAGATGCAATTAAATACGTTTTGTGAAAACGTTGTGACTTTCAAATTTTGAAACATTAATGTAATGGATGGAAGGAAAGTGCAGTTGCATTTATGTATTGAAAATCCAAACTGATTTTGGAGCATATGTTCCTATCCGCAGATGTAATGGGCATTTATGTATGTTTAATGCAAGTAGGTAGATTTAAATAATAGATTAGAAAGGTTAGGAGATTAGGAGGGAAAATGAACGATAGACACCCTCAACCCTTGTATCTTTGTAACATAATTCAGAATTGTAAGTTGTAGAGCTGCAGAGGACAATAGAAGAGAACAGAGAATTTTATGCATTTTTAGTTTTTTTTATTTACCATGTACAGGAGCATTGGAATTAATAGAAGAAAGATTTGATTCCAAATCTATGTGTTTGTTATGGTTGTTGGAACCACCTGTTAAATGGTATGTTACAGGCTTGTTTGCATTCTCTGTATGCATTTTCTTTCAATGTTGTGTGTGTGTGTAGTCTCTAGAATTCTATGTTGAATGTTTGAATTCTGGATAAGGGGAGAATAAGTTTCAGTTGTTTCTCTTTTTGAGAAATCCTACATTGAGTGATGTGGAGGGTCCTCAAGGAGTGCGTCGACTAGGTTCTAGGTTTCATCTCAGAACTCTCAGGAAGTATACAATTCTATCTTCTTAGGCAGAAGTGCTAGCAAGGCATAGAGTCGTGCAAGGTGTGTGTAGGCTGGGTGAGGTATTGGATTTTACAAACCCAAGAGGAAGATTGAATGACTATTGTTACAGAGAGCACAAAGTCGTAGGTACAAAATAACCAAAGGTTATTTGAAATTTTCCACAAGGAGTGCGTGTAGAGACCCTTTTGGAGGCCTTGATTTTGCAAGTGAAAGCTGAGAAGGGATCGAGCCTTTGAATTTTTCAAAGGGATATAGAGTTCAAAATCATCTTGTGGGAGTTCAGTTCAAGAGGGAGGATGCCATGACATTTGGAAAGAAGTCCTCATGGAGTTGAAACCGGACGGTCTGAATTCTTCGTGGAGAACTCACGAGATCGCAAGGACCGTAGGATTTGTAGGAGTTGCAAGGTGGTTAGAGGCTAGAGAAACCCACCACACAGAAGTCGAGGGTGAATGTGAGCCATGGAGCGCGGATTACCCCATGTCGTTGGATCATTTTGTGAATTCGAGGTTCATGATTTTGGGGGACAGGCCAAATTCTTGGTCACTCTAAGTCCCGAGTTGCGAAGTGTAGGGAAAAAGATCCAAGCCATTGGATCTTGACCATGGGAGAACAATTGGACTAAAAGCCACGTGGTATCGCGTTTCTAGGGTTTGAAGGTTGGGAAACATTTCATTTGGATCGTGAAAGTCACGAAGTGTCAAACGCCGAGGGCTCGTGCAAACAGGTGGCACATTTTGTAAGCAAAGACCATCTGGTTGACAGGTGGCAAAAATTACAGTGCGCAAAAAAAGGTCGAAGTGGATGACAAGTGACATACACATGTCACTGTGGAGGATTCAACACCCTGTTGACTTATAGCGTTTTGAGGATTCACAAAGTAGGAGCACGAGCATTCAACACTCCAACTCATGAAGTCACGAGTTGCGAAGAGGTGCTAGAGTTAAGCTCTAGCGAGTGGTCACTTGTAAAGGCGCTAACGAGGAGGAGCCATACCCATACCGCATCTCAGGTATCGGAGGTTTGGAGCAAGAGGAGTCGAGAGTCTTCAACTCTCCAACTCGCAAAGTCGCGATTCGTGAATGGGCTCACGCCAAGCCTTGGTTGTGGCCATATTATAAAGGGAGAAGGGCTTATCCCTTATGCCCATTTGGAGCTTCGCATCTCGGTTATTGTAGAGAGCAGTGGCATTGGGTTGAAAGTGATGAACTCGCAAGACCCAAAAAATCTTTGTGGTCTTAATCAAGGGTTTTTCTTAACTCTCATCATGGTTTAGAGAATATCCTACGCGGATCTCGTACCGAGTCTTGGGGGTCTACACCAATTGATCATGTTGGGCTTTGTATAAGACCAAATACCTTTTTTCATATTGGTCAAACCCTAATTATATGTTGTTAATTAAGAAGATGCCCCTAGGCCTAATTAAACTGGTTTTAACCACTAAGTGAAGAAGTCAGATCTGCTTGATCAAGAGACACCACCAAAGAGCCTGTCAACCAGTATAAATAAGAGTGGAAGGCACCTCATTAGATCACTCACTCAAGTCACTCATCTAGTGCGTAATTTTGGAAGTAGTTACAGTTGGCAGAAGAAGGAGAGAGAGGCACATTACTGAGTATTGGATATTCTCTAGTGTTTTGTCTTTTATCTTAGCATTGTATTGGCAATATATATTAAGGAAGTTTTTTCTAGGTTTTCTCCCCCATGAGGGTTTCCCAGGATAAATGTTGTTTATGTTGTGATTGTGTTTCTCTAAGTGATTCTGCATATGTTATTATTGTCTAGTAAATTGAAAAGAGCTTAATATCCGCTCTAAAAATTAGCATGGTATTAGAGCTAAGTTAAAGAGAGCAACTTTCATTGGATAATAAAAAACGTCACTATTGTCGTACAATAAAATTATGGATTTTTTTAGAAGAGAATTTCAGTCTAAAAATATATAGGGAAGTTTTCCCTATCCTAGTGAACTCATTGGTAGCTTGAGCGCATATTTTCAATGGCCAAATCCTCCATAAAGTGAAACCCTAGTTTTCACTAGTACCAAAAAACCAAAAAACTAGGAAACCAGAACCAGTGCCAGAAGTACTAGTCCATATTTGTGCAAGCCCAATTTCAAAGGGAAAAAATTGGATTTTCAGAAAATAGACTGCACCATGCTACTTACCTCAGCCAAGCACACCTCTTGTAATTTCATATTTAATTCCTGATCACTTTTAATTTTTGGACATTTTGCCTGCTCCAGGTCAAGATGTCTGCAAGTACCAAGCTTGTTGACAAGTTAGAAGGTGTGGAAAAATTTTGTGCCTAGAAATACAGGATTGCACTAATTCTTGAAGAGAATGACCTTGAAATATTCATCAAAGAAAATGTACCAGAACCCACAGATGCTACAACTAAAGAAAAGTACTAGAAGGATATGGTTAGGGCCAAAATAATCATTGTAGACTTTATTAAAGATCAATTAATCCCTCAAGTGGATTCTAATAATACTCCAAGATAAATGTTTGATGCCCTAACTAGACTATATGAAGTAAGGAACATTAATCGAAAGATGAACTTGAGAACCCAACTCAAGAATACAAATATGCAGAAAGGAGAAATAGTTCATGACTACTTCTCTAGGATCTCTCATTTCAAGGAACATCTAGAAGAAATTGGAGATAACCTATATGAATATGAAATCATAATGATATCCCTTAATGGTCTCACAAGACCTTGGGATGCGTTCATCCAAACTATTTGTGCCAGAAAGGAAAAAATATAATTTGACAGTCTTTGGAAAGATTGAGTTCAAGAAGAAGAAAGAGTAGCTAACCGAGAATCAATACTAATAAGGGATGAAGATCAAGCCCAAGTTTCTCATTCTAAAGGAGGAAAGATAAAGCCTCACTTCAAGAAGGAGACCCACCTGCATAAGGAGTATCACTCCCCAAATAGATTCATCCATAAAGAATCTTACCCTTCAAGGAGATTTCAGAAGTTTCAGAAAGGTCAGAGAAGATAAAATGATTTCTTCTCATATCAATGTTACCATTGTGACAAGATGGGACATATTGCTAAGAAGTTTCCAACTAGAATAGAAGAATACAAGAAGAGAAATAAAAAAATACACAATGCCCATGCAGTTGAAGATGATGAGACACCCACAGAAATAATTAAAGAAAAGATTAAAGACTATGTCTTATTCTCTTCCCTCTTAGGATCAGTGTCACCTCAATAGGATACTTGGCTCATAGATAGTGGTTCTTAAAATCACATGACAGGTCATGGAGACATTCTCTCCAGCCTCATAGAAAAGAACTCTCCCTAGAAAATTACACTTGGATATGATTATCAGTACCCTATCAAAGGAGTGGGAGAGTCCACTTACAAACTTGATTCAGGGACCCCAATGAACATGAAGGATGTACTATATGTACCAGGTTTGATGAAAAATTTTCTTTCTATCTCAGCTTTAGATAAGAAAGGATTCAGGGTTTCATTCATACATGATGAATTCCTTATGTGGCCTAAAGGAAAAACCATAGAAGATGCAATTTTTATTGGAACATAAGAAGGTGGCCTATATAAATTAAAAGGTCACTCAGATGCAGCCTTTACTCACTCCAATGAGAGTCCATGTGAACTTTGGCATAGAATACTAGCTCACATCAACTACAAGGACTTACCATATGTGAGCAAGGTAGTTACAGGTCTACCATATCTCAAGTTTGATCATGAAGGTGTGTGCAAGGGTTGTGCACAAAGGAAAGAACATAAATAATCCTTTCCTGGAAAGAGAAAGTAAAGCAGAAGGAGTCTTGGAGCTCATTCACTCAAATGTATGTGGCCCAATGAAATCAACCTCTCTAAGTGGGTATGTATAATATGTGTCATTTATTGATGACTATTATTGCAAGACTTGGGTTTACTTATTTAAATCAAAGGATGAAGTGTTTGGAAAACTCAAGGAATTCAAAGCCTTGATAGAGAATCTCTCTCAAAGAAAAATCAAGATACCCAGGTCAGATAATGGAAGAGAATACACCTCAAAAGATATTGTAATATTTTTCAGATTTTTTGGGATTAAGAGGGATCTCACCACTCCCTACAATCCTAAAAAAAATAGTGTATTAGAAATAAAGAACAAAACCATAATGGAAGCAGTGAAGACTATGATCCATGATCAAGATATTCCAATGCAATTACGGGAAGAAGAAGCAAGAACAACAATGTATGTACAAAATAGATTATCCCATAGTGCGCTTGGGTTCAAAACCCTTGAATAAATGTTCTCTAGAAAGAAGACAGAAGTAATCCATCTCAATATATTTGGTTGTCCAATATTTGTACACATTCCAAAAGAGAAGAGAACCAAGCTGGACCCTTCAGAAAAGAAGGGAATATTTGTTGGATACTATGAGGTATAAAAGGCCTTCAAAATTTATATACAAGGTTACCATCATATTGAGATAAACAAATATGTAACCTTTGATGAATATGAATCACTCAAGAAATCAAGGATATGCCAACTTGAAGAAGTATGTGAAGAAGAACTTGTAGCTCCTAGAGTTACAGAACCAATGAGGGAAGTCACAACTTGACCTAATGATGATATTCAAGAAGATCATGATATGATAGAATATCAAGAACCTCCCTAGATGAAGATATCTCACAATAGAAAGCCATCTTGGGAAAGGGAACTTCTTCAATATGGAGAGAAGTATGGTGCCCCAGAAGGAACCATGAGACAAGTTAAGACACCTAACCCACTCTCCAGTTATATGGATTTAATGTGTGATCTCATAGAGAAAGATCCTACTCTATTTGAACAAGCCATTCATAAGAAATAATGGGCAGATGCCTGACAGAAGAATACCAATTCATTATAAAGAATGATGTATGGGAAATAGTTCCCAGACCGAAGAGCAAAGATGTGGTATCTTCCAAATGGCTATACAATATAAAACATGTTGTTGATCGAAGTATTGGAAAACATAAAGAAAGGTTTGNCACTCCAATGAGAGTCCATGTGAGCTTTGGCATAGAATACTAGCTCACATCAACTACAAGGACTTACCATATGTGAGCAAGGTAGTTACAGGTCTACCATATTTCAAGTTTGATCATGAAGGTGTGTGCAAGGGATGTGCACAAAGGAAAGAACATAAATAATCCTTTCCCGAAAAGAGAAAGTAAAGCAAAAGGAGTCTTGGAGCTCATTCACTCAAATGTATGTGGCCCAATGCAATCAACCTCTCTAAGTGGGTATGTATAATATGTGTCATTTATTGATGACTATTATTGCAAGACTTGGGTTTACTTATTTAAATCAAAAGATGAAGTGTTTGGAAAATTCAAGGAATTCAAAGCCTTGATAGAGAATATCTCTCAAAGAAAAATCAAGATACCCAGGTCAGATAATGGAAGAGAATACACCTCAAAATATATTGTAAGATTTTTCATATTTTTTGGGATTAAGAGGGAGCTCACCACTCCCTAAAATCCTCAAAAAAATAGTGTAATAGAAATAAAGAACAAAACTATAATGGAAGCAGTGAAGACTATGATCCATGATCAAGATATTCCAATGCAATTACGGGAAGAAGAAGCAAGAACAACAATGTATGTACAAAAGAGATTATCCCATAGTGCACTTGGGTTCAAAACCCCTGAATAAATGTTCTCTAGAAAGAAGAAAGAAGTAAGCCATCTCAATATATTTGGCTGTCCAGTATTTGTACACATTCCGAAAGAGAAGAGAACCAAGCTAGACCCTTCAGGAAAGAAAGGAATATTTGTTGGATACTATGAGGTCTAAAAGGCCTTCAAAATTTATATACTAGGTTACCATCATATTGAGATAAACAAATATGTAACCTTTGATGAATATGAATCACTCAAGAAATCAAGGATATGCCAACTTGAAGAAGTATGTGAAGAATAACTTGTAGCTCCCAGAGTTACAGAACCAATGAAGGAAGTCACAACTTACCCTGATGATGATATTCAACAAGATCATGATATGATAGAATATCAATAACCTCCCTAGATGAACATATCTCACAATAGAAAGCCATCTTGGGAAAGGGAACTTCTTCAATATCGAGAGAAGTATGGTGCCCCAGAAGGAACCATGAGACAAGTTAAGACACCTAAGCCATTCTCCAGTTATATGGATTTTATGTGTGATCTCATAGAGCAAGATACTACTCTATTTGAACAAGCCATTCATAAGAAATAATGGGTAGATGCCCGACAGAAGAATACCAATCCATTATAAAGAATGATGTATGGGAAATAGTTCCCAGACCGAAGAGCAAAGATGTGGTATCTTCCAAATGGCTATACAATATAAAACATGTCGTTGATCGAAGTATTGAAAAACATAAAGCAAGGTTTGTAGCTCATGTATTTTCTCAAAAGGAAGGCATTGACTATGAAGAGGCATTTGCTCCTACAACTAGATACACTTATATCAGAACCATCATAGCCCTTCCAGCTAATATGAAGTGGAAGTTACACCATATGGATTTGAAAACAACCTTCTTAAATGGTGTTATTGAAGAATAAGTGTATATAGAACAACCTCAAGGGTTTGAACTTGAAGACAAAAAGACTCATGTCTATAGGTTGGAGAAGGCTCTGTGCGGATTGAAGAAATCTTCGAGAGCTTGGTATGGAAGAATTGATAGTTTCATGATGAGCTTGGGATTTACAAAGAGTAAATTTGATTCTAACCTTCACTTCAAGGCTATGAATCATGAGTCGGTTATATTGTTGTTGTATGTGGATGAATTATTCTTAATTGGAGAAGAAAATCCCATCATTGATTGTAAGAAGAACCTCACTGCAGAGTTTGAGATGAAAGCCCTAGGACTAATGCATTATTTCTTAGGTCTTGAGGTTTGGCAGAGCCTAGAGAATATCTTCCTTAACCAAGGGAAGTATCAATTGAAATACTGAAGAGGTTTGATATGTTGGAGTGTAAATCCATGAACAAACCCATGGAAACAAAGTTGAAGCTCCTAGTTGATACTTCGTCAGAATTGGTTGATGCTATGTTGCACAGAAATATCATTGGATCGTTGATGTCTCTGAAAAACACCAGGCCAAATATATGTTTTGTTGTGAACACCTTGAATCAGTATCTGGTAGAGCCCAGATGTGTTCACCTTGTCGATACAAAACATGTGATGAGATACCTTAAGGGTACGCTGGAATTTGGTATCTATTATAATAGAGATCATTACTTCAGAATGATTGGTTATACCAATTCAGATTGGGTTCGAAGTGTTTCTGACAGAAAGAGAACATCAAGATGTTGTTTCAATATGGGGTCAGTCATGACTTCATGGAAGAGTAGGAAGCAATCCAATATTTCTCTCAGCACAACAAAAGCGAAATACATTGATGCATGTTTCACCAGTTGTGAAGCCATATGGCTTCAGTAATTGTTGACATGTCTATTTGATATAGAGATGGAAGAAACTGTGATTCTATGTGACAAACAGAATCGCATAAAGATGATAGAGAACCATGTGTTCCATGACAAGTCAAAGAACATATAAATATGGTATCACTACATTTGTGATATGGTGCAAAGGGGAGCCATAAAGCTCCAATATGTTGTCACAAATGAGTAGGTTGTAGATGTGTTGAACAAACCTCTATCTCGTGTAAATTTTGAGCACTTTTTAGACAAGCTTGGTATATTCCGGAAGGAACTCCCTCAAAATGGGGACTGATTCTGATGATACTATGGTATCCTGGCCAACAATGGGTAGCTCAATTATCATTTTATATCCTAGGGGATTGATCATCCTTGGATAGATCCCAATTACCGGACGATCTTTCAAAGAGCATTTGCATGTATATGCTAGTTGTGGTCAGTAGTGGTAGCTCCATTAGGATTTTTATAATCCTAGGGAATCTTATGATTCTTGGGAAGATATTGAAGGTATGGTAAGGACGGTCTGTCAGAGTACCACATGGTAGCTCCGTTAGGATTTTATATCCTAGGGAATCTTATGATTCCTGGGAAGATCCCTAGGTACTGTCAGAGTACCACAAAAAATTTTGATACACCTGCCTCATTTTGTTGCCCCATGATGATGATGATGATGTTGTTTCTCTAGCCTCATGTTGTGATGTTGTTGCTCAGCCTCGTGCTATGATATTGTTGCTCCAGCCTCATGCTATGATGATGTTGCTCCAACCTCGTGCTATGATGATGTTGTTGCTCCATCCTTGTGATATGATGATGTTTCTCCAACCTCATGTTGTGATGTTGTTCCTCCAGCCTTGTGCTATGATGATGTTGCTCCAGCCTCATGTTGTTGACAATGATGTTGTTGTTATTGCTTTTATGTTAACCGATGTTGATGTTTTAGGTTCCAGCTTCATGATGTGAATGATGATGATGATTCCACTCCAACTCCATACTAAGAATGGTGATATTATTTATGATGAAAAAAAACTTTTGATCATTTATAGATATTCTAGTCAGTGCTCCAGATGCTATTGTTATTGCTACCCTCTCTCTCTCTTCAGATGATGTTGTAGAATACCCTTCTTGTTAAGGGGGAGTGGTGAAATATTGTAACTACAAAGAATATTCTACTTATTATTGAGATAATGTATTATAGATCAATCCCCTTTTGTGGATTTATCATGTCGGGCTTTGTATAAGACAAAATCCCCTTTTGTGGATTACTCAAACCATAATTATATGTTGATAATTAAGAAGTCAACCCCTAGGCCTAATTAAAGTGGTTTTAACCACTAAGTGAAGAAGTCGACCCTGATTGATGAAGAGAAACCACCCTAGCACTTGTCAGCCAGTATAAATAAGAGTGGAAGGAACCTCATTAGCTAACTCATTCAAGTCACTCATCTAGTGTGCAAGTTTGGAGGTAGATGCAGTTGGGAGAAGAAGGAGAGAGAGGTTCATTTCTCAGTCCTGGATATTCCCTATTGTTTGGTATTTTATCTTGGCATTGTATTGGAAATATATATTAAAGAAGTTTTTGTTGGGTTTTCTCCCCCATGAGGGTTTCCCGGGATAAATGTTGTGTATATTGTGATTGTGTTTCTCTCAGTGATCTTTCATATGCTATTATTGTCGAGTAAATTGAAAAGAACTTAATAACAACTCTAAAAATTAACAACATTTGCATACATTTTTGGGTTGCAATGGTGATAGTTGCATACATATGCAAGAAGTAGTGGTGACATTCACATACAAGGCCACATAAGACAATACAAGGGTAGTTGCAGTAGAGGGTTATCAAACCAGATCTTCTAGATGGAAACTATATTGTGATTCAAGGATAGGTTGGATGGGGTTTTCAACTAAAGTCCTTGGAAGGAGAGGATCATGTTGGTGTTGATGGAGAATGGAATATTAGAATTTGTTAATACTCAGATAACTCCACCAACAAATGTGGCAGCACTAGTCATCCATAATCAGCAAGATGTGAAAGTTGGATGCATCATTCTAGATGGAGTGAAGGATCACTTGATTCCTCATTTGTCAAGAAAGAAAAATTTCAGGGACATGTGGGAGGATTTGAAGAGTTTGTTTTAGAGAAAGAATAAGAATAAAAAGATGGTGTTTAGAGAGAAGATCAAAGACACAAAGGTGACATGATTAGATATGGTGACAAGTTACCTCACCCAAATCTGACAGGTTCAAGATGAACTAGATGCAATCATGCAAGAATTGGATGATTCAAGTTTGGTGAGGATGGTGTTTAAGGGATTTGGGAAGGAGTTAACATCGTTCATCAAAGGAATCATGGCACAAGAGAATCTTCCTTATTTTTCAAGTTTTTGGGATGACTTCGTTCAAGAGGAACTTTGAGATGAAGATACGAATTGAGGTCGGCACAAGAATGATGATGAGAATATTTCTCTTTACAATCGAGAAAGGAAGGGAAATGTCAAGAATATTTCTAGTGGAGAGTCTACCTCTAAATATGGAAAGAATAAGGACATGATAAAAGTCAAGTGATTTGCATGTCACAATTTTAGGAATTATACAAGGCAATGTCCACACAGGAAGAAGGGTGGGAAAAAAATGAAACCATAGGTAGCTTTGTAGGAAAAGACTCAAGTGGATGAGTTTCACAAGAAGTTTGAATAGACCAAGTTCTTACTTTTTTCCCATACTTCCTTGGGCACCATATCAATTGGTGCATTGTTGATAGAAAGTGGAGTCACATTTCATATGATAGGAGCATGAGAGCTATTCGATAGCTTCATAGACTATGACTCATAAATGCATGTGGAACTTGGTATGGGGACCAAGCATGTAGTGTATGGATATGGAACAATGTCATTCCAATTGGAGTCAGGAGGCACATTGAGAGTTACAAATGTGTTATGGGTCCCATAAATCAAGAGGAGTTTTCCCTTTGTCTCATTGTTTGAGAAGAAGGGATTTGACACAGTGTTCCAGGATGGAAAGACATTGATAAATCGTAAAGGATATAGCTCATACACAAAAAAAGTTATAGGAGTTAGAGAGAGAAACTCGTATAAGCTAAAGGGATAGCCTATGTGAAAAATGGATATAAACAAATTGGCAGAGGATAGGGAGAAGGTAGCTTTGAAACTTGAGCAACTCAGAGGGAGTCAACCTTTAGTTTCAGGTGGGAAGGATTATCCTTCCAAGTCTGTTAGATAAGAGTCATGGTATGAGATGGCCATGTAGTATTCTTATGAGCATGAGGATTATAGGATCATGTTCAAAGGAAGTTATTCATTGAGGACATGTTAAAGCATGATGGCATGGATAACTTCTATGTCAGAGGGAGAAACCATTTAGGTGGATTAGAGAGCAAGAATGGTATAGGATTTGGTAGCAAAGATGGAGCCAACTCTAGGTAAGAGAAGTACCTTCCTTTCTAAGGGGGAGTGTTTATGTTAGTGGTAGAATCAAACATGTACTTCCGCATTGGCATGTATCTAGCATGTGGAATTCATCGAAAGCCTTCTATCCTTGAGTTTACTTTAGTTAAAGGAGTAATTAAAGTAAAAGTGTTTTTATTAGTGAATTTATTTATTTAAGGAAAGTGATAAAAGTAATTAACATGTAATCTAAGCATACAAATATTAAGTGGGTGTGAGAAGTAATCTCAATAATCAACCACTTTCGAGATTAGGTTTAGATTATAACTCATGATTATAAAAGCAAGGCTAGGGTGAGGAAGGAAGAAACTTGTGTGAGATACATTGTGAGAGATTGATTTCGATACTTTTGGTGAGATTCCAAGGTCGATGATAAAAAAGAAGGACTTTTTCTAGTGTGAGGAGTGTAGAAGAAAATAAAGAATTTTTCTAGTGTGAGGAGTGTAGAAGAAAGAAGGACTTTTTCTTACACAAGAGTGAGGAGATATCACATGTTGGATGAATGGATTTCATCCAAGTGTTGATGCATAGAGGGTTAATCATAAAGGAGCGTGATTCAATATCTTAGATAGGTGGAGAAGGAATTTCATATAGAGGTCATACAGGTCAAGGAGAAGAGATACCAGAGGTAGTTGTATGTGGGTTTCAACTGATAGAAGCTAGAGGAAAATGTAGCACCATAGAAATTTTTTCATACATAGTTTATGTACATGTACGTGGGTCTCAATGGAGACAATCACGTATGTATGATGGTTTTCTAAGGTAAAGGCACGTACACCCTAGGAAATGTGTTGGTACATGGTCGTACAACAACACAGGCATTGCCAAGTTTGTTTGTAGTGTACATTCTCTTAGTGGGCCATTATCCTTGTTAAGGGAGACATGATTTGACTTCAATAAAAGCATATAAGTATTGGTTTTCCCTCCATAGATTTTTCTAGGGGTACTTTACCCAAAAATATTGATGTCTTATGTGTGATATTTTTGGTTTCCTATTTTATGCTTCCACTATATGTTTAGTTGATTACTCAGTTGTGATTTTAGTAGATAAAGTGATTTTATTTTAAGCTAATTGTCATGTAATAGGTTGAAGTGGTAAAATATCAACATATGGGAAGTAAATAAATCATTAGGTTTGAAAGCCTCAATGAATTCATCTTCATTTATCCCAAGTTGGTCAAATCAACCCACAAGTTCATCCAAATGGGAGATGTGTTTTACAATAAATTCTTTGACTTTCCATGGGAACAAGATGAATTGACTTTTCCTTTTATCATTAAAGAAATGATCCCAGTGCTTGTATTGTCTACAAACTTCTATCATGAAGTTTTTGTCTGATACATAAAAGGGTAGAAGAAAGTGTTTCTCTTCGAAACCAAATACACTTATGATACTTAAATCCTCTGTTGCTTGAAAAAAATCCTTTCTTTGAGAGAAAGGTGACAACCTCATGTGATAGTGTTGATGTTTTAGGGCCGAAGATCAATTTTTTAAATTCATAAATGAAATTGTTGTGGATCGGGTAGAAATAATATTGAACTTTGTGCCTCCATAATGCTATATACCAGGAACAAACTGGTTCCACCTTGAAGTTGACACTCCTTTCCCATGACAATTCCTCGAAAACATGGTATTAGGCTATGGAAAAAATCAAATAGGATGTCATGTAAAAATTTTGGGTCCTTTTCAAACAACCAACTTGAAATGAAATTTCATGGGAAATAAGATGACTCCAATCAATAATGGTGTCTTCATGCACAAAAAAATGTAGAATGTAAAATATTTCTTTTGGCATAGAGGTTGTGGATTCCAAACCAAATATGCAAGAAAATAACCAAGAAATTCCTTGTAGCATTTAAGAATCTTACCTCAATATTAGTAGCATTTGTATTAGCTCTTAGGTAAATCAAATTTTCTTAGAGGAGCTCTTCTCCTCCTTTGTGTTCCTTGAGGAATTCACTAGATGCTTCACTTTTGAATTGCATTATGGAATTTGGGAGTCATAGCATTATTTTAAAAAGTAAAGGAGCTAGATATAAAGGTTTTTTCCCTTGAACCTGAATTACTCTCCTCTCTGAATCAAATTTATTTGTGCACCAAAGAACTATCTCTTTCAAATTTGTTACCTCTAAAGAACAACCAACCAGAGCTATGCCTAAGGGACAAACCTAGTTTGTTTCTTTCTTGGTGGGAGAGATTTATTTGTAGTAATTGTAATCCCATGACCACTAGAACTTGTGATCTTCATATCCAAGTGTATTTATCATATCTCCAAAATATATCTCTTTTTTCCTACTTGAAAAAATTTACATTGTTTTCTATTTTTACCGTTAAGTGGTGTTATTGTCGATATAATGTTTTACAACATGGAATACTAGTCCTTTATTTAATTTACCACATATTTATTTAATGAATAACCACCATATCTCTTTTTTCAAAGTTGTTGGCATGCACGGTGAGATTTAGAATTTATTACATCGCATTATGAAATATTCACCACTTTAATAACGAGATTATGGTCACACAAGTAGTGGTTGACATGGTGAGGTAGAATTAATGTAGTTGGGAAATGGTGATGTGATGTTGTGGAATATAGAAAATGGTTAAGTATGGAAGTGTGAAAAGGGGAATGGAGAGTGCAATATGGTGAATGTGGGATTGCGGGATGAGGGACAAAAGACAAGGGGGATGAAAAAGGTGAAAGGGAATGACTCATGCATATGAAATGAGAAAATAAGCTAAGTATAGGAAAGGATCATTATGTAGGTAGTGAAAGTGGAAGGGTCATTATGTATAATGCAACAATGTGGGTTGTGGGACACAAGACATGATGGAAAAAGTTAAGTGCAAAGGGTGGGTTTCTCACATCTGCATTCAAAAAAATGGATAACTATAAAAAGGCAAAGGGTGCAATTTGGAGGACATGGAGATAGATGGGTCATTTTGAGTGTTGTGCGATTGTGGGACATGAGACATGGGGAATCATGGGACGAGAACATGTTGGTCTTCCGCAATGGGACTCCCACATCGCTTGAGAAACAACTAAGTGTTGTTTTTTTACAAACGAAGTAAAATGATTAAGTATAGATACACCTGCTTGTAGGTCTTCAGACCTAGGAATTTGGTATTATCTTGATCTGCAACCCACATTTGAAAGGAAAAAGTGAATAAGTAAAGAAAATTTGGGGAACTTGGAAAAACAAGGGAAAAGAACTAAGGATAGGAGTTTATGTACTAACGTTGATCGATGAATGTGGATCAACAGGAGATCACCCATCTCATACTAGTATATCCCAAGTGTTCTTAACTATGGAGTTCTAATGGAAACTGATGCATTAATGTTGTAGGCATGTACATGTGCAATTCTAGGGTTTTAATAGGGATCTCTTGTCTGTTTCTTCACAATAGAGCATTTTGTTTCTGCAAATGAAAAACTAAGTATATAATATTACAAAAAATTACTTAACAAATCATTTACAATTTGAACCACTCAAATTGAATGATTTTTTAGACCTGGGTGTGCATTTTAGTGTAGCATGGCATGCATTTTGCACCAAGGAAAAATCTACACCAACACAAAAATCTCCCTCTTTGTCCTACAAGAGAATTTTTTGTGGTTTTGGAAAGAGAATGGTTTTAGTTTCCAACTGCATAAACAAAGGTATAGATACATGTACAAGTTTTCTACAACCCTGTAGCCTGTAATATTTTTTGTAATATTGACCTCATCATTCTATCAAATAATTTTTGGTGTTTTTTCACAACAGAGGGCTTTATTTCTCTAAATGAAAAAAAAGGGTATATGCGGATGTAAAAATATAAATTATGCAACCTTCTACTTGAATCAATCAATTTGGAGGTGAACAAACTCTATGCATTTTTTTTTTCTTTTATTAGTTTTATCCTCTGATTCATCAAAAGGTCACAAATCTTTGTGCATAAAAATCATCCTTTTTGGAGTGAAA
>JASDQU010010563.1:147825-160543 GCA_032191745.1 Picea mariana | reverse complement strand
TGTGTCTAGCATGTGGAAGTCATCGAAATCCTTCTATCCTTGAGTTTACTTTAGTTAAATGAGTAATTAAAGTAAAAGTGTTTTTATTAGTGAATTGATTTATTTAAGGTAAGTGATAAAAGTAATTAACATGTAATCTAAGCATACAAATATTAAGTGGGTGTGAGAAGTAATATCAATAATCAACCACTTTCGAGATTAGGTTTATATTATAACTCATGATTGCAAAAGCAAGGCTAGGGTGAGGAAGGAAGACACTTGTGTGAGATACATTGTGAGAGATCAATTTCGATACTTTTGGTGAGATTCCAAGGTCGATGATAACAATGAAGGACTTTTTCTAGTGTGAGGAGTGTAGAAGAAAATAAATAATTTTAGTGTGAGGAGTGTAGAAGAAAGAAAGACTTTTTCTTACACAAGATTGAGGAGATATCACATGTTGGGTGAAGGTATTTCATCCAAGTGTTGATGCATAGAGGGTTAATCATAAGGGAGCATGATTCAATATCTTAGATAGGTGGAGAAGGAATTTCATATAGAGGTCATACAGGTCAAGGAGAAGAGAGACCAGAGGTAGATGTATGTGGGTTTCAACTAATAGAAGCTAGAGGAAAATGTAGCACCATAGAAATTTTTTCATACATAGTTTATGTACATGTACGTGGGTCTCAATGGAGACAATTGCATATGTATGATGGTTTTCTAAGGTAAAGGTGCGTACACCCTAGGAAATGTGTTGGTACATGGTCGTACAACAACACAGACATTGCCAGGTTTGTTTGTAGTGTACATTCTCTTAGTGGGCCATTATCCTTGTTAAGGGAGACATGATTTGACTTCAATAAAAGCATATAAGTATTGGTTTTCCCTCCATATATTTTTCTAGGGGTACTTTACCCAAAAATATTGATGTCTTATGTGTGAGATTTTTGGTTTCCTATTTTATGCTTCCACTATATGTTTAGTTGATTACTCCGTTGTGATTTTAGTAGATAAAGTGATTTTATTTTAAGTTAATTGTCAGGTAATAGGTTGAAGTGGTAAAATATGAACATATGGGAAGTAAATAAATCATTAGGTTTGAAAGCCTCAATGAATTCATCTTCATTTAGCCCAAGTTGGTCAAATCGACCAGCAAGTTCATCCAAATGGGAGATGTGTTTTACAATAAATTCTTTGACTTTCCATGGGAACGAGATGAATTGACTTTTCCTTTTATCATTAAAGAAATGATCCCAGTGCTTGTATTGTCTACAAAATTCTATCATGAAGTTTCTGTCTGATACATAAAAGGGTAGAAGAAAGTGTTTCTCTTCGAAACCAAATAACCTTATGATACTTAAATCCTTTGTTGCTTGAAAAAAATCCTTTCTTTGAGAGAAAGGTGACAACCTCATGTGATAGTGTTGATGTTTTAGGGCCAAAGATCAATTTTTTAAATTCATAAATGAAATTGTTGTGGATCGGGTAGAAATAATATTGAACTTTGTGCCTCCATAATGCTATATACCAAGAACACACTAGTTCCACCTTGAAGTTGACACTCCTTTCCCATGACAATTCCTTGAAAACATGGTAGTAGGCTATGGAAAAAATCAAATAGGATGTCATGTAAAATTTTTGGGTCCTTTTCAAACCACCAAGTTGAAATGAAATTTCATGGGAAATAAGATGACTCCAATCAATAATGGTGTCTTCATGCACAAAAAAATGTAGAATGTAAAATATTTTTTTTGGCATAGAGGTTGTGGATTCCAAACCAAATATGCAAGAAAATAACCAAGAAATTCCTTGTAGCATTTAAGAATCTTACCTCAATATTAGTAGCATTTGTATTAGCTCTTGGGTAAATCAAATTTTCTTAGAGGAGCTCTTCTCCTCCTTTGTGTTCCTTGAGGAATTCACTAGATTCTTCACTTTTGAATTGCATTATGGAATTTGGGAGTCATAGCATTATTTTAAAAAGTAAAGGAGCTAGATATAAATGTTTTTTCCCTTGAACCCGAATTATTCTTGTCTCTGAATCAAATTTATTTGTGCACCAAAGAACTATCTCTTTCAAATTTGTTACCTCTAAAGCACAACCAACTAGAGCTATGCCTAAGGGACAAACCTGGTTTGTTTCTTTCTTGGTAGGAGAGATTTATTTGTAGTAATTGTAATCCCATGACCACTGGAACTTGTGATCTTCATATCCAAGTGTATTTATCATATCTCCAAAATATAACTCTTTTCTCCTACTTGAAAAAATTTACATTGTTTTCTATTTTTACCGTTAAGTGGTGTTATTGTCGATATAGCGTTTTACAACATGGAATACTAGTCCTTTATTTAATTTACCACATATTTATTTAATGAATAACCACCATATCACTTTTTTCAAAGTTGTTGGCATGCACGGTGAGATTTAGAATTTATTACATCGCATTATGAAATATTCTCCACTTTAATAACAAGATTATAGTCACACAAGTAGTGGTTGACATGGTGAGGGGGAATTAATGCAGTTGGGAAATGGTGATGTGATGTTGTGGAATATGGAAAATGGTTAAGTATGGAAGTGTGAAAAGGGGAATGGAGAGTGCAATATGGTGAATGTGGGATTGCGGGATGAGGGACACAAGACAAGGGGGATGAAAAAGGTGAAAGGGAATGACTCATGCATATGAAATGAGAAAATAGGCTAAGTATAGGAAAGGATCATTATGTAGGTAGTGAAATTGGAAGGGTCATTATGTATAACGCAACAATGTGGGTTGTGGGACACAAGACATGATGGACAAAGTTAAGTGAAAAGGGTGGGTTTCTCGCATTTGCATTCAAAAAAATGGATAACTATAAAAAGGCAAAGGGTGCAATTTGGAGGACATGGAGATAGATGGGTCATTTTGAGTGTTGTGCGATTGTAGGACATGAGACATGGGGAATCATGGGACGAGAACATGTTGGTCTTCCGCAATGGGACTCCCACATCGCTTGAAAAACAACTAAGTGTTTCTTTTTTACAAACGAAGTAAAATGAATAAGTATAGATACACCTGCTTGTAGGTCTTCAGACCTAGGAATTTGGTATTATCTTGATCTGCAACCCACATTTGAAAGGAAAAAGTGAATAAGTAAAGAAAATTTGGGGAACATGGAAAAACAAGGGAAAAGAACTAAGGATAGGAGTTTATGTACTAACATTGATCGATGAATGTGGATCAATAGGAGATCACCCATCTCATACTAGTATATCCCAAGTGTACTTAACTATGGAGTTCTAATGGAATCTGATGCATTAACGTTGTAGGCATGTACATGTGCAATTCTAGGGTTTTAATAGGGATCTCTTGTCTGTTTCTTCACAATAGAGTATTTTGTTTCTACAAATGCAAAACTAAGTATATAATATTACAAAAAATTACTTAACAAATCATTTACAATTTGAACCACTCAAATTGAATGATTTTTTAGACCTGGGTGTGCATTTTAGTGTAGCATGGCATGCATTTTGCACCAAGGNTAATAGGGATCTCTTGTCTGTTTCTTCACAATAGAGTATTTTGTTTCTACAAATGCAAAACTAAGTATATAATATTACAAAAAATTACTTAACAAATCATTTACAATTTGAACCACTCAAATTGAATGATTTTTTAGACCTGGGCATGCATTTTAGTGTAGCATGGCATGCATTTTGCACTAAGGAAAAATCTACACCAACACAAAAATCTCCCTCTTTGTCCTACAAGACAATTTTTTGTGTTTTTGGAAAGCGAATAGTTTTAGATTCCAACTGCATAAACAAAGGTATAGATACATGTACAACTTTTCTACAACCCTGTAGCCTGTAATATTTTCTGTAATATTGACCTCATCATTCTATCAGATAATTTTTGGTGTTTTTTCACAACAAAGGGTTTTATTTCTCTAAATGAAAAAAAAGGGTATATGTGGATGTAAAAATATAAATTACACACCCTTCTACTTGAATCAATCAATTTGGAGGTGAACAAACTCTAGGCATTTTTTTTTCTTTTATTAGTTTTATCCTCTGATTCATCAAAAGGTCACAAATCTTTGTGCATAAAAATCATCCTTTTTGGAGTGAAATCACACTCCTAATTGTATAAACATGTTAAAAATATCTAGTCATCAATTTACAACTTAAAACTTAAATTATGGAGGCCTATCCAACTTTGGGCGTGTAGTTTCATACATCCAACTTTAACAATTTGGCCTTTTGGTTTTACAAGGCAATTATTATCCTTTACGCACATCAGGTGGGTTTTTCCCGAAAATGTCAATCTAAGGTTATATATAGGTGTAAAATAAAACATTAAACATTATTCAAGTTGAATCACTCAATTCAGGTCAAATTTTAGACTAGGGAATGCATTTTACTCTAAGGTAGTTTTGCCTTCAAATTTACATGAAATAAAAAATCTAGGTGCACGAAAGCAACTTCTCATTTTCTTCAATTGCACTTTAAATGACATAGATAAATTTACCATATATCTAAATCCATATTAAATTTGTTAAAACAATTTTTGGAGTTAAAGGGAAGTTTGGGCGTGCATTTTAATTTGGTCATTTAATATTTTTTGACCTTCCAAATTACAAGGCAAACTTTGCCTCTTTTGCACAACAACCCTTTTTAAAAATGAAATTCAAATATTAACAACATGGAAAGGTATAATACGATAAACCACACCCACAACAACTTTCTCAACTCAAATCTAAGGTATAATACAACTTTGGATTACTTTTTACAAACAAGTTGTGAATTTCTAGGGTTTTACTAAGCATCTCTTTCCTATTTTTTCACACCAGTATTTTATGACTGAAAATGAAAAACTAAGTATATATCATTATGTAAAATAAATTAAAAAGTGATTTACAATTTGAAACACTCAAATTGAATGAGTTTCGCCACCTAGGCATGCATTTTAGTGTAGCCTACCATGCATTTTGCACCAAGGCAAAATTTACCCTTTTTCTCCTACGAGAAAATTTTTGGTCTTTTTGCACAAAAAAGGGTTTTAAGTTTCCAATTGCACAAACAAAGGTATAGACATATGTACAACTTTTTTACATTCTTGTACCTTATAATATTTCCCGTATTATTGACCTCTTCATTCTATAAGACATTTTTTTTGTCTTTTTTCACAACAAAGGGTTTTATTTCTCTAAATGCACAAACCAAGGTATATGTAGATGTAAAAACATAAATTACACACTCTTCGGCTTGAATCAATCAATTTGGAGGTGAACAAACTCTATATTTTCTATCATTTATTCTCCTTAAAGTATTTTCTTATATGGGTTATTAATGTGTTATTATTTTTTATGCCATTTTCTATGTATCATTGTTTGGTTAGAATTCATTGACCTTGATTTATCTCATAATCCATTATCCTCTAATTCATAAAAAATTTATGGATCTTTGTACATAGAAATAATCATTTTTGGAGTGTAAATGTACTCATAATTGTACAAACATGTTAAAAATATTTTAATTATAAATTTACAATTTAAATCTTAAATTATGGAGGCTTATCCAACATTAGGTGTGTTGGTTCATATAGCTAACTTTAACAATTTGGTCCTTTAGTTTTACAAGGAAATTTTTAGCCTTTATGCACATCAAGTAGTTTTTTGTCTGAAAATGTCAATCCAAGGTTATATATAGGTGTAAAATCATAAATTACATCTTATACAAGTTGAACCACTCAATTTTGGTCAAAATTGAGATTAAGGCATGCATTTTATTCTAAGGCAATTTTGCCTTCAAATTTACATGAAATCTCAAATCTAGGTGTATGAAAGCAACCTCTTCTACTTTTCATTTGTGCTTTAAATAAAATAGGTAATTTCACCATATATCTAAATCCATATTACAACATATAAAAAAATTGGAGTTACAAGGAAGCTCGGGCGTGCATTTTAATTCTGTCACTTAGTACAATTTCAACCTTTGAAATTACAAGGAAAACTTTACCTCTTCTACACAACAACCCTTTCTAAAATTGCAATTGAAAAATTAACAATATGAGCAGGTCTAATATGATAAATCACACCACCTTAAACTTTTAAAACTCAAATCTAAGGTATAATAAAACATTGTCTTACTTTTTACAAACACGTTGTGCATTTCTAGGGTTTTACTAGGAATTTCTTGCCTATTTTTTCACAATAAAGTATTTTATGACTGCAATTGAAAACTAAGTATATAGGATTGTGTTAAATGACTTAACAAATATTTTACAATTTGAACCACTTAAATTGAGCGATTTTTGAGATCTGAGACTGCATTCTAGTGTAGTCTAGCATGCATTTTGCACCAAGGGAAAATTTACACCAACAAAAAATTCTCCCTATTTGTCTTGAAATACAATTTTTTGTCTTTTTGCATAGAATATGGTTTAAGGTTCCCAGTTGCACAAACAAAGTTATAGATAAATGTACAATTTTTTTACAACCCTATAACTTGTAATATTTCTTTTAATATTGACCTCTTCATTCTATAAGATATTTTTTTGTATTTTTGCATAGAAAAGGGTTTTAATTTTCTAAAGGAACAAAGTAGATGTAAAAAGATAAATCACACACTCTCTGACTTGAATCAATCAATTTAGAGGTGAAAAAACTCTATATTTTCTATTATTTTTTCTCTTTAAAGTATTTTATTATATGGGTTAATTATGTGTTGTAAAGTTTTGTGTCATTTCTTATGTATCATTAGTTAGTTAGAAGTCATTGACCTTGATTTCTCTCATAATTTACTATCCTCTGATTCATCAAAAGTGATTTGGAATATATTTGTAGAATGAAATGAATACATATTATTATCAAAAGATGCTTAACACAAAATAACAGATATACAGTAAAATTGGTTTCTATTCAATAAGGAAATAAGATGAAACTATAAAATGCTACGGAAACAAGCTTGTTAGAATGGTGACGACTTATCTCTGAGAAGAGATGTGACGGATGTGCTCATTCTCAATAAGATAATTACAATGAGGCTCTGAATGAATTTTTACATTAAACCGGAATGTCAAAAACCCTAGACATCCAAAAAAACTAACCCTAGGAGATGAAGAGCCAAAAGTCATGTGGGCCCCATTCGGGTAAGTTAGTACATCAACTTCTCGAGGTCGTAACTTTTTCATACGATCTCTTTTTTAGGTGCACGATATCCTATTGGAAAGGTCTATCAGAGGAATACACATTTTTTTCTATCTATCAAAGGTCATTTTGATTGTGGCGAGCCGTAAAAAATGTGTTTAAGGCCTCAAAACGGCCCCGCAAGTTAGGGACCTGAAAACTAATGAAAATCTTGTCAAACTTGAAAACTTCCAAAATGAGCCAACTGGAATAGGTGGGAGGCCACCAAAATCCATCTAGATCAATGCTCCCCCCTTAGGAAGCAATGGTCTCTATTGTGTTGATTTCCCCTATCAGATGAGGAAATTTCTATTGAATTTGGCCCCCAGTGAGCCACTTGCCTTGGTGCAGGAGTTGCCCTGCTTTGACAACTTGATAAAATTGGATCCTTTGTTGGTGAGTGCCCTTGATATTTTTTTCCACAATATGATCACTGGATTCATGTTGTATGTAGTTAGGGTTGAGCTCTGTTGGTTTCAATTGTTCTTCTTTCTCTGAGGTGTCCAATAATGGTGGGAAATATGGTCAAATAATATTCACGTTGAACATTGGGTGCAATCCAAGGAAAGGAGGAATATTGAGATTGATAGAATTATCACCCATAGCCTTGGTGATGGTGTACGACCCATAATGGAGTGGATGAAGCTTCTGATGGGATCTTGTAAGGTGTTGTTTTTGTAAATGAAACCAAACTTTTTCGCCCACCTGAAACTTATGTGGCACCCCGTGTTGATCATCGTGTTTCTTGTACTTGTCATTGGACTTCTGTAGGATATCCTAAACCTGTTGGAAGATGTGATGGATCCACTCAATGAACCAGGTGGGTTTTTCAACTTCAATTGGAGTAGGAGATGAGTCGGTCAAGGTGACCGTAAGGGGTTGTGCAACATCTATGCGAACCAATGGTTGGAATCCCAACCCCACCTGAAAGGGGCTATGGTCAGTTGAGCTATGTAGGGATTGGTTGTAGCTATGATTAATATAGGGGAGACTCTCATCCCATGTGAAAGGGTGCTTGGAATTATACATGCGTAGGATATGCATGATCATTTGATTTATGACCTCGGTTTGGCCATCCGTCTGGGGGTGGAAGGCCGTGGATTTGGTGAGGTTGGTGTCCAGCAATGACCATAGGCTTGAGAAGAATGTGATGAGAAATATACTATCCCAATATGAGACAATAGTTTGTGGGATTCCAAAATGTACCTAGACTCGTTCAAAGAAGATATTGGCAGTGGCCTTTGCTATGATTATCTTCTTGGAAGTGGCCATAATCACCATCTTAGAAAAGTGGTCCACAACAACAAAAATACAGTCATTGCTCCACTTGGTGGATAGGAGGCCTGACATGTAGTCCATTGAGATGGATTAACATGGCCTTTTAGGAGTAGGTAGAGGAGTGTACATGCCCTGTTTCTTAGTGGTTGGTTTCAGAATCACGCAGGCAGTGCAGGACCTGATATACTTGTTGACCTCTTGTCAGAGTTTCAGCTAGTAGAAATGTTTTTGCAGCATTGCCATTGTATTTTTGACATTGAAGTGTTCTGCCACATGACTGTATTGGGCTTCCCATATCATCTTTTCTCGCTCGCTTGATGGAATGCAGATATGGCCAAGACGACACAACAACCCATCGTGAAGATGGAAATTAGAGACAATTGCGTTTGCGCCCAACTTTTGGTAGGTGGTGGCAAAGTTTGGGTCTATCTCATAGAATTAGGGCCATCCAAAGGTCTCATGGCCACAAGTGTCTAGCACCATGGTGAGTGTCGCGACTGGAGGTCTGCTGAGGAAATCAACGACAGAGTTGGTGCTTCCCATTTTATACTTAATGTTGAGGTGGAATTGGTGCAAGTACGTGGAAAATTTTTGATGGCAATCATTCTACAATTTTCCTTGTCTCTGCATGAACTACAGTGTCTTATGATTAGTGTGGAAGACTGTCTCCTTCCCAAGAGTGTAATTTCTCCACTTCTGGAAAAATTGCACAATGGAGTACATTTCTTTGTCGTAAGTAAGGTACTTACAGAAAACATATGTTAGTGTCTCACTATTATAGGCCACAGGGTGGTTGGATCCACATGTATTCCATGCTGATCAATGATGTATCCCAGGTAATGAATGATGTCCATGTTAAAGGAGCATTTTTCCAAGTTGGCGTAGAGCTGGTGCTACCACAGGGTGTGAAAAACCTGTTGAATATGTTGCAAGTGCTCTTCCCAAGTCTTGTTTTAAATGAGGATGTCATCTAGATAAACCACTAAAAAGGTATTGGTGAATGGTCATAGGATATTTTCCATCATCCTTGTGAAAGTGGCTGGAGAATTTTTCAAACCAAAGGGCATGACCAACCATTCAAAAAGACCTCCCTTTGACTTGAAGGCGGTCTTACATACATCTGTATGTTTTATCGAGACCTGGTGGTAGCTAGAATTTAGATCAATATTACTTAAGTATTTGGCCCCCATGAGTTAATCAAGGAGGTCGTTGATTCGGTGAATCAAGTACCTATTTCTGACTGTGATTTTATTCAGGGCCTGATAATCAATGCAGATTCATTAGGATCCATCTTTCTTTTGTACCAGCACGATTGGGCTCCCGCAAGGTGATGAGTTCGGATGGATGTGCCCCTTGTGGAGAAGTTCTTGGATCTGTCACTTGATCTCCTAATTATCTAACATAAAGAAACTGTAGACTGACCCATTAGGCAGCGGTGCGTCGGGGATCAGATTGATGGGTTGCTTGAACTGATAGTGAAGAGGTACCTCGATAGCTGAGGAGAATATATCTGAATATTCTTCTATGACCTTATCCACTTGCTTCTACTGTGTGGAGAGGTCGTCTATGGAGACCCAGGACATGGTTGTGATATTTCTCTCATTATGAGAGTGAATCATGAAGAATAAAAACTTCCTTGTCTAAGAGATGACCTTTATGCATTGCGTGGCAAAGGTCAAGGAAATAGCACTAGTTGGGACTTCCTCAGGTATCATGTACAATTTATTGTTCAAAGTAATAATAACATTGTGCAGCCTAGATTCATATACAACATGATGTTTCCATAAATATGGTTGGCCAAAAAGAACATTACAAACTTCGAGAGGGGAAGCATGACAAAATACCTCATCTTTGAAGGGCTTGATGTTGTATGACATGCGACATTGTTGTCTGAAGATAATGTCGCTTCCTTGGTGGAACCATCTGATGGTGTAGGGCTGCGGGTGCGGTGTTGTCAGCAAGGTGAGTCACTTCACAACATTTGTTGAGATGAGGTTCTTCTGGCTACCGCTATCAACTATGATGTGCAGTGGGGTACCCTTCACCCACATCTGTGAATGAAAAAGGTGCTCACCTTCCTCTGTCTTTTCTAATTCACCGGGCTAGAGCTTAGTGGTAGCAACAATAGCACTAGGTTTTGTGTCTATGATCCGTCTCCCCCTTTATGGTTCTGAATCGGAGTCAGAACCCACATCTGATTCATATGATTTCACCTCAGCCACTAGTGACTTCATCGAGCGACAATCAACATTCTTATGCGAGGGGATCTTATGGAAGTCCCACCACTTTGTGGTATCTTTCTTTGTCTTTCTGGTGTTCTTTTATTCTTGTGGCCTGGACTAGTTGTCTTGAGGCTTTTCGTAATTTCTCTATTATTTGTTTTGTGAGATAGGGCCTCCCTTTCTTGGCTTTTTCCATGACGGGTTCACAGGCCCAAATTGTCACATCTTCTGTTTGAGATTCTGCTCGATTTTGATGGCATATCGGTAGGCCGCACCTAAGGATGATATGTCTAGAAACTCCATTTCATCCTGGATGTATCTATGCATACCACCGCGATACTTGAGCACCATATGTCGCTTAGAATATTCGATACCCATCTTGGTGCGCAAGGTATGGAATATATTTGTGAACTTGGGCACCTCTTGGTCTCTTTCCTGCCACAACAATGTCCATTTTGTGTATAGGTCATCATAACTTCCAAGATAGTAGTATTGTTCCTTAATAGCATCCCTGAAGTACTCCTAAGTGAATGCAACTGTAAATAATAAGGGTTCCTCTATTTTCTTTTGCTCACTGAAAGTTTCCCACCAATCTTTGACATGGGGGACGGATTTTGATCCGAAATCGGGTCCAGAAGCCTGATAGGGCTTGAAAAATGCTCAAAAATGAAAGTGCTCGGAATGCGATGAAACCTATGCCATTGCGTCCGTCTCGTCTTCCTGATTCCGGTGGTATATTTACTTCGTCAAACGGAGTCCGTATGGAGGAGATATCGCGTTCTGTCCGAAAAGTCAAACAGGCAAAAAAGGGGATGACTGTACAGTCCATACAGTCCACGTGGCACATCCGTATAGATGATTTGTCACATCCGTACAGATGATGTGGCGGCTCCAGAAGGTGACACGTGGCAGGTCTGTACAGGGGACACATGGCAGCACCAGGACGCGACACGTGTCAGGTGGATTTGGCATTTTCGACATACAGTTGGACCAGTACGGAGGTGACACGTGTCACCACTGATAGGGTGACACATGGCAGGCTGACATCATTAGATGATGTGGAAGACTGACAGGGCGTACGGCAGGCTGACGCAGCAGGACAAGTGGCAGTACGGCAGAATCAATGTGGCACACACACGGGCCAATCAGCACGCGACACGTGTCAATATCTGGTTGGTTGGTAAGGGTGCCACATGGCCCAGTCAAGGGCTGCCACGTGGCACCCCGTCATTGGTTTAAAGGTTCTTTGTAAAATTGTTTTGGTCGTCGGCAGGGGGTTCAAACCCGGGACCTCCGAGCGGGCAAAGGACCGGCGGTTTGGTCTAGCCACTCGGGCGGCACGTGTTTCTTATTATAAAAATGGCCAAGTTTGTATTTGAATTGGGTTAAACTTTGAACCCGCGGTTAAAAGGGCTGGGGCCAAGCCCCGACCCACGACCATATGTAACACCCAAAAACCGAGGCTTAATACAATGAATGTACGCGGGATTTTTGGTAACAAATGGACTCGTGGTCATATCAATTCGCCAACGGACCCGGAGCTACACCGACGAGGGCACAGGGTTTGTTAACCGTTAGCCCCGTGGCCATATGACCTATCAACTCGCCAAGGAACCGGGAGCGGGGGCCTATGGGAAAGGGCCAGCGTGGGGCGCTCGGCCATATGTTGTTCAATATGACCAGGAGCGCGAAAATAAAGGGGGCTGCGCCCATAAATTTCTATGCAGTGGGTTTTTATATTAAATAATTTGGTTTTTATTATTAATTATGCCTAATATTAGCAGATTTTCTCCATTTTTGGGGGATATTGGGCATTTTTGGAGGCCAGATTCTTGGAGGAAGTTGGGGATGTGAAACCAACTCCAATGCTATATAAACCAGGCCTGTTTGAGGCCAAACACAGTCATTCAGAGAAGAGTTATGCTGAAGGAAAGCCAAGCCAAAGTCAGTTTGATGCAGGGAAGCCTTTGAGGTGGAGACGCTGTCAGATCGTTTCTGGGAGCTTGGAGCATCAGTTTTGCATGCCGTTTCTTTTGCAGGGTTCTTGAGATCTGGGAAAACAAGAC
>JASDQU010010563.1:78111-96266 GCA_032191745.1 Picea mariana | reverse complement strand
ATTTAAAAGAAGATTCCAATTGAATGATTATGCATATAGTGGTAAAACCCCTCATACTTATTACTTTTCATAAATTATTCCCAAATTCTCGGTCATCTTTCCATTAAATCTGCTCACTCCCCCCTGTTGCATAATCTTCCTGGTTTTACCTTCTATGCATGTTGTTCTCGGTCTGAGAAACTGTGAGTTTTGAGTTCTAAATCTGTTAAAAACAAATTTCCCTGTGGATTCGCTAGTTTGTTGATGATTAAAATCATCAACGAAGTTTTTCCCGCAAAGTGTTGCTAAAGCCTATTATTATAAAAACTAAATAATAGTAGTAGCTGGGACCCCCTTATATTAGTGAAGATCATATATGTTCACATTTGATGTCATGATGATGTGTGACATGAATTACATGGTTGATGAGATCTTGTTGTTATTGGCTATTATTTGAGCTTATGAAGGGTTGGTTCCTTATGTTACTACGGCCTATGCTATTCATTGATATCATTTCTATATGTTCTTATCGCACCTGCACAACAAACATGTTAGTGAAAATAAATAAAAAGTAGTTTAGATAAAGACAAATATACTATAACAAATGCAAAATAAAAGGGATCTAACTCTGCAATTTTACTATAGTACATACATGAAAGGTTAAAATGGTTATCGTTAGATCCCAGTTAGCAATTTAATGGTCATACGATTTAATTGAGTTATATGGTCGATATACATATGGTATATCTTGGGAGGATAGGATATGGGTGGTGCATTTTGACAAAGAAATAGGCACTAATGGTTATGTGATTTAAGTATGTTATATGGTATGTGGTTGTTTTATGTATGGCATAAGTTAAGGAATATGATGGTTGCACTATTGGCTTTTAATGAGGTGATGGTTTCGATACATGGTCTGATTAATGGTGTTAATGAAGAACTTGTTGTCATGTACTATTGAATTTCATTGACTGTGGGTGTACACGATGTGCATTCACTGCACGTCACCCTTACTCCTTCTGTTAGCCACCACCCTAGTTGGGCTAGTGTTTGACCTTGCTTCTATGGTTATGATCCGATTTCTTAGTAGAGAGGAACTGCTTGACCAACTTGCGTTTTAAGGAATTTGATTATAGGTATGTTTTTTTTTTCCATTCATGAGTCTACTCTAGTTATGAAATGATTACTGGCTCAGGTGTATTGGTTTGTGCTTTCCTGAAGTGTTGCAACTGTGTAAAAAAATGTGATTTGGAATTAAGCGTCGATGGTTCTTTCTGTAATAATCTTGAATTCATAGTGGTCATCATGGGCATTAGCAGCCATAGGGATTTTCTTTGATCTTTGCTGGTTTAGTTGGAGGGTTTTTTGTTGGTCTTGGTTGGATGGCTTCCCTCACGCATTCACATCACTATATCCAGTCTCTAGATTTTATGAGTTTTAATGGTTGATTTCACAAATAAGGGTCACGTAGTGGGTTTTCTGTTCTTACTCATCCTTGTCTTCACCTCAACATTATGGTTGTTTTATTGAGAGCCACGGGGGATATACCCAGTGTGTGTTAAATATCTTTACTGGTCGAGTTACAACCTCGCTCCTCTGTTATAGCCTTCCTGTCATGGGATTTGTTACCTATCCATGAATAAGTCATGGTTCTCTTTGTGTATTCACTGTTGGTCTCAGAGGTTTCACCATTAAAAGGAATTGGCTCTGTTCTCCCAGTGTTGGATATAGAACAAACCCTTATCCCTCCAGTCTAAAGGTTGATAGAGAAAGCAGGCCTAGCCTATTGTGTTTATTACTTAATTATTGTTGGATGATTGTATATTGTCTACTAATTTGAGTACAGGCTCACCCACTTGTTCATGTGCTAGTCGTGCTGGTTTGGTATCTAGTCACGACCTCTGTTATAACAATGGTAAACCCTGCATGATTAATTGCACAATTCAAAACACATAGTCACTCTCCTTATGTTTAATAACTCAGTATTGTTAATTGAGAGGGTTGCTACCTTGATTCGAATTGGTGAGTGGTTATGCATGGTTTCCACAACTTGTTAGGTCGATTGATTTTTACGACAACGGTGAATTGGTTGGTTGATACACAGTCATTGGTATTTTTTCACTAAGGATTATTTGGATGTTTTAGCTGGCATTGGTTACGATTGCTTAATGTTGCTCATGCATACCACATTGTGTGTGTGGAGTTTCCACACAATGAAATAATGGTCAATGTAACTGCTAGTTCCTTTTGGGGCCGAATGATTATTGAAACCAAGATGACTGTAGAAGCTACATCCACTGTATTCTTATTATTGTTTGATTGTATAAGCCCAATTTTTACACAACATAGTTGATTACAATTTGAGTAAATCGAAGAAATACTGTATTGGATTGATGGCTCAACATGATGGGTTGAGTTATTACTATGACTGTGTGTTTGGTTTTGTAAAATGGAGATGTTGCATTGTGGTGTTTTGGTGGCTGTGCACTGTGTATAATATGGATAACTTGGGATCCACACTCAGAAATAGTCATAGCATTTTAACCACGATTATGTGGCAATCTGGTTTTTTTTTTATGAAGATAGGCATGTTGTTGATACCTCCTCGTGTTGGATGGATGGCCCAGATTTTTAGAGTCAAATAGAATTGGGCTTATATAGTGACATAATTACACTTGCATGATTGAATTATTTTGTGCATAGCTTATGTTGGAATGGTGGTTGTTATCTGTCTGTTTAGATGTCAAATCAGGTTTTGCAATTTAATATGGATTATTGGTCTTAATTCCTCCATATATGTTTAATGAATATCATTGCATTCTAAATGACAGGCCTGATTGTAGTGATAATATGACTTCATCGTTATTTTGGAAACATGACTTTTGGGTGTATTTGTTGATTGAAGTAAGGTGTGGGTAGTGGATGATTCTGATGGTTAACAGAGTGGAAATGGTTACTATTTGAGAATGGTTTTAATATGCAAAGTGTATAAATGAAAGGAACAAACCTCCTTTACAGATTGTGTGAAATGCATAGTGTCTTGTGATGGCACTATGTTGGACATTTTATTATGAACAATGAACTAGTTAAATACACAATAATTGTTATTTGGTCACAATGATTGTTGGTTAATGCATCTCCTTTCACAGAATGTTTTATAGATCACTTAATTAATTTCATGAACACTAATCACTCTTCTTCCCTTCCATTATTTCATTTTTCACTAATTACAAATCTCGTCGCCTTCCCATATTAATTTTTCACTCCATGTTCTGAGATTAATTATTGTCAAGAGAATTTTGGTGTTAATGCAGTTGAAAGTGCCAGTGTCTTGTTTGGATTATAGTGATGATTTATTGGTTTACTTTATAGTTGATTGTTGTTGTGATTGAGAAGTAACCATGTTTTTTTCTCCCTCATTATATCATGTTTCTCTCAATACAAACCCCTCACATATCCCAGAACCCTTTTTAACCCCCTGCTCATTGATAAACAGTAAACCAATTTGTATGGATTGGATTGCATGAGTTTGATACATTACTTAGACAAATCTGTTTCATAATTTTAATATTTTTCATGTATGGTTATTTAAAATACTATTTTCTAATCAATCATGCATGCATGGATGCGTTTTTTCAGTCAAGGTAGCCATGGCGAATGAAACAGAGGTAGAGGTAATTGGAACAGAGGTCCAAGAAGGCCAAGGTTATCCATACATTTTGATGTTGATTCACAAGCACTTGGGTAGTTGTTTCAGGCCAGATTCTTCAATTGGATTGGGAAAGGAGTAGTCCAACCTAGGCCTGAAAGGCCTCCTTTCCAAGTCTTGCAAGACCTGGTATCCCTGTACCTCCTCACATCTCATTGCAACCTGAGGTTCCTGAAAATGATGGATGGTAGGAGATTGTCCACCCAACAGTCTCCCAACATTGTGGTTGGCCCAACTTTTCCTTGCTTGCTCCTGTGCCTATTAACCCCATTGTAGAAGATACCCCTAACCACTCACAAATGAAATCCTCCCATGCTAGCAAGAGATTGAAAAAAAAGGCCCACCATGCCCTTGACAAGGGAAGAGCCACAACTACCCCTTCCTCACCCTCCAATGGCTCTGACAAATCTGTGTCTTCCCGGATGCGTTTGAGGAATGAT
The DNA here is from genome assembly GCA_032191745.1 of Picea mariana. NCBI lineage: Eukaryota > Viridiplantae > Streptophyta > Pinopsida > Pinales > Pinaceae > Picea > Picea mariana. The sequence goes on along the minus strand of JASDQU010010563.1, from coordinate 92,138 downwards.
TGTTCCCACGTGATCAGTTAGATTAGGCCTAAAGGATATGCACAACCAAAGGAAAATTCAAGAAATATGGTTTTTGAGTCATTGTGACAATTGACTTCAGGAAATTTTGGACAACATGTTTTATTTTGGATATATGAGTAATATTTTTGAAAATAATTTCACATATTATGAGCTAAATTTTCCAAAAGTGAATATGTTGATGGGAGACGCAAGGAGTTGTGTTTTACTTAACTAATGGTTATGCTATGTTTTTTATGATTGTTAGTAACTAAAGGGAGTCACAAGGGGTCCCACCTACTAGTTATTATTTATTTATGACCTTTATTACGATTATTACTTTTCCCCCTAACTAAAGTTGGTTGAGTCTTTTAATTAACTTAACTAATAAGTTGGTTCAACTAATTCAACCAATTATGAATTGTTTAAAAGAAGGATAGGGAGGAACAAGAGGAGGATAGAAGCAAAAGCATACTAAGGTTTTCTCTTTGATTTTATGTTGAGATAGTTCAGTTTTCATTCATTCATTTATTCATCACAAGCCTAATTCTCTTTTATGATAGTAGGGTCTTATTGTAGACAACAATATTCAAGGCTGAATCACATCATTCAGACACTTGTTTTTTCATAGGTGTTAATCTATCTTTGATAGTGTTTGTAGACTTGTATGTTTGTGAATTAATTTTCATGACTGACAAAGGCTATTGTGCAGAGTCGAGTGGGAAACATTCTGTGGCAAGATGATCCAACTTTTAGAGTTCAGTTATGGTTTCTGTCAGAGGTCCTTTGGTATGTTCCATCGGGGATGTCTAAGTTTGACTTTGGTCCAAAATTTATGCATGATATTTTGTAAAGAAAATGACTCTTTGGTGAATTTGAATGCAATAAAGGATTGCTTTATATCTCATCTGTCTTTACTATCATCTTGGTGACTTTACTTCTATCTTTACATTCATTTTAGCAACTAATATGTGAAGAAAATTACATAAAAAATAAATTTCTAGCAAGCTTTTTGTTGATAAAATACTATCCTAAGTACTCGCAATTAATACTTGTGAGTTAGGATGTTATTTTTGTTGGATATAAACATAGGGTGATATTCCCGTCTACTTTTCTCTAGCCAAACAAAGTTTGAAAATGCTTGAGTAAGATCATTTCATATATTTTCATCAACAACATGAACATGGGAACCATGCTTGTAGCTATCATATTTATCATGGCTTCCAATAGGATAATACGCCAAAAGGAATACATGTCAAGGGACAAAACTCGATCATGGCTTCAATTTGATTTTCTCTAGATGAAATAACAACACTTTGGATGGAATACATGTTGAGGGGATTGATAGGTGTAGGGAGAGAAGGCTCTAAAATACCTATAAAAGATATCACCATGTCAACTACCAGATCTGTGTCATAAGAAGGGAGAGATTTCTTCTCATTAGAGGTTGAATGCATGGGACATGTTTCCACATAATTGACCTGCGGCGAGGGGAATGATGCTGGCATATAAGGACCATTCAATGAAGTTGAATGGTTGGCCATCATATGAGGTCCAATGAATGAAAGTTGGTCTATGGTCATTATGATTCCATTGTGAGGGAAACACATCACTCAAAATATTGTGGACACAAAATCTTACATGGAGTAAACATAGTATCACCCAAGGATAAAATTAAAGTCCAAGGGGTCATGGACTACCATCACATCGATGTAGAACATTTCTCCCACCAAAGTAACAGGAACATGAGTGTTGAGGAAAAGATATGAAATAATCTTACTCAAGCATTTTCAGATCTTTCTTGGCTAAGGCAAGCTAGATGATAATATCACCCTATGTTTATAGCCTCAAAAATTGTTTCCTAATCCACAAGTATTAGTTACAAAGGCTTAGGATGATTTTAAAAAATTAGAAGATTGTTGTAAAATTCAACATTTTTATATAATTTTCTGGATATAACAGATGCAAAAGTAAATTTGGAGACAAAAGAAAAAATACCAAGTCACATATTAACACAGATGAGACATAATAGAAATCGCTTATTTCATTCCAAGAAATCAAAAGAATCGTTCTCTTTACAAAAAACCTTGAGGGAATTTGGACCAAATTCAAACATAGATGTCCCCGATGAAAACCATGCAAAAGTACTTCTGATAGAAAGTAAAAATCTAAAGTTTAAAATATGGATCATCTTGCCACAGATTGCTTCCCACTTGAATCTGCACAATATCCTTTACCAATCATGAAATTTAATTCATAACAGACAAGTCTACACAGAATATCAAAGATAGATCAACACCTCTGAAAACAAGTGTCTGAATGATGTAATTCAACCTTGAATCTTGTTGTCTACAATAGGAATTTGTTTTCGTAAAAGAGAATTAGGCTTTTAATGAATTGAAGAATGAATGAAAATTGAACTATCTCAATAAACTCAAGAGCAAACCTTAGTATGCTTTCTCCTTCTATTCTCCTCTTGTTCTTCCTTCTCTTTTTTCCTTTAAGAAATCAAAATTACTTGAAGTAGTTTAACTACCTCTTTTATTTAAGTTAACTAAAACTCAACTAAATTTTAGTTTAGGGGAAGAATTAATATAATAATAATAAGGGTCTTTAATAAATAATAACTAGTAGGTGGGACCCCTTGTGACTCCCTTTAGTTTCTTAACAAAAAAAAACATAACTAGTCAATCAATCAAACACGTCCCTCCTTGTGGCTCCCATCATCGTTCTCATAATTTCGAAATTAAACATTAATGATATTTTAAACCATATCCAAAATATCCAAAAATAGTATGTTGTCCAAAAAATTTAGTAGTCAATTGTTCTCAACAATCAATAATAAAATATACTCAAAAACCATATTTTCCACTTTGGGAGGCAATTTTCCATTTGTTGTTGTTGTCTCCCTTTGACTTTTCTGAATTTTCCTTAGGATTGATCTTTGATGACACGAGAATAATCATTTCTCAAGTGCATGCAGGATGAAACAGATTTGGATGAATCACTTGAGGGAGAGGAGGGGGAAACAAAAAATTTTCCTTTATCATGCGTGTGGTGGGCTTCGTTTTTGAGTCTCTTGCTTTCATGGGAAGACTATATAGGTGAGTGTGCAGGGTTAATTTAGACATTTGGGTTAACTGGTGGAGGAGGAGTATGTAGAGACAAATTGGGCCAGACACGATGTTGGGACATTGTTGAGTGAACAATCTTTTTCCATCTGTCATTCTCAGGGACTTCAGGTTGTAATGAAACATGAGGGGGAACACTGATACCAGGGACATACTGGGGTTGAAGGGAGGCCTTTCTGGCCTAGTTTGGACTACCCCTTATCCAATCCAATTGAAAAATACAGCTTGGAAGAGTTGGTTTAACTCTTGTGGATCTGCATCAAAATGTATCGAGAATCTTGGCCTTCTAGGCCCTCTGTTCAAATTCCCTTGACCCCTATTATTTTGGCCATGGCTTCTTTTGCTGAAGAAGCTCATCCTGTATGAAGTTTTTATTAGCAACTATATTCTTAAACAAACCATACATGACATCTCTTTAATATGAAACAAAGTTTGGCTCAACAATCACATCATACCCATGCAATCCAATCCATAAATATCATTTAATACGTGTCAATGAGAAGGGGTGAATAAGGGGTTTGTGATATTCGAGGGGGTTGTATTGAGCGAAAAAGTAATAAAATGAAAGGGAGTAAGAACATGATTACAACTCAATAAATCATTAAACAATCAACTGTGTAACAAAATCATATAAATTGTGACTCATCTCTGTGTCGTCCTTTAATTACTATAATACATAGTTTCCATTTAATTTTAATTTATTTTTAAGAATAGGGTGTGCAAAGTGAATCTGCGATTGTGAGGGGATTCGTAATGAGCGAAAAAGTGAGAAAATGATAGGGGATGATAATGGATATTGTTCATAAGACAAATTAAATAATCAATAATCATAATTTTGTATTAGAATCAATCCAAAAAGCACCAACATTCATAGTTTCTCAATTGTATACCAAATTGTTTGATGTTCCAATAATAAATTTCCCAGAATTCCTCAATTCATAATAGTTTGTGCAATCATAACTAATAAACAAAACAACACTTCCTTTCAAAAGTCCTATTTAATAAAGCAATGATCCTTTCTTTATTTCTTTTCTTTTAAAAATAATAAAAAAATGCACAACAATATGCTCGACATCGATCCCTGATAATCCATAATGCATCACGATAGTAATCAACATCCATTGTTTACCAATTAACAATCAGGCCCAATCAAACTATACACATGTCTCTTTTCAAATGTGAACAAACTTCAAAATATGCTCGATTATACACAGTCCTCACCATATCAAACGATGAGGTCTTGCAATGAAACAATAGTCAACCAAAACATAAAACCTGAGCCTTATCACTGTGGATATAAATTCCTTCTAAAACAATTGGTAGTCTGTGCGATGTTCCAATATAATATATGAAGAAAACATAACTAAATACACATAGGCATCATTTTTTTTAAACTGGCCAGAACCCTCATTAGGATTAGCAAAACCACATGGGTGTTTCCATTTTCAATCAAGATCATGCTGGTAAAAACACAGTGAGCGAAACCATAATGAGTAGTGATGCAGTTGCGCCCTCAAGCATGTCCGCTCACAGGATCTTCCCTTCTTTCTCGGCCCGAAGAACTGTAACGCTCTTCTATTCCCTTGTCAGGAAATCTACACCCACATAAATTTTCTCGCGATCCCCTCTCTTCTCTCGGAGGATCGGACTTCGCAACTTCGCGAGGTCAGTGGTCGATCATTGTACCCTCGAGTCCCCGAGACCCGACGACAGTCAACACTGACCTTCCTTTTCTCTATTGGAAATTTTCCTATTGCAAATTTGGTGCTCATGATGTTGAACCACTCATATCCCTGACTCCCGATACCCGATACGCAAAAAATCCGACACATGCGCGAGTCTAACCCTTCTATGGTCCTTTACTCCATCGACATTTCAGAGTTCGCAATATCGTGAATCCTAATGCGATGGTATAGGGACTTCTCACTGTGAAACCTCGATAAGTCATGCCACCTGTCTCCCACTCTGATGCTTGTGGCCCCACACAACCCTTTGGCTATTGGGTTATTGCGTTTCATGATTTCGTGATTCCCTTTGCCCAACCTTTGACTCTTCCCCTCACGAAATCCTGATAGGCGATTCCGTGAGTGATCCAACGGCCCTGGCTGGCTTGGATCAATGGCTCTATCCCTCCTGAGCTTTTAACCTTTCGAGAATACGTTGTTGTATCTCCCTTTCACCTCTGTGAGATCTGACGGCTCATGAAGATTCGCGGACTCTCCTCAGAGAATACCGTTCATCCGTCCTTCCTTGACTATTCCTGCAAATTGAAACCCAGTGTTCCTCCGTGGAACTTGTCCAACTACATGCAAACTTACAACGCCTCTTGCCAACTTCAAGATACTTGGGCTTTTACTCCCTTCAACTCCTTTTAAGGTTCAATCCTCCTTGAGATTCCTTATGACTCCGAGTCTTAAAGAAGACTCTTGTATGCACTCCTTGCGGCAACCTTCAGACACTCCTCGGTGCTAAAAACCTTCGACCCTGCACACTCCTACAACAACAGTCTTTCAAATACTCTTCTCAGGTTCACACCTTGAACTTTACTTGGCCTATGCACTCCTTGCATGGCTCATGTGCCTGTCTACACCTTAGAATGAATGAGAACAAAAGCTATCTCTGTCTGAACCCTTTTTCAATGCACTCCTTGCGGACGCTTCAACTGCACTCCTTGCAAGAATCCTTGGCTTAGATAGAGAAACAATTGAAACTAATTCCCTATCCCTTTCAGACTTCAACTCAACCATGAAATCATATACACAACACATAAAGAAAATGCATAACAGGAAAACAAACATTCATGAGCACATCATTTAGCATCAATACATAGAGAACAACACAAAACCATGAATTTGAATCAATCTCTTCTATTAATCCAAATATCTGTACATGGGTGTTCTTACACCGCTCTCTGCATGCTCTTTCTCTTCCTTTTCCAATATAATGTTACAATGCACAATGAGGGTGTCTATATCCCGTTTCCCTCTTGTGCTCTCAAACTGTCTAATCTAGAATTAAATTCTATCTACCTGCATTAACTACTTTAAATGCCTCCTATCTACTAAGGATGAGAGCTAAAGGCTCAAGGTCCAATTACATAATACAAGTGCATCTCATATTAATGGCTCATTTAAAATGGTGCAACAATCTAAGGGAATTTCAAAATTTGTGTTGGCACTTGTCCAGCTGTTCGATTGCTTCCGCGCTGGCTCACTTGATGTGGGAGATGCTCCTGCATCATACTCCCCCGCTTGAAAACTTTCATGGGCTCCTGTCCATGAGCTCATGCATGGTTTGTCCATGCTTCTATATTTCTGCTTCATTTTCCTAGCTGGAATCTTCAACTGGATGGTTCTTCCATTTGACCAGATACTCAAAGTATTGCTTTCACCTGGTCCTCTTGCTCACTCTTTTGTCCAGTATGCACTCCATCTGTGGCTTCTCTGCAACTAGCATCTACTTTGTCCATTGGATCACTGGTTGCTCATCTCTAGTCTCTACTTCCCCAGCTCTGTATGGGTACAAATTCGAGATATTGAATATCGAAGAAATTTCGATCCCATCAGGTAATTCAATCTCATAAGCATTCGCCCCAATTTTCTTCAAGACCCTACATGGCCCGATTTTATTCATCTTCAACTTATTGCATGTTCCTCTCGGGACCCTTTCTTTCCTCAAATGTGCCAGAACCAAATCACCAACCTCAAACTGAAGTTGTCTTCTATGTTGGTCTGCCCTGCGCTTATATTCCTGGCTTGAATTCTGTAATCATTCCTTCACTTGGCTATGAAGTTCTTTCATCGCCTCTGTGAATTCTTCTACACTAGTGCTCCTAGTCGCAGTCTGTTCTGAATACCTCAGCTCAGAAATTCCTCTTGGCTGCATGCCATAAACAACCTGAAATGGACTTTGTCCTGTGCTCCTATTGAATGAGTCGTTATAAGAAAAATCTGCCTGTGGTAATATATTGTCCCACTAGCTATGGTGCTATGTCACCAAGCTTCTCAGCAAGTCTCCCAGACTTCTGTTCACTACCTCTGTCTTTCCATCCGTTGATGATGATAAGCTGAACTAAATGCCAAGTTAGTTCCCAGCTTCTTCCATAAGGTCCTCCAAAAATTCCCTATGAATTTGGTATCCTGATCCGAAACTATACTTCTCGGCAACCCATGAAGTCGAATGACCTCTTTGAAAAATAGGTTTGCAATGTGAGTTGTGTCATTGGTTTTCTGACATGGAATGAAGTGTGCCATTTTGGAAAATCTATCCACCACCACAAAGATTGAATCACAACCTTTTTGTGTTCTTGGCAACCCCAATACAAAATCCATGCTAATTGCATCCCACGAACTCTCTGGTATGGGCAATGGTTTGTAGAATCCCGCATTCTGCTTCCTTCCTTTCGAATGCTGGCAAATTCTGCATCTATCCACAAATATCTTGACATCTGCTAGCATTCCCGGCCAAAAATATGACTCATTTAGCTTCGCGAATGTCTTGTCGTGACCAAAGTGCCCCGCCAATCCTCCACTGTGTTTCTCCTTCAGCAAATTCTCCCTCATGGAGCATTTTAGAATACACAGCTGATTACCTCTAAACAGTAATCCTTCCTGGATCATATAGTCTGTCCAAGGGCTTCTATCCCTGAGAATTGGATTCTCAGCTGCTTCATACGCTTCCTTAAAATCTAGATCATTAGCATACATGTTCTTGAGATCATCAAAACCCAAAGTTTTGACCTTGAACTCCTGCAACAGTAAACACTTCCCGCTCAAAGCATCAACCACTCTGTTAGCAGTACCAGAAATATGTTTTATCACAAATGTGAAATTCTGCATATACTCAACCCAATTGACATGTTTATGATTCAACTTCTCTTGTTGAGTCACAAACTACAATGCATGATTCTCACTGTACAATACAAATTCTTTCGGGATCAAGTAATGCCTCCATTTCTTCAATGCTTGAATGATAGTGTAAAATTTCTTATCATAAGTGGACTATCTCAACTTTGCTTCATTCAACTTCTCACTGAAGTATGCTATCGGCCTGTCTTCCTGACTCAAGACTGCCCCTATTGCAAATCCGCTTGCATCGCATTTCACCTGAAATGTCTTTTGGAAATCTGGCAACACCAAAACTGGTTGTTCTGTGATCTTCCTCTTCAGCAGATTGAATCTCTTCTCGGCTTCTTCAGTCTAGTGAAAAGACTTGTGTCTTTTCTTCACTGTGTCCATCATCTCTGCGCTAATTCCACTGAAATTCCTGATGAATTTCTGGTAGAAACTGGCCAATCCATGGAAACTTCTCACTTCAAAGATATTCTTCGGTGATGGCCAATTCTTGATTACCTCCACCTTATCTAGATCCATCCTCAACTCATTTGCAGAAATAACAAATCCCAAATAAATGAGCTTTTTCTTCATGAATGAGGACTTCTTCATGTTTATCAACAGCTTCTCCTGTTGCAATTTCTACATCACTATAGCCAAATGCTTCAGATGCTCCGCCACTGTCTTATTGTAGACCAGTATGTCATCCAAATACACAATGACAAATTTCCCAATGAACTCCTTCAGGACTTCGTTCATCAACCTAATGAAGGTACTTGGTGCATTTGTTAAGCCAAATGGCATAACAAGCCATTCATACAACCCCTCGTTGGTTTTGAATGTTGTCTTCCATTCATCACCTTATCTCATGCGGATCTGGTGATAACCACTTTTCAAATCAATCTTTGAAAAATACTTTGCTCCACTCAAGCAATCCTTCAGATCATCCATCCTTGGCAATGGAAATCGATATCTGAAGGTTATCTTGTTGATCGCCCTTGAATCAATACACATCCTCCAGCCTCCATCTTTCTTTGGACTGAGTACTATTGGAACAGCACACGGACTCAAGCTCTCCCTGACTAAACCTTTGTCAAACAAATCTTGGACTTGCCTTTTAACCTCCTCATTCTCCTATAGCGTCAACCTGTATGTGGCTTTATTTGGAAAACTAGCTCCTGGTATGAGATCAATATGATGAATCACACTCCTAATCGGTGGCAACGAATGAGATAATTCATCCACTATAATGTCAGCGAACTCTTCCAGCAGTTCCTGAACCTCCTCTGGTAAATCATCTGCCCTTGTGCTAGTCAACACAATTCTAGGCTTTTTGACCACAATGAAATGTGGATCCTCCTTCTTAACCTCTGTAAGAAGTTCCTTCCCATTCATGAGAAGTATAGTGTTTCTTACTTCCGGTTTCACCTCCTTATCCTTGATCGGAAGCAACATGTGTGTTCTCCCATTCTTCTCCAGGGTGTATGTTTTCATTCGCCCATCATGAATCACATTCCCATCATATTGCCATGGTCTTCCCAGCAATAGATGACAAACATCCATAGGAATGACATCACACAAGATCTTATCATTATATCCCCCTATCTTGAATTCAACTAAACATTGTTTAGTGACAGTTACCTGGTGTCCCTTCTGTAGCCATGAAACTCTGTATGGGCTTGGATGATCAGTCGTCTCCAGCTCCAGCTTCTCTATCATCTGTGTAGATATGAGATTATATGTGCTACCACTGTCTACAATGACCTTGCATACCCTATCCTTGGTCTTACAAGCAGTCTGAAAAAGTCTGGTCCTTTGGACTGAATTCTCCACCTCCTTCTCGGGTGTCAAAAGGACTTTTCGCATCACTAGCGATATTCCGCCTTCAGCGTCTTCTGCCTCAACATTATGCCTCTGTGCCTCGACGATGTGAGCTTCTCCAGTTTCTTTCTTCTTATTTGGACACTCATAAGACTTGTGCCCATTCTTTCCACACGTGAAGCATGTGATTACTCCTCCTCTTCCTTTTCCTTTGCCTCTAGTACGAGGAAATGTGTTATTTTCAGCATAATCTCCTCTCTGCTCATTATGCTGCCCTCGCTGTGAAGTTCCACCTCTCTCTGTCCGTGTCTGAGGTTTCTTCCAGTCGTCCTTGGGCTTCTAGTTTATATCCTGGGCAACTGATTTACCTCTGGGCTGACTTCTGCCTCGGCCCCTTTGACTCTGCTTTCGGCTCAGCTTCTCTTCAGCTTTCAAAGCCATCTGATAAGCATCTTCCACCGTTCAGATGGTTACCATGCTCATCTCATCCTGGATATCATATCTCAGACCATTCAGGTATCTGGAAACCTTCTCATCATCGCTCTCCCGATGACCTGCTCTGATGTTCAGTCTGTAGAATTCCTCAGTGTATTCTTTCACTATCATCAGCTTCTGTCTCAGGTTCTGTATCCTCCTTAACAGAGTAATTTGATAGTCCCTCGGGATGAATTTTTCCTTCATCTTCACGATCATTCGATCCCAACTCTTGATCTTCTACTTTCCCTTGCAGTGTCTGTCAGCTTGTAGTTCATCCCACCACAATGCTGCATGTCCCTTCAATCTTGTGATAGCATGCTTGACCTTCTTGTCCTCCTCGACATATTCATAGTCAAAGTATGTGTCCAGAGATCTAATCCAGTCTAGAAGCTCCTCTGCATCCAAGTTTCCCTCATAAACTGGAATGTCCATTTTCGCTCTTGCACCCATCCTTGCAATAGCTTTGATCAAACACTCGTTTGATGCATCTTCAGTTGCAACTTCTTCTTTGCGTTCAGCCTCAGCTTCAATTTCGGAATCACTCAGATCCCTAGCACTGACTGTGCATATTTGCACTGTCTCCATGTCTTCGAGCCTAGCTCGTAGATCACGCATCTGTCTCTCCATGACTGGATCAGTCATTTGCCTACCTCTTCTTCTCGGCATTTCCCTATCCTTTGGATCGGGTGATTGTCTATCTCTCCTTGGTGGCATGGTGAAGTCTCTCCCTTCTCTTCTACACAAAGCAAAGAGTATGTCTGAGCTCTGATACCAAAACTGATGCCGACTCCCTTCCTCACAACCCGCAGGTCAGAAGGCCTACGTCAACTCAGGATCTTTTCTTCTTCCTCGGCTCGAAGAACTGCAACGCTCTTCTATTTCCCTGTCGAGAAATCTGCACCCACAGAACTTTTCGCGCGATCCCCTCTCTGCACTCGGAGGATCGGACTTCTCAACTTCGCGAGGTCAGTGGTTGAGCATTGTACCCTCGAGTCCCTGAGATGTGACGACAGTCAACGCTGACCTTCCCTTCTTTTTCAGAACTTTTCTTATAGCTATTTCGCCACTCGCGATATCAGACAACTCACTTTACCGACTCCCGACTTCCAATATACCGAAACCCCGACGCACGTGTGAGTTGAATATTCAATGGTCCTTCACTCCATCGGCATTTCGGGGTTCACAATATCTCAAATCCGGATGCTATTGTATCGATACTTCTCGCTGTGAAACCCCGATAAGGCATGCCACCTATCTACCTGCTAATCCTTGTGGCCCCACACTATCTCTTTGACTGTCTATCGCGTTTCGTTGCCCAACCTTCGACTCTTCCCCTCACGAAATCCCAATAGGCAATTCTGCGAGTGATCCAACAGCCCTGATTGGCTTGGATCAACGGCTCTATCCCTCCTGAGCTTTTAACCTCTCCAAAATACGTTGTTGTATCTCCCCTGCACCCTTGTGAGATCTAATGGCTCACGGAGTTTCACGAAATATCCTCAGAGAGTTTCGTCCATCTGTCCTTCCTTGGTGATCCCTGCAAAGGACCAAGTGTTCCTCCATGGAAACTTGTCTATCTACGCGCAAACTTGCAATGCCTTCTAACCACTCTATGGCACAAGATCCTGTACTACTCTTCGACAGTTTCTCAAAGATCCTATACCTCCTGAGCTCTACAACTCTGAATCCTTCAGAGAATCATTTATGCACTCCTTGCGGCAGACATTCAACCACTTCCAAGTGTAGAATCTTCGACTCTGCGCACACCTGCAGCAGAAGTCCTTCAACCCTTTGCTCAGGTTCGCAACCCTGAACTTAACTCGGCCTGCGCACTCCTTGCATGGCTCCTGTGCCCAACTGCACCTTTGGGTGAATGAGAACAAAAGATAAACTACCTGGGCCTCCTGTCAACGCACTCCTTGCAGACACTTCAACTGCACTCCTTGCAGGAACTCTAGCTCAGATAGAGAAACAATTGAAACTCATTCCTTCTTCCCTTCAGACTTCAAACTCAACCATGAAATCATATACACAACATATAAAGAAAATGTACAACAGGAAAGCAAACATTCATGAGCATATCATTCAGCATCAATACACAGAGAACAAACACAAAACCATGAATTTGAATCAATCTCTTCTATTAATTCAAATTGCTTGTACATGGGTGTTCTTACACAGCTCTCTGCATGCTCTTGCTCCAATGCTTCTAACTCTGATCTTCAATAATGTTACAATACACAATGAGGGTGTCTATATCCCGTTTCCCTCTTGCACTCTCAAACAGTCTAATCTATAATTAAATTCTATCTACCTGCATTAACTATTATAAGTGCCTTCTATCTACTAAGGACGAGAGCTAAAGGCTCAAGGTCCGATTACAATATATAAGTGTGCCTCTTCTTAATGACTTCATTTAAGATCGCACAACAACTTCCAAGGCAATTCAAAATTTTGTGCTGGCACTTGCCCAACTGTCCACTTGCATTCACACTAGCTCACTTGATGTGGGAGATGCTCCTGCATCATAAACCTAGTGTATCCCCAAATACATCTTCATACTCTTGCAACACTGCAAATTACTCAATATTTGGTCTTATACACTTTCATGGATATTCCACATCAGATGCATACAATTGACACCCTTTCCTATAGCATTTGTTTAGTTGTAATGATGAAATATCCCTTATAGAAATGGCTTTGTGAATTCATTTCACTTCCCCTTTCTTTCCTTCTTGAGTCAAGACAAGTGGAAGTATTATTATGAAAATTTAGGACAACATGATGTGCATCCAACCAATCTATTTCAATAAGAACATCATATGAACCAAGTGGTATTATGTTCAAGTTTGCAACAGTGCTAATAGCATCCACATCGTATGGGAAGAACTTGAAAATATTCTTAATTTTCCTTTTAGTTCTAGTAGCCAATTAAACCAACAATAATTTATCATGCTTGCTTCTTTTCAAATGAAATATTTTAACCAAATTTGGGGCAATGAAACTATGACTTGCTCCGAAATAAATTAAAATTACAATAGGTTGATTAGTAATCTTACCTTCAACCTCAATCGCGTTTGAATGATGATTTTCCTATCAATTTTCCAGGTCATCATATATTCTCGGGATGTTCTTTCCCACATTTTCCACTCTATTTTCCTCCTGCAACTTGTGTGAATCCCTTATTCTACCTTCCTTTTGGTGAAAATCTCTTTACAAATGGTCTCCTTCATATCCCCCAATATTTTATTGGTTATCTTTCCCTTTTTCCCAAGGATTCTTCCATCTTAGATCCACTTTGAGATGGCATAGTTTGCTTATATGTATTAGGACTATTCTTGAATAAAGGAGGTTGAAATCCCTTCTTCCTCTGATCTTTCTTGTCCTTTTTATTTTCTCTCTAAGACTTATGAAAATATGCTTTGCCTTTGCTCTAGTCATACAATTATTTGGCATTCCTAATTGTCTGTTCAAGGGTCTTAGGTTCATCAAACTATTTTTATCTTTTTTGAATGGAAGGAACCTACTTAGGAATCTCTATATATTTTCCTTCTCATATTTAATATAAATTGTTAACACCAATTCTTGTAAGGGGGGTGTTTTCTCTCCAAGATTCGAGCCCATGGCGTAAAATGCGAGGAAGTGGGGTAAAAACCCACTTACCCTAGGTTGGGGCATAAATGCACATTTGGTTAAGCAGTAGGCAGATCTGGCGGCCAGAATATGCGTGCCCAGATCTATGGTCAACGTTGGATTTCGGAGCCCCCTC